>JARFJB010000307.1:5197500-5307500 GCA_036346205.1 Vesta saturnalis
TCTCTGACTCATAGATTTTTGTGTAGCTTTTTGCCACTCTGTTTAATTATTTCATTTCTAACGTAGTCGCGTTTTGAAATGCATAAAGATCTTCTGATCGCATCCATTTCTACTGCTTCTACTTTTGTTTTATGTTTTTCTGTAATTTTCCAAGTTTCGGCTCCATACAAGAGAGTACCATAGCTTCATAGATGTTGTGCTTTCTGTTTTTTGTGATTTCTTTGCTCCATAATATACTGTTGAGGCATCCAATAATTTTCCTTGCTTGTACCATTCGTTTCTCTATTTATCTCGCATCAGTACCAGATTCATCAAATGTTACATCTAGATATATGTAACTGTGGCAGCTAGTGATTTCTTGTGCATTCTCAAAGTCGAGTGCATTAGATTCATTTCCTATGCAAAGGTATTGTGTTTTGTCTATATTAACTGATAGGCCACATAGTGTGTACTCTTCCATTAATTTTCGCATCATATATTGCATATTGACTTTATCATTAGCTATAACCACCTGATCGTCGGCGAACTAAAGGGTGTACATGCATCTGTCATTAAGTTCAATCCCGATACCGCAAACTTTCCTTTTCCAGTTTTTAAGTGTAGCTGCTACAAATATTTTAAAAAGAGTTGGCGATATGCAACATCCTTGGCGGAGGCCTTTTGTAACCAATAAATATTGAGTGACGCGTTTACCTACCTTGACCCTAGATTTTGAGTCTTTGTATAATTCTTTAAGAGCTTGTACATACTCTAATGCTAGATTGTTCTAATACCTCCCATAATTTACAGATTGGTACGGTATCATAAGCTTTTTGGAGATCTACAAATGTAACATGAGTTTCTATATTTCTAGACGTGTGGGGATTTGCCAGTTACCTCCATCGGCTGCGTCCCCATGAGAATTGGGGAAAGCTCATCGGGTATGCAATCCAGCATATTCGGAGGGTAGTGAGGAAATAAAATACTCACCGTGAAATAAAAACTGGCCTGGTCCTCCCGGTTGGGGGTTGAGGCATTGGACTGGTTCTCCATTACTTGTAGAAAAAACTAATCTACCAAAAAGCCGAGGAAGATTTATACCATAATTTATTACGTAAAGAAATCTTTTTAAGAAACCTTTCTTTAACTACACATATCTATTTCCAATTCTTTTATATCTTGAACGGCATCGGAAATATATATTTCTATAAAGAAAAGTATATGTGAACTGCGGCCATATTCAATTTTGAAAGTTTTAAAAAATAGAAAAAAATTTCATTTCGTGCGCGTTATTAATGACCTAAATTTCAGTCTTCTATGTTAAAATTTGCCCCCGAAATAACACCCTTATTTTCACCTCCTGTATACCTATTGCGTTTAAAAGCTTGTTTTGTCGACATTATTGTTTTGTAGGCCACAGACACACACACGCGCGCGCGCGCGCACGTACGCACGCGGTTCAGAGAGTTGTAAAACATCAAAATAACACAACCTATTTTTTTGATTTTTTTTTTGGACCGCAATACTTCCTTGTTTAGCAAGAAAGCAAAAATTGAAATTAAAATTATTTCACTTCTTTTAATTTCCATTTTGTAGGTTGGAAGGTCGTGTGGTATTCCACACCAGATATCTTATAAATTAAATCATAATTAATTATTTCAATCGATTTAAATATTGGACAAGACTAAAAGGTAGAAAACAATACTATAAGAAAAGAAACTATTTTGAAAAGCACGTTTTTATTTACTCGCAGAAAGTTCACAAAAAAGGAGAACATTTTTTTTTTCTTTGCACCAAAATGTTATCAAAAACCTTTGCGACTAAAAATAAAAGAGTGGGGTGCTTATCATAATTCATTTCTCTCCGACAGATACTATTTTTAGTCGCAAATATTTCGATTACATTTTGGTGTAAAGAAAAAAATTATTTTCTCCTTTTTAGAGTAGTTTCTATGCATAAATAAAAGAATGCTTATTAAAAAAGTTTCTTTTTTTCATAGTATTATTTAGATGTAAAAATAAGGTATTTGTCTTTTATAAAAGCTTTTCATATCAAGTTGAAAATCCTTAAAATTAATTTATTGGATTAAAAATGCGGTGTCCTTTGTAATATTTTTCTCGATTTTGTATCTAAATGCTTACTAACGTCTATTTGACATCAATTAGTGTTGATCTTTTGTAAACCATGCCTGTTTACATTGCAGATATGATAAACCGTAATGTTTATCATTTATTCACTATCAAGAATTTGCCTACTTGTAAATTTCTATAATTTTTAAATTGATTGGGTGTTATAGTTGAACATAAAGTTTATATCCAAAGGTTTAAGTAACAACTAAAGCTTACGTACCAAGACACTGGTAATAAACAAGTTAAGTGCTGACAACATCAGATACCATTATTTTTGATTTATTGGTAGAAGAAATTCTCAGAGTGACAACAACGTAATTCTGTATCAAACAAAAAATTAAAATTTGAGAGTAAATTGATTTATATGCACATAAAGAGTTACCAAAATTGTAAGTGGGTCATCTCATAAATCAAACTTTTCATGTCTCCATCACATTGGAAGATCATCAGCAAATTAAAACGTAATGTGAGCAAGCCTGAATTAAGGGTAAATGTAATGAATTCAAGAAAGTACATGTAATTTTTTTTATTTTTTATTTTGTTTCTAAACCTGTTAATAGTAGGTGAGATCTCACCTCCGTTCGTTGTCTCCCGACTGTTTACATTAATACAAGCAAAAAATTAAATATGTTTCTCATTTCGGTTTAGCTATAGAAAAAATAAAGAATTGAAGAATAGCCAACATGAGAAAGAGTCAACTTATTATGTACGTCAATGGGAACAAATTATACCATAAAGTTGTCTCTCAAACAATTCTCACCTCCGTTATGATACGGATAAAGATCGAGTATTATTCAAATAATGCAGTGCCATCTATTCGAGAGATAGAGAGGGTGATGAAATTCTGCGTAGTTTTCAATCATATTGAAATTAAGAGTGTGCGGTGATGGCGTTTTTGTAAAATTTCATGAGAAGGTAAGAGAAAATAATATGTCAAGATCATTTCTCCGTTAACTTGATGATAGTCGCTGTTTTTCAGGAAATGTGAGAAATTTTCCTTGAGAGCAATCAAACTTTACGTTAATACTTTGCCGTAATCGAATGGCATTCATAACCTGAAAGTTGTGCCATTTATGGCGGTAAATTTAAAAATTTCTCACGTCCATTAACTTGATGAGCTCACGGAGGTGAGAATTTTATAACGTAGTGTGATCATTGTATTCAACGGATCATGAAACAAGAAATATGAACTGATTTGAAGCCCTTACTTTATTTACAACAGTGATTTCATTAAACAGGTTGATTAATCAATATGACGAGAACGGGAACGTTCCCATATTACGCCGCGAGTTGAAGTTACTGTTAAGTTGAGTGTCGATTGTGCTATACGGTAACTGTAGCTAAGTGACGGCTGGGAATCTCCAGAAGCCAGATACCTTTATTCCAAATAGTAACATGAAAGCAATGGATAATAACAAAATTTACCTACCTTAAACAAACCGCCAACCGTTATTCAGGTTTAATGTAGCGCCAGAAATCTGTATTCTTCTTTTGCAGATCATTCTTCAAAATATCTAATAAACCCTCAAATTTATGTGGCGCCATTCGGAAGTATTTGAAAAATTTTACTGGGGTGTTTTTCAGCCTATTGAAGGTGCTGTGGAATTCGTGTTCATCTCTTTCATGATATATATTGCGAACCCAGTACCTCCGGCGCTTTCTTTTTTGCTCCTTTCGTCTTCTCAACACTTGAAAACCAGCCGCAATTATTATATCATCATCAGAACTGTCCCATTTGCCATTATGCAACTAAGTTAACGACACTTGGAATAGCACTGACGCAGCCCAGTCTCTTAGTGCGAATCCAAGCAGTCGAACACGGTCGTCGCCCGGTCGGTGCACAGTCCCTTCAGTGAGAATGATATTGTGCATAAATTAAGATGTCTCAAATGGTAATGATAAGGATATTAGCGATTAATTGGATTGCAGCACGTTTATTAAAATTCTTGCAGAATATGACAAAAATCACTGGTACTATATAAGTTGTTTTTCTGTAAAATTGTGTAGCAAGAAACCTTGCTCTTCCGGAAAATTGTGGTAGTTGTATCGGATGCAGCTACCGCAGGAGTGACCAATGCCTTGTTGTAAATATTATGCTAAACCTCCTAGATTAAATCTCTATAAAATAGGATCCCTGACTAATAATATTACTTAGTCGACATTATCTTCTGGAACAACAAATTTTCTGTTAATACAAGGTATACAGCTGGCGTTTGTAACCGTGTGGCAGAGGTTTACCTACACAGTATTAATAAAAGAATTTTACCGAATAGGTGAAGTATTTGGAAAACCCGGTTTGGCTATGTTTTCAAGTGGGGGACGTCGAAAGTGAATCTATACGTTTACGTTGAGATATATGGGATATTAAATTAGTAGTTTAAAGTTTGAGATTCACTGGTTTAGGAATGCAATGTGTTAATACTGATAGCTTTACATAAATTACTTTACCATCTTATCTAGACGTTACTTTATCGGTTATAATTGCAGTTACATTTTTAGATTCAGACGCGCTTGGTGTATAGTTACCGATATGATAAACTTTCGTGAGTCAATATTGTAGTATAAACTCAGGATTCGGATCCATTCGATGTATAGCGACCGTGCTATAAAGGTGGAAAAGTGAGATAATCTACTCTGTTTTGCGGGTGTGTGCCAAAAAAAACTGTTGAATTCTGAAATCATGGGCAGTTTTCCTTAAATTCGCTAACGTGGTTTTTGTGACATATAATTTTGAAAAATTCTTCTATTGATCACTGACATTGTCGAAAGGGAAATCCGTGAACGGGTATAAATATTATTAAAAGGAAAATTTATTCTGTGTGAAGTAAGGAACTGGGGCGGATTAAGTAAAAAGATACGTTGTTGTTGTTAGGAGAAAGTGAACGCACCCAAACACTTAAAAGCGCATTAAGTAAGTGGTTGCGTACATTTTTCAGGAGGCTTGTTTCTGTCGATAGGTTTGAAGCGATAAAAAAAAAATAATTCTGTATAGCTGGTAACCAACTGTAAAGTGGAAACTAGCAGTACGCTAGCATCTAATAGTTGTATCTTTCGTTTGCCGTTCTATGATTGGCGGTTATCAGTGTTGTAGTGTACGGAAACATTGTAAGGTAATTCACTATTTGTGAAATGTTGTCGTTTATTTGATGAAATCTGTTGTGTGTGATTAAAATTTTACGGTCTGTTTAGAACCTTAAACCTGCTTCATGGCGATTTTTTTATTCTGCCATTAAGCCGTTTAATTATTAATTCAAAAAAATAAAGTCTAATTTTACTATATATTTAAGTACGATTTCATTCATTACATTTTTAAGAAATGTGTAACCGTGAGTTTGTTAACGGCCGTAATAAAATTTTCCGGTGAACTGTAGTATTCTAACAGACAAGGATTAAATTATATTAATTTAAAATTACAATTAGGCACAATTGGCTTGCAGACTCTGGGAATAAAAGGGTGAATTTCAAATGTAGTGTTAATTTAATCTTAATGATACTCAAGAATTTGCCCTCTCCGCTTTAGTAGGGATTGTGGACATTTATATTATTAAAACTATTTCAGATACATTAATATAAGATTTGTTTTATTTGTTGTGCGTTAAAGATATCATCCTTAAATGCCATGGTGCACAAATTTAAACTCCGGGGTTGAATCTTGATGTTTTAAAAACTTATGATACTAGTAAGCGCATAGAGTGATTTGTTTGATTAAAATGTTGAATATTCGCAGTCTTCATAATTTATAGTGGCTATTTTCTTGTGTTTGGAGCGATACAGTTTCAGGTTCAACCATAAACCTTGGAGAAACATGTGACCAAAGTGAGGTTAGGTCAACCTAACCTGAAACCTCGCGTTTATTAATATAACCTAATATTGTACTTGTATTGACCTAACCTAAAATTTTGCGTGTATTAATCTAACCTAATATCGTACATATATTGACCTAACCTAAATTTGTTCATATATTGACAGCAATGCCGAAGGCTTTCTCATAAGACAGGTATAGGCGCTTGTGTGTGTGCGCGTGCATGCGTGTGTGCATGTTTGAAGGCGCTTGTGTGTGTGAGTGCGTGTATGCGTGTGTTTGTGTATGTGTGTGTGTGTGTGTGTGTGTGTGTGTGTGTGTGTGTGTGTGTGTGTGTGGGTGTGTTTGCGTTTGTGCTTGTGTTTGTGATTGCGTTCGTGTTTTTTGAATTTTGGTTTTTGCAAGCTGTAAGCTAAATCAAAACCGGTATTTTTTCATTGAGGGTTGGGTTTGCAAGCTGTAAGTTAATAAAAATAAGAAAAAACAAAACATAGAACAGAAACGAAAGATAGCAAGAGATAGCATGAGAAAATTGCGGAGAAGATAAACAACGATCCAGTTATGCACAACGAAGCTAAGAAAAAGGAAAGAGAGCGTTGCTAATCGAGAAAAGCAATAGGAAAAATAAAAAGCGTTGTTGACATGACTGAACGTGAAAAAAGAGCTATTCGAAAGAAAAATATTTTGTGACTGAACATACCCCACCAATAACGTCGAGATAAAGTCCACTGCCTATGATACCTGCATAACCTGTTAATCTTCCGGCTGCCCAAACCCCCAGAATAACTTGTGCTAGTTCCAGGAGTCGAGTTACTAGTGGAGAGAGGATTAGAAGAAAAAAATGAAGATATGATGAAATTGAGAATCAGAGAATTAGAAAAAAGTTGAAAGATACAAAAAAGAAAGCTAGAAAATACAAAAAACAAGTAAATCGTTTGAAAAATAAAACTTGAAATAATTGTTAATGTGTTCGTCCAAGGACGAATATTGATAATCTGGTCCATGGATTGAATGTGGGAGTGGATGTTACGAAAAAGTTACTTTTCAGCGAAATGATGTCTGTCCAACTACGAGAGAATTTCCAAAAACAACAAGGTAGTAAACAAAAAACGAACTTCACAGAGCATGTCAGTGGACCAATTGTCAGAAAATATGGGTTTAAAAAATATGTTGGATCACTCTCATCTTGCAATATCATCTTTGGCAAAAGTAAAAATGAGAAACTCAAGCAGATGTATTTTATAAACGTTCAGCGACATGTTATTTCCTTTTTGTCTTAGGACGAGAACAACCGCCTTTGTCCTGGTAAGAGGGATACAATAACGTATAAAAGAAAAAAAATGCAGATATCTGAATGATACTTTGACTCACATTTATACTAAATTCAAGATTCCATTTCCAAATTCGAGATTATCCTATCCACTTTTTGTAAAATGAGATCATTCTGGATTGTCCAACCAGTAGTTAGAGCAAGAGGTACATATTTTTGTTTACAACACACGAACATGTCATTGTTGATTTCAAAATTGAACTACCTGAGAATTATTGATGAAAAAACTCCGGAAATCCAATCAAGTCCTATTGCTACAGCGAAGAATATACAATGACATCATGTCTCGAAAGAAAATGCCCAAATTGCAAATACAAAGAAATCAAAATTTCAGATTATGACGAAAAAGATGACACGTATTATGAGAAATGGGTGACAAAAAAGGAAGTAATGATGATCAAGGGAAAAGAAAAAACATGTCAAAAAACAGTCAAGGAAAGAATTATTTGTAAGGAAGAAGAACTGTTAGCATTATTGAAGGATACTTTCGATAAATTCTTATACACGTCAGAAATATGAAACATCAATATAGAGTTATCGATGAAGTCAAGAAATGTTTATTGATAAATGAAGTTTTGATACAGGAAACCATTGTTTCATATTTCCCAATCGGAAATAAATAGAAAAGATATCAAGATGATTTTGGATAACCCAACCTACAATGAAAATAATGATGAATAATATAATTTTTTTCTAATCTTTACTAGATGAGTTCTTTTACATTCTTTGTTTGCCTTATTTTTGAATGTTTCATAAGTTTTGATAAACGGTTTTCTTATGGAATATCATTTTACTGTTCCCAATTACCACTTCCCTTGGTGATTTCTCACTTCCGTTGGTGATGTCTCACCTCCGTTATAAACAAATTAATTTTTTCTGAAAATTTCCTACTAATTGACATCAACGATTTCGGAAACTCATTTGGTTCACTCTAGTACTTCGTTGTATGAATAATATTGAAAAAAAATTATGTAAGTCGTGACAAAAAATAAAATAAAATGAAACTAAATAGTATGGATATCGCCAGAATAACCTAAGAGCGTCCTTAACACAAAAATTTCTTTTTACCTCACGTTCTAATTTTTTTTCAGGTTATATATTATTACGAAATAGTAGACAGTAAATTACATTTTGTTAAATGCAATTGAACATTTCATTCGAAGTTTCGATTATTTTCCACATTCGTTGATTTGTGTGTTTACTCAATACAAATGAAGCTGTTATGTATTGATGGATTATCATTTATTGTTCGGTTGTCATATATCTTTTCACTTCACTTTCAATGAGCATAAAATAAATATACCTATTATTTTATTCTACAGATTCAATGAAATTTAGAAACAGTTCGTTACTGTCTATGTCTTGTTTTGACTTAATTTATTTTTTAATCCGGCCACATGATTGCAAAAGTTGTTAACTTACTAGAATGGCCATAAGTTATTTTCGTTGGTTAACATTTTATAAATAATAGTTGCTTCCCATAATTTTTCCCTTTAAATTTTGTGTAATATTTGCATTTCGTGTGTACCTTGTAATAGTATGTTCTGTAACAAAATTAGTATGCAAATTCGATGCGAATGAAGATTATGAACGCGAGCGTCAGCGAGCGTGAGGAACCACGAGTAGATCATTCTCATCTAGTAACAGACCGTAGTTTCTCCACAACCATTAGCTAATGCAATAATTCTCGTCGAACAGACAGTAAGAGTCACCAACAACTAAATCTGAACAAAAAAAAAACAATTATATTAGATTATATTAATAATTATATTTATAGTGTTTGTACAATTACTGACATTAAAAACTGGTTCATTGGAAATAGTTTCCGTAATATTTTTTAAAACACATTGAGTTGTAGGGGCAGACCTAATAATACTGTTGCAGGAAGAATTGAGGGAAAGTTTACTGACGAATTAGATCCAGAAATTGAAGAAACTAATTGGTTTCCTACATTTATTCGATTTTGCAAGAACTTTCGATGTCCCTTCTGCTACTTGAGAACACTTTTAGCCTTCATGTTTTTTTAATACTGTAATATCCGCACCTTCATTTGCCATCGTAATCGCTCCGGTACGGCAGAATCAGTAGCCAGTACATTATGGTGGGTTTGCTAGATTCAGAAATGTGGCAATTTGTTTAGGCATATTGCCAAGTTTATTAATCTCAGTTACCTGACGTGTATATATATTTTTGAAAATTAATAAAAAAATTATCAAAAAGACAATCACAAGGTCTCAGAGCACAGTATTTCTTCACAATAGTATAATAATTTCTCGTGATTGTAAACTCTCCTGGTTTTTTTAGTTTTTGTGTTAGAAATTGCAATTAGTATTATTGATCCCAAAGCTTTAAGGTCGAAAATTTTAATGTTGTAAAGCTTTCCAATCGCTACACAGGGCATAATAATTTTTATTCGTTCATTTCTTGATTTTTGCCACAGCAAGTTCTCTCTTAAATTATTTGAATAACTTATAATTTCATGTGGACCATTATCAAATTAAATATCAGATTCACTCGTTTTTTCACTCATTTTTACCTTCCAACCTACACATAAATTTGTATATATAGAAGGTTACGCAATCGACTGTTTCTTCACAAACGCGATGAAAATATTTTTCGGTGGAGACAAGTGAAGCCTGCCCTCAACGAGTACCGATACAAAAATTCGTTTGGAAATATGTTATTTAATCTAATCACAATTACGGTATTTATTTCATTTCGGTGTCAACTCCTCGGCGGTATACGGATGACGGTTTAGTAGATGACGGGGGTTGAAACGGATTTAACAAATTCGGGCGCTACCCAAAGATAAGCTTCTGTTCAGTTGTTCTTTGGGGCCAGTGCTGAATTTGCTCGATTTCAAAACGGTTGCTTCAGGTCTCCCAGTGGAGAATAAAATCAGGGTCTTATCCGACGGTAGAAGATGCTCCTAAAACAGGGTTAATTCGGACGGTAGACAAGGTCACAGATCCCCTTGACAAACCAAAATCCTTCACCAATGGTAGATGATGAATTATTGCTGGTTAATAAATACGAGCTCTTTAAATCTAATTCAACGGCAGCGATTAGAAATTAGATAGACGGTTGTCAAGTACCAAAGGAAGTTTTACTCTAAGTTTTCAAACAAATTAAATGCTTTCACATTTAATTATAGATCGACCATATATTAAGTTAAATTCAATTTAGTAATTTAAAGTACTATTTTACTTCATACTCTTCAAATGAAGCAGCATCGACTATACCAATATGCATAGAGAACGAAAAAGATATATAGCCTATAAGACGTTGGTGGTGGGGCCTGGATAACTTCTATGTAAGCTATGGTCACGAGGACGCGTCAAAACCCTACTTTAATTAACATTAAATTAATTATAGCTTCAATGCTTATTTCGATATTCATAAATTACTAGTTATTAAATAACGGTGAAAATTCAAATAAAATTTTTCCACTTTTATATAAAAAGAATCCACGACCTATGTTTTTTTTTTATGATTGTGGGCCTGAACAGGCTAAATTAAGCCTATCGTGCTAAAGCACTCCGGAACACTTAGGAGGGATAGAGGGATAATGAATTGCCAATAGATGCCTGTGAACAGCTACCTTAAATTTTCTCATGTCATAAGTGAGAGGAAAACAGGAACTAGGGAGATCATTCCAGAGTTAAGAAGCCGTGTAGAAAAATGTGGATTGCGGCCGTTTAGTACGACAAGTGGAGATTTGTACTGCACACTGATGATGTGAATGAGCGAACCGAGTGTTTCTCGCAAAGAAAGCCCGAGATGGTATCAAATAATATAATTCAGCAGCACAATAGCCGTTGTAATAACGATAATACAAAGAAAGAACTGAAACAATCCTTCAATGTTCAAGGGACTGTATGTGAGAAGTTAAGGACGGGTCATTTATAAGCCTAATCGCTCTCTTTTGAATACGATCAACGATATCGAGAGCGTATTGGGGAGCACTAACCCAAAGGTGAGAATTATATTCCAGATGAGGTCGAATTTGGGCCTTATACAGCAGAAGGAGTTGTCGAGAGGTAAAGTACTGCTTAGATCTGTACAAAAAGCCTATTTTACGAGCAGCTGTTTTGGTAGCTGACAGAAGATGGTCAACCCATGAGAGATTTGAAGATACAGTCATACCCAACAGAGTAATAGAGTCTGAAAACTTAAGAACTGAGCCATTCATACTTACAACAGGAAATGATCGATCTTTTTTGGCGGACATAAGGCAACACTGAGTTTTGTTAGCATTAAATTTAACTAGATTATTGCTTCCCCATTCGAGAATACGTTGAATGTCTTTGTTGATTGAATTTGCCATTTCAGCTTTAATTTCTTGATTTGACATAGAAGGTGGATTATCACTATGAGTAGACTGAGATGAACTACAGTGAAGAGTGCTATCGTCAGCAAAGCAATGGATGGGGTTAGTTGTTGAAGAAATAAGGTCATTTATGTACAGCAGAAAAAGTGTAGGCATTATAACGGATCCCTGTGGTACCCCCGCGTTAATTCTAACTTCTTTTGAAAAAACCCATCAACTACGACGCGTATTCGTCTTTTATCAAGGAAACTAGAAACCCAGTTGATGAGCGTATCGTTTAACCCAAACGAGGTGAGTTTGGCAAGTAAACACTTATGCCAAACTTGGTCAAATGCCTTTGAGATATCTAAAGCGACTACAACTGTTTCACCGGACTGCTCTACTGTATTGTTCCAAACTTGGGTCACATATGAAAGAAGATCGCCTGTTGAACGACTTTGCCTAAACCCATATTGGTGGTCACTAAGGAGTTTGTTAGTTTCAAGGAACATGAGCAGTTGCTGATTGATGGCTTTTTCCATGAGTTTAGACAAAATGGAAGTGATAACAATTGGTCGGTAGTTTGAGGGATCGGTCTTATCGCCTTTTTTGGGAATAGGTTGAACATTTGCTAACTTCTATGATGAAGGGAATTCCCCAGAAGACATAGAGATCGTATAGAGCTTAGATAGGACTGGTACTAGTTCGGGGGAACATTTCTTTAAGACAATAGCTGAGATACCGTCTGGGCCAGTCGCCTTATTGAGATAAAGCCTACTGATGATCGATTCCAAGTGCTTGTACCGAAAATGAATTGGTTTCATAGCGTATGAAGAAGAATTGACTAGGGGCACATCTTTTCCAGAATCATTTAGACACGAGTTTGATGCAAACAAATCCACAAAAACATTGGATTTGTCTACAGAATCCAGTCAATTACTAATTAGTCACACTTCTATCATCTCATCATTACAAAATTTCGGTTACTGTCTGGAACATATGTTGACGTGTGCATTATTTAAAATATATAAAACTTTATACAATTCAGATAAATTACATTCCATTGCTATCTTAACATTATTTGGTTAACATTATGGATATTATTTCATACTTAATTTTAATTTTTAATTTCGGAAGTGATTTAATGAACTTATTCCGCCTATAATTACAGACTCAAACTCATTCCCAAACGATAGCTACGGATAGCAAAATTATAGCGGTACATTCCTATTTCTTTTAAACAAAATGTTTCACAGTCAAGTACGTATATCATTCTACAATGCAATTTTAAGAAATAAATCAATTAATTTACAAGAACGGTATACTTATCTCTAACTGATACCAATATAAAAGGTTGTGAGGGTAAGTTTCTATTCAACAGGTATGTACTCTAATACAAAATAAATTATGATTCGTCAAACTTTAATTGCGAAACATAAAAAGAAAATTTGTATTTACAGGTAACAGTGTAACCTTTTAACTCTTTAAATTTGCTTATCATGAGAAATTTTAACCTGAATACACAAGCTTTAACATTATTTATATTTGTCATTCACTATACTTTAGGGTGTAATCATTTATAATACATAATTCAAATATCTTATCAATACTTGACTTGCATTAATTAATTTCCGGACTTGATTTCGGTGTGGATGTGGGTGTGGGTGTGGGTGTGGGTGTGGGTGTTGGTGTGGGTGTGGGTGTGGGTGTGGGTGTTGGTGTGGGTGTGGGTGTGGGTGTGGGTGTGGGTGTGGTGGTGCGGTGCGTGTGCGGGTGCGTGGTGCGGGTGCGGTGCGGTGCGGTGCGGTGCGGTGCGGTGCGGTGCGGTGCGTGCGGGTGTGCGTGTGCGGGTGCGGTGCGGTGGCGTGCGTGGTGCGGTGCGTGTGCGTGGTGGTGTGCGTGTGCGGTGCGTGCGTGTGCGTGTGCGTGCGGTGCGCGTGTGCGTGTGCGTGCGTGTGCGTGCGTGTGCGTGGCGTGGCGTGTGCGTGTGCGTGTGCGTGTGCGTGTGCGTGTGCGGTGCGTGTGCGGTGCGGTGCGGTGCGGGTGCGGTGCGGGTGCGGGTGCGGTGCGGTGCGGGTGCTGCGGTGCGGTGCGGTGCGGGTGCGGGTGCGGGTGCGGGTGCGGGTGCGGGTGCGGGTGCGGGTGCGGGTGCGGGTGCGGGTGCGGGTGCGGGTGCGGGTGCGTGCGTGCGCGTGCGCGTGCGCGTGTGAGTGTGTGTTCGTGTGCGTCTGCGTGTGCGTGTGCGTGTTTAAGTGTTAGTTCGAGTTTTTTCAATATCTGGTTAACAATTAATTTTATAAGAATATGTGTAGGCATATATGTTTTAAAGAGAATTGTATTTTACATAATTTTTCTTTATAAAGTTTCTTAATTTTAAAAACTGATTAAATAGGATTGAAAATGCTTAAATTGTATTATCGATATTTTATAGAAGCGGGTGGCTTTCGAATTTTTGTAAGTTAGCACCTATATGTCTGTTAACTGTCATGAAGTTTTAAACGTCCATCTAACATTAAATAGTGTTTTTGTTTTTACAATATTGCCCGTTTTCGTTATGACCATATTAAAAAAGGGAATATATAATTATCCTAAATAAATTATAGTTAATATTATTTCATTTCTTTTATTTTCCGCCATGTATGTTGGAAGGTCATATGTTGTTCACACCAGATATTTTTTAGTTAAATTAAAACTTGTCTCAAAACAACCAGGACGCCATATTTACATCTGATAAAGACAGTTTTTAAATTTATAGCAATCTATGTATTGCGTTGAGCATAATTATGGAGTATTCATACTCACTTCTTATAGAATGAAAATATATGCATATAACAAGCAAGTGTTGTAGAGTAAATATTCTATCTCGAGTGAGAATTTTTATTTTCTATTATTAATAATGATTATGGAATTATTATCTACATTTACAAATGGTCGTGGAGAAAATAACACTCATTAATTTCAAAGCATCACATCAAATATTACTTGTTTACTATTTGAGTAGTAAATTTTTCTTTGATGTATAATTTATTTGTATCTATTCTACGTTAAGTGCTGACTCTATATTAGCGTATAAAGCTTTAGAGATATTCTACAAACATGAAAAGGTTTGCGTATTATTGGTGTGACCCGCTTTGTAACATTTTGTATTTATTTTCTGATAAAACACGCTGGTGCGTAAAATTTTAACGATGAAATCACGAAATTGTTCATTTAATATCGATTATAAGATCTGACTCAAATTATACGATTAGAAAAATATTGCTCCTATATATGACTTTTAGGGATTACGTTTATAGATATTATGTTTTTTGATATAAAACATGAGAGACCATTCCCTCTTTATAGGTTTAATACCCTTTTTTAGTTTAAATGTCGATTTATTGTAGATTAGCCTTAAATTATCTTGCGAGGTAAGCTAATTCCTATAATCCTTTTTTTTAAAGTTTCTAATAATGTAATTCTGATTTTCAGTACAAAATTATATTTTAATCTCAGTTCAGTTCTGTATAACAATATGTAATTTCATTATGTTTGTTCATTTTATTGAATACCAAAACAAGTGTGAAGTAGTGTGATTTTTTACATATGTTTATCTAATACCTGCTTTAAGAATAAATTAAGAAAAATTAATTTACCTTTACACATTTGTAAAGGGTGGCTCATCGGATACGTCGGATATAATTTAAATAGAATACAGTAAATTACTATTTAATTGGGACATTTTTATTGATTTATAAAGTAGACACGTTGACAGTAATTATGGAATATGATGTCCAAATGCTGGCATATTCTGACCAAGATACAATCTTCGAGGACTTTTAGCAAGGCAGTTGGCTTAGTTTGGATCTCTATTTCCAATTCAAGAATTGTTTGTGGTTTGTTTAGATAGGACTTTACAAAACCCCAGAGGAAAAAATCGCATAGCGTCAAGTCGTAAGGTCAGGGTGGCCAATTAAGGTTAGCATTTGTGGAAATAACACGACCAAAGTAACAAATCGAAGGTTTCTCTTGCTGTACGGCATCTTGTTAAAGTCACATTTCTTCGAGCGTAATAAATTATACACGATGTCCCATAATGAATTTGTACACAGAGCCATGGTATAATCCTGACCTAAAATTATGACGATTTGCCAAATATGATCTTAGTAAAATGTTAATAATAAGTTACAAGGTGTTGAAGTTGAAAATTATTAGATTGTTAATGACTCTAACTTTTTTAATACGCTGTATTTTTGTACTAAATTTAGTGGACAGTTTTACTGACCTAAGGCGCACATAACTGTAGAACAATATATTAAATCGCGTTTGCCAGTACCGTACAACATGAATAATAAACCGCTTCATCCTCCTAAATATTACGCCACTGCGTATGTCTTGTACGTAAAATATGTAATCTTGCTAACAACCCATAAAGAGGTAAAAACACAGTAATAATTACGTATTTTTCTGCCTATCCACAGCAGCTACATTTGGTAGTAAAAACCAAAACCATGTTTTATTATTATTTTTAATTTATTATTCTGGATTCCTAACAAGAGTGCACAATTTTAATCTCAAACTAATGAATTGTAAACAGAGCAATCCTGTCCTAAAATTATGACGATTTAACACACATGACTTTTAGAATATTGTTGAAGTTAACAAATTACGCATTGTTTAATTTTATGTGTATTACATAATTACTTTAATAAATTTTCTAAATACGCTCTACCAACATCGATACATTTCATTATTCTTTTTGTAGAAGATTGTCCAACTCTAAAAAATATAGCAGGTTGATTTCTAATAAACTGTGCGGCATTTTGTATCTTTTGCCATAATTCCTGTCCATTATTAATTAGTTGGTAATAAACTAATGTCTCCATATGGCCCCACAAGTAATAATTCATAGGACTGAAATCAGGGCTACGAGCTGGCCATCGATGTTCGCTACCCATTCCAATCCAACGCTGAGGAAATTGCAAATTTAAATAAATGCGAACTTCACAGAAATGGTTATAAATAATGTGGTAATGGCGGTTTAAAAAATTTAATAAATAAGTGGGTGTTAAATAAATGAGTGTAAAAATGTTCTCCAAAACAAATCTTTAAACTAACTCGAGATACAAGCCATTCGCCAAAAATAATGCCTTTGTCCCAGTCGGTAGTTTAAATCAGGCCGATTCAATCTTTTGATTTGCTCAATTACCACAAATTCTGCTCGATTATTTCCACTGAACATCAATATAATAACTACCATGTAACACTAATAAAAATGATCTCGGACGCCAAGTTATTTTTTAATTATGCTCTGAATAACTAAACCGAGGTTGTTTACAATAAAAATTCTACCAAACTGTAAAAAAATAAAAAATATACAAACTATGTTTAATAACGGTTAAAATTATAGGGTTAAATAAAAAATATCTTAAAACTTGTTATAGCCTTAAATTACTAATTAATTGTTATAAATATACAAAATATAATAAATCTTGAGAACCCCTGGTATTATAAAAAATAAATGCGGAAATGCAAACCAAGGTGATGTAATCCTTGTGTCAATGTTGCGCAACATATTGCAATAATAATGCTTTACGTAGTAAACCACACCCAAAATGGAATTTTATTTCTTATAAATTTGTCTTCTTGAAATTGAATAAACCAATATTAATTGCATTCTTTTGAAGGTTCAAAATAAATAATGGAATCCACATTCAGATCTGGATTAAAAGCAAAAAGCCATCATAAAATGAAAGCGTACGTAACAGGAGAATTAATTGTACAATCAAAAGCGGTAAAATTAAAAGTGTAAAAGTAAAAAAAAAAAGTGCCTGAAAAGAGCAAATGTTTTAATTTTTAGTATTACGAGTTAAATTATCTTACCATCAAATCAATGGCACTTTTCGCAAAATTTAGGGGGAAACCCAAAAAAAGCGTCCTGCATCTAACGGCGTACCACAAGAAGTAAGAAAAAAATGGATGCTTTAGGATGTCAGATGATGATGACGCGTTGCACGAAAATATTTGCGCAAAGAATTAAGTCAACGATATGAGCAGAAAAAATTATTTAAAGAAACCTTTAAGAAGATATGCACTTAAGTTACACCAAAATGCAAATTAAGTATATTTACAACTAAGTGAATGAAGAACCTAAATTACGGTGTACATTAATACAACTCAAAATGGGTTGTTACATAGTGAGCTAGAGCTCCATCCTGCATAAACCATAAATTCTTCTTTTGTTTAAGGGCCAAGTTTCAATTTCATGAAAAGGTTCAGTTTGCAGAAAGTTCAGATATAAAGCACCATTCAAGTCTGGTGGTAATTCATGTGGCCTCCCCTAATTCCACACCAAACATTAATTTTGAATTCTTATTGAAAATGTGATTCCCGATGTGTACGTTGATTTTCCACATCCCTATAATAATAGTTCCTTTAGTTAACTACTCCTCTTCGTGTGAAAGTTGCTTCATCCGTAAATAAAACATTTTCACATAAAATTACAATTTATCCTTTGCTTATGTTGAACAAATTGTGCAAATTCTACACGTACGGGAAGATCCCTGGCTAACAAATTCTGTACCGGGTTAAAATGAAATGGTCTGAAATCTTCTTTGTGAAGTACTCAAAATATGGAAGATTTACTTACTCCAGTAACTGCAGATAATCGCCGTGTGCTAAGTTCAGAATTTTCAGCAATTTGAACTAAAATTTCATCCTCCTGATCGACGGTCATTATTTTGTGGACACCCTATGCGGCTCTTGCGACGAAGCCCGCCAGTTTCTCCTAATCTGTGATAGACATTTTGAACAGTTTGGTGGGGTTCTGTTGGTATATAATTGTAGATATGTACGGCGAGCACGTCTACAACAAAAATTTTCTTGTGCGTAGACGTATATCATATCTCGCGTTTCACTGTTCGAAAAATTGATCTGACGAGGCAAGATTAATCCAATCAATAACTTAAAAATTCCGATATAAATCCAGCCAACACAATACAAGAATACGTAATTGACACAAGCCACCTAGATTTATGTGCAACAATCGTTAAATTGCATTCAATGGCACAACCAAATTTTTAGGTATGACATTTAAAGAGTAATTGACACAAGCCACCTAGATTTGGGTACAACAATCGTTAAATTGTAATTAATTTGTTTTTACCTCTTTAATGGTTAATATGTCGATAATTATCCACTTTATGGGTTCTTAAAGAAAGATTTTACAGCAAGTTGAAGCAGTCACACATATCAGATAGTCATTATGCGCATGCTCAAAACGTTTGGCAAAAATTTAAAATTCAAAATTAGGTCAACATAGCGCTCGCATGTGACGTGCTTCTACTTGCTAATGTATTTACAAATTTTAGAAGTAAGTGTACAACAACGGATAAACTAGAATCGGCATTCTGTTACACCGCTCCCGGATACACCTGGCAGTGTATGCTAAATTACACTAAAGTTAGACTAGAGCTGATCAACGTGATTATTCGTGGAAAAGGGTATAACAAGTGGAATAACGCAATGTTGCACTAAATATAACAAGGCAAATAATACATATATAGATGATTACGATCCCAGAAAACTATCCTCTTACATCCTTTATTCAGATATGGTTAACTTATGTGGATGGCCTCAAAGCCTATGTTTACCGCGAAACAACTTCAAATGGCTTAGCGAGGAACAATTATGTTTATTGATATTGAATTTACCGGATGATGCGAGCAAAGGATTAATCCTAGAGGTGGATCTATTAGATCCCGATAATTTGCATGATCGTCATAAATATATTCGATTTTGCGTTTAACATGGTACTCCATCTGGTGACAAAAATAAGAAACTGCTCGCAACGTTGCATTCTAAAGACTAAGTATGTGATTCATTATCGTAATTTGAAACAATGCTTTCAAACAGGCCTTGTGCTTGAGAAAGTATATGTAGACTGGAATACAAGTTCTGTATTATCAGTATCTGTAACGGTGGTTTCATATTAGCTGACTTGATCTGCCTATTTTCACAGTTTTTGCTTTTATAACGCGACGTTTCGGAAGCGCACTCTGATTCTGTCAACCGGAGTACTCATGAGGACTGCACGTGAGTCGAATTCATGTATTATGATTTTTTCACAAGCATTTGATTACTCTCAGATTCGAACTTGGTATCTTTCACAGTCTAACACCTTTACCGCTGAGCCACTGTGTAATCCAATATATATTTTTAGAACATATATATATATATATATATATATATATATATATATATATATATATATATAATTTCTTTTGAGGTTGCGCAGTGGTTTATTTCGCATGTTGCGCCGTAACCTGTTGCGCCGGCATATTACTTTTAAAGTCTTTGCGCATTATTGGGATCCAAATCGGTTTCATTTCTGTATTAGCTTGACTTAATGGATTTTCTACTAGTGCTATGTACGGGGCTTCTTTAAGTTTCCGGCAAGTTGTATTCTCGTCCTTTGCCACTATCCATATGTTATCCCATTGCACGCGGTGGACTTCGTTCCAGACATGTTCGACGGTTCTTGATCCTTCTGTTTCGTCTTTGCGGATGTTGTTTTTATGCTCCTTAGTTCTCACTTTGAGTAACCTACTGCTCTCTCCTGTATACGCTCTGCCGCATCCGCATGGTAGGAGGTATACACAATTCTTGGAATTTTGGTCTTCATTATCAGGTTTGGTTTTGGTTAGTATTCCCCTGAACGTTCTTGTCGACTTGAAGGCCGAGGGCATCTTGTATTTGCTGCTTATCCTTCGTATTTTGTCTGAGGTACCTTTCATGTACGGTATCATCGCTGTCTATTTAGGTTCTTGTTTTTCGGTTACCCTTTCCCTGTTTAAGTTACGTGTTAGATCGGGGTATCCATTTTCTTTAAGTGTTCTAGTGATATTTTCTTTTTCTATTCCCAGGTCCTCTGGTTTGGAGCAAATTGATTTCGCTCTATCATACAACCATCTTGGCACACCTAATTTCACAAGGTTGCGAGCAGAATCCACTTGCCCATTCAAGAAAAATTTATACAAGCTGCTAAATAATGCTAATTTCGAAAAAACTATGGAAAATGTGATAAATCACGGAATTGTTAAACTAGTTACCAGATCGAGTGGTAGGTATGGAGCCAATTATTACATTTCACAGGCAAATTTCCACATCAGCGATATACTTTATAAGTAACTCATGCCTATCGAGTTACCTAAGGTGAAAATATATTTTAATAAGCCACTATATGTAGGAATGGCGATTTTAGATATATCTGAAACATAGATTAATGATTTCATAGCTTCATGCAACATCAATTTAACGATGATTGTTTGAAATTATTATTTGTGGATACCGATAGTCTGGTGTACGAGATGCAATGCGATTGTGTGTGATCTTATACGTAATAATATTTCGCGCTTCGATACTTGCGATTATTATGATGTCAACAACATCCATAAGATTCCAAGGTGTAATAATAAAGTACTTGATCTAATGAAGGATGAAATGAGTGGTCAAATAATCACGGATTCGATGGCTCTGGCATCAAAAATGTACAGTTTTAGGCTAAAGGATCAGGAACTAAAAAAGCTTAAAGGTGTTAGGGATTATATTGTCAAAGATAAGATTAGCTTTAACGATTACCTAAAATGTCTGAGAAGCGGAGATATAACAAGCGTTACTCAAAGCAGAATCATTTCGAAAAACCCCAACGTTTATAGTATAGAACAGTGAAAAATCGGTATGAGAATAGGTATTCGTTACCTAATGGCATCGGTACGCTACCTTGGGGACATTGTAATATCCCCGCTACTATAGTGTAAAGATCCAGCGTCCTTTACGTATGTTTTTTAGAATAAATTATTCGCGGACCACCCTATATTTCAAATTACAAAAAATTGCGCGATATTACACCACAAATAATTCATTAATCACCGCTGACGTGTATTTCTAAAAACCAGTAAGTTTTTGCACGTCAGAGCAATTTAAACTAATCCAATAACGGCATCCCCGCACGGTAGCCACGAAGCCGCCCACAGATGCACCTTTATAAACCCGCGACGCGCTGCAGAATACTAGAGCAGAAGAAGACGAGAATAACCCCCAGACCAGAAGAAGACGAGCCCGAGACCAGACCAGAAGATAGAGAAGATATTGAATGCACTTCGCTTCGTTCATTCATCCGTACCGTACGTGAAATACCTGCTCGATCGTGACCGAGACCGCCACGCCGTTCCTGCTATCCAGTAGCCGCCAGTACCGATTGCTTCTTGTAATCACTGACCTGTTAATCGCCGCCGCGGAGTCCATCGTGATCGTGTGACCACGCGCACCACCTCGCGCCGGGCTACCTAAAGTTTGTTACCGAACTGCCATTAAAAGACATGTAAGTTGCAGAGACATATAATCTAACAATTTACAACAAATCACTACAGAACGTAAATAACCACGGGCTTAGTCTCCAGGAGTTATAACGTTAACATTACACCACCACATACACAAAGAGTGTAACGCAGGGTAGATCCCGACGTCACTCGCAAACACCTGAGGGTGAAGGTTTGATACAGGGCTGTAAAGACCTACGACCTTTTCTTAGTCAAACAGGTTAGACAGGCAGCTGCCTACAGTCTACTGTTGGAGCTGAGGCCCCCGCTTACTACACATACATACACTACCTTGTCTTTGATCGCAGAAAGTACACAAGAAACCTGTTGCATAAATTTGTATTAAGAATATACGCCGGAAATTAAAACATTAGATAATCCGTAAATTATCGAATATTAACCTGTAGTAAATAATAAAAATACGACCGTGTGTATATTACGATATTTACCTTAATAAAAGTAAATTCATTTTAGTGTAGCATTTTCCATAGCAAGTATTTCGTTTACTTTATAATTGAATTTAGTTGCGCCATTAGGACTTAATCCATTTGTTTAAATAGTCTAAACGCTTTTTGAGAACAAAACGCATCCTAAAACGGGTTCTAAACATATAATTATAGTCCAGAGATCTCGCCTTTATTTTACGCGTATCTTCTGCGAGTATTTCTTCATTAGAGTACCACATACAAGCTTCAGCGCTCCAGAGAGACTGAAGAGTTTAAACATCCAGTGAGCATAAGCGGGGACAAATATTGATTTTCCCCCGTGACCTAGAAACAACTCGAGTTCATTACGCTGGCGCTTCGGACCCATATCTGCTAAGGCTACCGTATACGCTTCTGTAAGACAGGACCGTAATTTAAATATTAAGAATACATTCTATTTCAAACGCGAGTGGAAAAACTAGTTAGGGAATAGATTAAGATATATATTTGTTCACAGAAACGACTTCGCACCCAATAACCAGGCGAGAGCAGAAGGAGCCCCGATGATATCCATTATATTTAGATTGAGTTTGTTATCAATATTATTGTAACATTATAAAATAATATACTTCTTAAACCGCTTTAGTATAATTATTTAAAGTGACAGTGTTCAGCCCACTAAATAGTACGAATCCACACCCCGTTTAGTAAGAAATATATAAACACGACTGAGCATAGCCGAGGCAAAATAAAACCGCGCTGGGTTACACCCAAAGAAAAGGGCGGTTATTCGTAAAATAACACTCCAACTTCAAAGGAGGGGCATTATAATAGGTTTAATTTAATAAATTAGTTATTATTACCATTATTGTTATGTCATAGGTTAAGAGATTAATTATTCGTTCTATCATAGACTTAGATCAAAATATTATTTATTATACATACATGAAAATATATACATGTTATAGAAAAACTGATTTATTAATACGAGAGTCATGTGATTGATCCATACCAAGCCATCGAACGTAAAGTTGACCTCCCCTGCGATGTAGCACTTTCTCAACGAGAAACACGTCCGGATGAGCCGTTTTCTGTGATTCTGCAGCGTAAAATTGCTTGCATATCCACGAGTAGATACGTAACGGGATTATAAACCTTCACCTTAGTAATCAGTAGTTCAGCGTAAAAGTTGGGGGTGCAGCCTTTCACAAATATTGATTTATATTTAGAAATCCGGACGTAATCAACAATTTTAGATTTTGGTATCCCCATTACCTTAACATTATGAACCATCGGTAAGTACGTTGATGCCGTTACAGCTTTAGGCTTAATTCTAATCGTAGAATGTACTTTATTATCATATCCGGAGGTAACCTCCTGCAACACATGTAACTGCTTGTATTTACCTCTAAAGCAAAATTGTTTGTATAATGCGTTTTTCACCGTTCTTATAACCCTTTCGACAATGGCCGCTTTTTTCACACTACGTTGAGTAATGATATATTGCATAACCCTTCATCAACTTTTCAAAATGTTTATTATAGAAATCACATCCTTGGTTTGATTGCAAGTTATCAAGAACTCTACCTTCCTCAAAACGGAAACGATTGTACGACTTCGTCGGCAATATTCGTATTTATAAGACGTGTCCACAGATATTTAGAATAGCAGTTCATCACTGATAGAATATGCTGTTCTCTTTAGCATACGGAGTAAATTCGGCTAAATCCGTCTGCCAGAGATCATCCCGATGGTTCGTTTCCTTACGTAATTCTTCCGTGCAGGCTTACGCAATTCTTCGATAACCGCCAGCTTTAGAGACATTACTGATAATGCAGCTTATTTCCTACATTATAAGCAAGGATACTTATATCACCATATATACGATTAATTTTCTTCACAAGTTTCTGATCCCTCTCAACTAATAATTTTGTAATCGATAAATCGGTATCACTCCTTATTTTATACTCGAGAACTTCTTTATACTCAATATACTTCTTGGTGGCTACATCCGCATCTAGGATTGGACCGATAACGGTGTAGACTGTTTTAGCTTGCGCATCGTAATCATCACCCTCAGGTAGTTTTAAATTCGCCTTATCTATGTATCTCTGAGTTGCAGCATCATCTTCTAGGATGGGTCCAAAGACATTGCAAAGACTTTTACCTTGCATATCGTAATTATCGACATAAACCGTCTCGTCCCGGCCTGTAGTTTTTCGGCTCTTTCCATATAAGCAGGTCGCATAGTCCGGGAGTGCCTTCAT
Source organism: Vesta saturnalis (assembly GCA_036346205.1). Taxonomy (NCBI): domain Eukaryota; kingdom Metazoa; phylum Arthropoda; class Insecta; order Coleoptera; family Lampyridae; genus Vesta; species Vesta saturnalis. Next base: position 5,222,100 of record JARFJB010000307.1, read on the forward strand.
ATGTTTCATTTTTTTTTAATCATGTTAGGTTCCTCCGTTTCCACAGGAGAATCTCCAATAACCTATTTACCTAAACTTGCGTCGTAACGAAGTCCGTACGTATTGTCAACTTGTTCATGATTCCCTCGGGTAAGCAATTCTACATAGTAGCGAGGTGAAAGATGATAATGCTCTAACAATTCATCGGCAACGCCCGCGTCATAGAGTAATAGCGTTAAATTACTTGATTCCACCTGCTCTTCCTCCTCTTCAACAGGACGGTTTCAGTCACTACGTCCGCATCGACGAATGACGGTGCAACAGGGTGTCTAAGCGTATCAGGTGTAGGTTTCGCACCGGCTTCAACAAATGAAGGTGCAACGGGAGGTTTGAATTTGAACGCAGTAGGTGTTGATGTTGAGGTAGGTACGTGTTTGAACTCTAATTTCACCAGTGCACTTTAATTTCCGCGTTAGCTATTTGATTCAAAGGATCCACGATAGGTTTATATGCAGTTTCCGCCAAACGATGTTTTAAGTTCACTTCTATTAAATAATTTAAGCTTACGTTTGATTGCGTTACGTGTGTGCGTTTGTTTCGCTTAATCAACCTATCTCGAACATCTATTACAACCCACTGCTTACTGCATATGAATGCGCATTGTAATCAGGTGATATAACAATCAGATCCGCTTTGGTATCTACCGTAATGAAAGCCTTTTACAATGCATACGAAATCTTATTTAGTCTGCCAACATTGCGAGCACATCGATTTATATTGATCGAAGGTCATATCGGCACATTCTTATGCTTCAAATTTATACAATCCTGTTTAAATGCGAGTAACACAACCATGTTCACTTTATCGCAAATCAATTGCTTAGAAATCTTCGAATAGGTTTGACAGAGGTAGAAGGAGTCCACACCCGATTGTCACCCTCTACTGATATAATCCAGAATTATATCTCGATTGAGACACGAGAGGTCGTCGAAGATCATTATAGATTTCTTAGCGATCTCTTCGGGCATGAGTACATTCACCTTGTCGGTTGAAGTACATGCTCTAAGTTATTACAGGCCAAATACTTATTAGAGCATCAATCCCGTAAAGGCAATGTGCGCGCACGGCATAGCTCAGTGGTGTGGGCGGGGTTCTTACTTATGTGTCAGCGCCACCTGTTAGAAACATTTGTAGTAGTAAAATGTCATGAACTAGATCTTAATAATGGCCTAACAGGAAACCATCACGTTCACTAAAAAATAAATACCCGTCTCCCCGAAAATTGTACTCTAAAAATATTTGCGCAAAGTTCACCTAAACCCTAATAAAATCTTAAGCTTCATAAGAAAGCCGCAAAATTGCGATAATAAAACTAAAATCTCTTCAAACATTTCGATAAAATTCAACTCCAAAATTATTTTCTCAAATATCCAAAGAAAACTGATCAATACGGTAACTAATTATTCAATTTCAAACTAAAAATGCGTCACAACTAAACTACGTGACCTAAAAGTTATAAACACGAAATTGGGGTTGTAATTCCTAAATTAGATGATACACAGCTCATTCTAAAACGAGTAAACAAGTAGCTTACCTTCTGGCAAATCCAGGTCACCTATAGCTGTTCAGATGATTCCTATAAAAAGAAATTAAAAAAATTCCGACTACTCTCAAAATTATCGTATGTAAAAACAAGCAGCTGACGGGTCAACAACCGTCTTAATTCATAATTACGTTACTTTATAGTCTAAAATCTCTTTTAAAGTGACCTATTACCAAAATCAAAGTAACAAACGCTTAATGAAACTTCAAAAGGTTACTTTAAAAAAACTTGACTAGCTTCAATAAAATTGATTACAATCTAAATGAACGATAAATCGATGTTGTCGCTGTAAAAATATTTAACTCGAAATTTGTTATAAAATAGTTCAAACACTAAAACAAATCTTAAATGTGGATCAAAAATATCTAATCTCGTAACTTTTTACTTTACCGCGGCAAATCGCAGCAACAGAGGACGAAGGCACAATAGATTCATATCCATATATATATATATATATATATATATATATATATATATATATATTTACTTATAGTATTCCCGAACAGGCTAAGATTTGCCTAACGTGCTAAAGCACTCGGGAACACTGGGAGGGTTTAGAGATATTGTTTGGCTGCCGAGAAATGTTTATGAATGGCTAGCTTAAATTGACTTAAGGCAAAGTTTGGAGGAAAAAAGGAATACATTCCACAATTTGGTCGCCGTGTTGAAAAATCTAGATTGAGCCCGTTTAGTGTGACACCATGGAATTTTGAGTGAGTAATTATGGTGTGCATGGGCAAACCGAGTGTTCCTACCGAAGATGCCTGCGAAGGTATTAAGGAGTGTATTTAGAAGGCATACTTGTATGGTAATAGCGATAGAACAAGGAAAGAACCAAAACTATTCTTCTATGCTCAAGAGGAGGTAGGTCAGACGTCAGAGGCAGGTTATTTATAAGCTTTTTTTGGATGCGGTTTACCATATCAAGGGCATATTGGGGAGCACTGACCCACAAGTGGGAATTGTATTCCAGATAAGGTCGAATTAGAGCCTTATACAGTAACAGGAGTTGTTGCGATGTGAAGTACTGTTTAGATCTATATAGAAAGCCGTTTACGGGCAGCTGTTTTGCTGGCTGACAAAAGGTGGTCAACCCATGAAAGGTTCGATGATACGGACATCCCTAATATAGAAATAGAGTTTGAAAACTTGAGTTCTAAGCCATTCATATTTACGTAGGAAATGATCGGTCTTTCTTGGCGGACACTAGGCAACACTGCCTTTTGTCGGCGTTGAGCGTGAGTAGATTATTCCTTCCCCATTCAAGGACACGTTCTAAGTCACTGTTGATTGAGGCTGCCATTTTCACCTTTACGTCCTGTCTAGACTTATTTTTGTGGGAAAACTGAGAAGAACTGCTGTCATCCGCAAATCAATTGATCGGGTTAGTTGCTGAGGAAATGAGGTCATTTATGTACAGCAGCAAAAGTGTTGGAGCTATCACTGATCCTTGGGGTAATCCCGCGTCAATGGTAGTTTCTTTTGAAAAGGAGCCATCGACTACAACGCGAATACGTCTTTTGTCAAGAAAGCTGGATATCCAATTGATGAGCGAATCGGATAAGCCGAACAAACTGAGCTTGGCAATAGGCACTTGTGCCAAACCTGGTCAAAAGCTTTGGAAATATCTAAAGTTACTACTACTGTTTCACCGGACCTTTCTAATGTTTTATTCCAAAATTGGGAGCCATATGAAAGAAGATCACCTGTTGAACGACTCTGTCTGAACCCATACTGGTGGTCGTTTAAGAGTTTATTGAACTCGGGGAACGAAGGTAGTTGATGGTTGATGACTTTCTCCATGATTTTCGACAGAATGGAAGTGATAGCTATTGGTCGATAGTTTGAGTGTCGCCCTTTTTAGGAATAGGCTGGACATTTGCTAACTTCCACAGTGAGGGAAACTCTCCAGATGACATGGAGATGTAAAAGGGTTTTCCATAAAGGTACTTGCTCGGGGTAGCATTTTTAAAGGACAATAGCTGGAATACCGTCAGGGCCACTCGCCTTGTTTGGGTCAAGTTTATTGATAATTGATTCCAGGAGCTTGTAAAGAAAGTGGATTGGTTTAATAGCGTATGGGGTAGATTTGGGCGACGGCACAGTTTTACCAGACTCATTGACGCGTGAGTTTGATGCAAAGTAATCGACAAAGAGGTTGACTTTTTCAGCAGGATCAGCTACTACAGCTCCGTTGCGAGACGTCATGGGCGGAAAGGATGATGTACAAAAGTTTTTACTGATGGCTTTAGCTAGTGACCAAAATTTACGACCATCCAAAGGACATGAGACTAATTCTTTGCATTTACGTTGTTCAAACATCTTTTTAGCCTTGGTGATGGTACTTTTGCAACTATTCCTTGCGGCAATATAGTTGGCGTGATTTTCGGTAGATTTATTTGATTTCCATTTGATATAGAGTTTATGCTTTTGCGATGATACATCAGTGCAAGCCCTATTAAACTAGGGTTGGGAGCGGACATTACCTACACGATTATGTTTTTTGGGAATGTATAACTCCATACCCATCAGGATAACTTCAGTTATTGAAGGAGCAATTTTTGAAGAGGAGGACCATTCAAAGCAATACTCACGCCAAGGGAAGGTTGTAAAGAAATCTCGCAGTTAGCTCCAGTTAGCTGATTTAAAATACCACATAGTTCTATCTGTTTTTCGAGTAACAGTGGGATTGGATATAGAGGAAGTTATTTCGATTATGCAGTGGTCTGATTGACCAAGTGGGGAAAGGACTCTTGTTTTATACACAAGTGGGTTAGTTGTAAGGAATAGGTCCAGGAGAAGTGGAGTATGGTTAGGGTTGTCAGGGATTCTGGTTGGTTCGGAAATGATTTGTGTGGGATCACAGGATACAGCAAATGCTTCTGCATTATGACGCGGGATTAGTAGTAGATAAAAATGAAGCCAGATTGTAATTGTGGGCATTAAAATCTCTCAAAATTGACATATCTCAAGATGGGAACTGTAATAAGAGGTAGTCTATTTTCAGACTAAGGTAATCAAAAAGATCCTGGAAGTTGTTATCATTGGGGGACCTATACAAACAACAGTAGAATTTCACAAATTGGGGCCCAGAGTATTTGTACCAAATCGCGTCAAATTTGTTGTTTTCCAAAGTGGACATCCACTTACAAGCTGCGTTGTCCTTGGTATACGCATATACTCCGCCTTTAAGGCGAAAGTTAAAGTGAAGCTTGTATCTGGGAAATTGCAGGTCAGGCGAATCAGTGCTTACAGAGGAGACTTGTGTTTCTGATAGAAACAGAATTTCCGGTTGCACTTGTTCAAGGTGTTGGTGAACAGCATTAAGATTCGAGCTGATACCACTTATGTTGCAGTAATGCATCCGGATATTGGTACTTTCGATAACCGAGGTCGCTTGAGTCCTGCCCTCTCGGGCATCCGAATGAGGCAGATCTTGTTCTTCTTGGTCTTGCGACGAATCGATGTGAAAGTATGGGCGTCTCACCCTACTCACCTGGGGTATAGCATCCGTTTTAGAACTCGTCATTTTAAGGGTTTAGCCGTTAAAATGCCACGCTTGGCAAGTGCGTGTTGGCGAGTACATAAGGAATAAAGGAGAAAGTGACCTGCAGCCCTTACCGAGCTCAGAAAATTGGAACACCAATATTAAGGAGCCCATGGTAAAGGTGGTGGTATGGTACCGGGCGGCATGGGGTATACATGCCTTCCACCTATGAAGTTGTAGAATATTAGAGCTGAAAAGGAAGCATTAATTAGTTTACGTTGCATCTTACAAGAAAAAAAATAGTTTTGTACGATTGTTGAATAAAGTAGTTGTACTTAAAACAAAGCAGGATATTCATTAACCTAATCTAATTACAAGGATCGTACATAATTTATATAGTACCCCCCGATCTGCTTATGGTTAGTTTCGTGTGTTGACAGCTTTAATATTGAAGTACGTTGTTTACTTTGGTTTATTATTTAGGTTCCAACTGGTATATTATTCCCATTTTAAACTAATTAAATCTATTTATTATTGTCGCGAAACTTAGCTTTTCTTTTTTTTAACTTCCCCTTCATCCAACTGAAGTGCAATAGTAAATAACGGCAATGACCACGTTAGCCCTCCCCACTTTAATTACCTACTTTTAGGGTCAATTATTTACACTTAAAATTAAACACAGTAACAACGGTAAAAGTTAGATTACATTTCAAATTTGCTGTCAAAGAAAAATATAATATGAAATACAATGTTTAATTAAACTTGGAAATTATTACAGTACCAAATATAAAATTGCAATCATAGACATTATTTACGCACCCTTTTTATTTATTTAAGGAACCATTTCACACATTACAAAAATTGTACTGTTTTGATTATTGTTATTTTCGTTTATTATTAATTTTCAAACCGACAAAATCTATTCAAAAGCATCGTACTTCGTATTTAAGTTAAATTTGAGAAAAGAAAAAGTATTTAATTTAGAATTCTGATTTACATATTAAAACTAGTTATTTGTTTATTTTATCTATTCATATGCTTTTGCTTTAAACTTTGGATTACGGATTCGATTCAGGTATTTATTTTTATCATTTAATCTAATAAAATGATTTTTATGAAAATGCTTACGCCTGAGTTTGTTATAGAAAGGAGTTTATTAAATACAAAGCTGTGCATTTTTATTAATCACATCTGGTCTATTTTTCCTATAATTAGAGATATGTATTAATGACTGTTACATACTCGCCGCTGTTGTGGGATAAAATAAGTTATTTTATCGGTTCTCTATAATTCATTTTTATTTTTATTTTAATTCATTCATTTTTGCAGAAAGGTCCAATTCCCCAAGTTCAGTTACCTCATATTACCAATAATTACATTTTATTAAACACAACGGAAATAACCAAGTTATTGGAAGTATCAATTTTGACAAATCTTCGTGAAATAAATTTTCAATACACAAAATTAACAAATAAAAGTCAGGAAACCAACAAAGGAAATCGTGTGGGTGAACATGCACGCTAACAAGCCTGAATAGCTTTTATACAACAGTTTACACGAAATCAAGCGTTTTTATCCTCCACACTAACATTAACAATAAAAATCACACACCATATTGCTATCAACATCGAATACAACGTAAGATTTTACATTTACTGACACTACGATCAACAATAGATGGCATAGAATACTCCCCCCCCCCCCTGGACTACGATAAAATAGGTTACGCGGTGCTGAATCGACAGGGCTACACTGAATTTCTACGGTAATGCTCTCCAAACAGTAACCCACAAACGCCAACTTCCTGTTTATAATCACTCGAACTAAATTACGACAGTTACTTCAACCAAAAGCACATAAGTAACTAATTTTTCATTTGATTTAACGTAAATGCACAAATATTTATCTGTACGTGCGAACATTGCTTAATTTACCAATCGTTCCTTATTGTTAATCTATTTACTCTAAACTTTATTAAAGCGGCCCTATATACACCAAGTTTGTACTTATTTGTTTCAACCAGGAGCTCGTTAACATTAATTCGCATAACCAAAATGCGTTAGAACAGTTCAACAGAATAAAGGTTCGGCAAAGTAAAAAACACTAAGGCCAGCTACTTCTATGACCTAAGATTGTCACCATTGATAAAACGAAACACAACGATGAAGTAAATCGGGTGTGTGTTGAACCTTCTCTAAGATCCCAACCAGTGGAACCACCGGAGAAACTTCCTACGGTACAACCCCTTTCGCATACATTGCGAAGTCGCACACAACGCACAAAAAACGTGAGTCTTCTACTACATCTCGTACAAGATTCACTTCAGCATCGTTCAATCTTCTCTATCTCCCTTACCTTTTAATTAACAAATCAAAGCAATTTATTACTTAAATTTTAAATTACCCCAAGAACGAATTGAATTCGTGCGCCGAACTGAAAACATTACATTAGAAAAATACGAAACATAACAACCGGTTACTATCAATGTAATTGATGATTTTAGCACTTCTAATTTTTAAAAAAACTCTTCGTTTAATGCCAAAAATTTTATCAAAAACTCCCGCCAATCTGTCGCTTAAAACGTTTAAAAACCGCGATATATGCTTTTCTACGCTCTATTTGAATACAAAGTAACAATTTTAACATTGACTGTAATTTTCCAACCACGCAATTTTAACGACAATACTAATTACGATTGAAAAAATTTACAAAATACGAACAACTATAATTTACAAAGGAACTCAACCAAATTAGTAAAAGGGATTCCTATACCTATCGATACCAATACGTAAACCAAATCTTAATTAGACTCCGTCTAAATTTGATAAGCAAACCACAAAATTTAGTTCGTTTTCAAACTAGGGATTCTCAAGGCGATTACCATTTGTAAAAATGTCGAATACCTTAAAATACGCAAAAGTAAAAAATGCTAGTCTAAAAGCTTCCAAGAATTTATGCGTTATCAAGTTCAGTTTCATGAACTCATACTACATTTCAGAAGTCTGCTATTAATAAATAACTTAGGATTTCCAAACTGACGGCAAATATTCGATAGAATCACGACCACGTGATATTTATACTTCGGCTGCTCAAGCGATGGAGTAAACGTATACATTTCCTAATAATAATCCGTGCGATGCCTCCAATAAGATAATCATCACATTGGTCCTCCCGCACCTCGAAGGTCCGCAATTAATTGGTCTAGATGATTGTGGAGACGACCATGCTTTCCTACAACTTCCGATTTCAGGAGATTGTGACCGTCCACAGAGTAATTCTTGATGCTTCTTCGTAAACTTCATCATTCAGTTGCTGATAGTATACTGATCAGTTCACATGCTGCTGGGGAGAGAAGTATTAAACACCTTAATAAACAAGTAACCTGTTGAACTGCATATTCCGAGTTATCGGTATTGCGTACTAGGAACCAAGCTACAGATCGCTCGCGGCGATCCCGGTACAATGCCTCTAGACGAAGCTTGAACACAACACGATATTGCCTTTCATAATTGTAACGATAGAACAAGTTGTCGTCAAGCTTGGAATCGTGTACCTTCGAAGGTTTCGAGTTATGGTGAGAAAACCGCCGCCTTTGCCGTAGCGAACGCTATGACGGTTAAAACCACGCTGGGTATGGGTGATAAGAAAACAAAGAAAGGTGCTCGTTTAGAGGTGGAGTTTACAGCCTATTCGAAAACCTGTCAAACGTCTGCTTAAAAATGGAAAGCCGAAGAAACTCATTGATGTTAGTCTGTTGTCTGCCAAGAAGGTTGTTAAGATTTCCAGGGGAAACAAATATATGAAAGTGCCTAGAATCATTCCGATACGTGAAACTGGTGGCTTCCTTCCATTCCTAATACCCATCTTCGAAGGTCTTTCGGCTGCAAGTGCTCTTGCCGGTAGTGCTAGCGGTATATCTAAAGCTGTCAACGACACTTCGGGGGAAAAGGAGCAATTGGAGGGGTATCAACGTCATAAATAGCAATGAAGGCGATAGCTCTAAGGAGCGGCAGAGGACTTTATTTGAAACCCTATAAGAATGGGACTTGAAGTCGTATCCAAAACCTCATAAACTCACCGCGGAGAGCATAAACCGATTCCGCTCTAAATATATATATATAATATATATATATATATATATATATATATATAGGAACTGAGTAGTGCATTTCACAATTTGGTCGCCGTGTGGAAAAATATGTCTAGTGTGACACGATGAAATTTTGAGTTCGTAATTATGGTGTGAATTGGCAAATCTAGTGTTCCTAACGAAGATGACTTGCGAAGGTATTAAGGAGTGCATTTCGGAGGCACCCTTGCCATGGTAATAGCGAGAGAACAAGGAAAGAACCGAAACTGTTATTCTATGGTCAAGAGACTGTAGGGTAGAAGTCAGAGACGGGTCGTTTACAAGCCTTATAGCTTTTTTTTGGATACGGTTGATCACATGAAGGGCGCACTGGCCCAGAGGTAGGAATTGTATTCCAGGTGAGGTCTAATTTGAGTTTTATACAGTAAAAGGAGTTGTTGTGATGTGAAGTACTGTTTAGATCTGTATAGAAAGCCCGGTTTACTGGCAACTGTTTTGCTGGCTAACAAAAAGTGGTCAACCCATGAAAGGTTCGATGATACGGACATCCCTAACATAGAAACAGGGTTTGAAAACTTGAGATCTAAGCCATTCATATTTACAGCAGTAAATGATCGATTTTTCTTGGCGGGCACAAGGCAACACTGGGTTTGGTCGGCGTTGAACCTGAGTAGATTATTGCATCCTTATTCAAGGACACGTTCTGTCACTGTTGGTTGAGGCTAGCATTTTCACCTTAACGTCCTGACTAGATTTAAACTAAGAAGAACTGCAATGTAGAGTGCTGTCGTCTGCAAAGCAATGGCCGGGTTAGTTGTTGAGGAAGTGAGGTCAATTATGTACAACAGCAAATGTGTGGGAGCTATCACAGATCCTTGAGGTACTCCCGTTAATAGTAGTTTCTTACGAAAAGAAGCCATCGATGACAACGCATATACGTCTTTTGTCAAGAAATATGAGCTTGGCAAGTAGGCACTTGTGCCAAACCTGGTCAAAAGCCTTTGAAATATTTAAATCTGCTACGACTGTTTCATCAGACCTCTCAAAAGTGTTACTCCAAAGTTGGCTGACATGAAAGATCACCTGTTGAACGACTCTGTCTGAACCCATGCTGGTGGTCGTTTAGGAGTTTATTGGATTCGAGGAACGAAAATAGTTGGTGGTTGATGGCTTTCTCCATGATTTTCGACAGAATGCAAGTGATAGTTATTGGGCGATAGTTTGAGGGATCAGTTTTGTCGCCCATTTTAGGAATAGGTTGGACATTTGCCAGCTTCCGGGATGATGGAAGGTCTCCAGATTGCATGGAGATCGAGAAGTGTTTAGACAATACAGGTACCAGCTCGTCAGGGCCAGTTGCCTTGGTTGAGTCAAGTTTATTGATAATAATTGGTTCTAGGAGCTTGTAACGAATCTGGATTGCTTTAATAGCATATGGTGGAGATTTTGGGGACGCCAAAGTTTTACCAGAATCTTTGAAACATGAATTTGATGCAAAGTAATCGACAATGTGGTTGGATTTTTCAGCAGGATCAGCTACTACAGCTGCGTCGCGAGACGTCAGGAGGAAGGAAAGGAAGATGTACTGAAGTTTTTACTGACGGTTAGCTAATGACCAAAATTTACGACTACCCAAAGGACATGAGACTAGTTCTTTGCATTTACGTTCTTCAAACATCGTTTTGGCCTTGCGGAAATATTGTATGCGCGATTTTCTACAGATTTCTATTTGGTGTAGAGTTTAAGGTTTTGCGATAATATATCAGTACAAGCCCTATTAAACCTGGGTTGGGAAGGGCATGACCTGCACGATTATGTTTCTTTGTGAATGTATAACTCCATACCCGTCAACATAACTTCAGTTATTGAAAGAGCAATGTTTAGAGAGGACCGTTTAAAGCAATACTCACGCCAGGGGAAGGTTGCAAGAAAATCTTGCAGTTCGCTCCAGTTAGCTGATTTAAGCACCGTATAGTTGTATCTGTTCTTCGAGTAACAGTGGGATTGGGTACAGAGGAAGTTATTTCGATTAGTCAGTGGTCTGATTGAGCAAGTGGGGATAAGTGCACGTGATCTGGAGTATGGTTGTCAGGAGTTCTGGTTGACCCGGAAATAATTTGTGTGAGATCACAGGATACATTAAATACTTCTGCACTATGACCTGCGTGATTAGTGGTAGATAAAAATTGAAGCCCATTGGAGTTGTGGGCATTGGAATTTCCCAAAAATGAAATTTCGCAAGAAGGAAACTGTGATAAGTCTATTTTCAGACTAAGGTAATCAAAAAGATCTTAGAAGTTATTATCATTGGGAAACTCCTGTCGAAGTGAGAGTATATAGTTGTTAAGAAACCTTGTATATACGTAATAAAACGAAAACTAAATCATTTAGTTAGTATGAATTTTTAAGCATAATTTTGAGCGTAAGGCTGATTATAACTTTAGCAAATAAACTCACCTCCTGTCGAGGTGAGAGATTATATAGTTGTTAAGAAACCTTGTATATTCGGAATAAAACCAAAATCAGCGCAATAGTGAGTTTAACTTTACCAAATATACTTTGTAACAAAGTTTTTCTCAAAATGCGTAGTTTGTTATACGCGCCTGGGCTACAAAACAACGTTATGAAGAAAATTAAAAAGCAAAATTGCCTTACACTTTTCCATATTTTAAACAATAACAATTTTATTCGATATCTAACTTTGAAATTGCGGCGGAGAGTTCGATTATGATGCGCGGCGTCACCACCTCTTATCGAATGGTACTAAACGTAATGTGTTGCTTAGCAACAGGCATAAGAAATTCTCAAATCATAAACCACATAAGGAAGCTATATATATATATATATATATATATATATATATATATATATATATATATATACTATATATATATATATATATATATATATATATATATATATATATATATATATATATATATATATATATATATATATATTTAAATCCGCAGACCTACCGAAGTAAGCGGATTGCCAAGCCAGTTACAATGAAAATGGGCGGGGTTGATATAAGGAGTAAAATGATTGAAAGGTAGTTTCAAGAGTCTTACACTTACCATAAATTCACAACTAACAATGCTCAAGTCGGGAAAAATTGTCTCTACGCGCCACCATAATCTTAAATTTTTCAAGAATAATTAGTCTTAGGCAGTCTTAATTAATCCTACCTGACTTTGGAAGATACGATTGTAGCTTACAGAGTACAATCATATAGAATTCCAGTTCAGTCACACTTGAAAATAAATTTGTCCAAAAGCTTAAGGAAATTGTGAAAATATTCTGTTATTGGTGTTCTGTATTTTGTTGACTGTAAAATAGTTCAAAATAATTAAATTTTGTAATCGATCTGGCTCATTAAGCAGTTTCAGATCAATCATCAAACTAAAAATGTTCGAAGATTAATTTAATTGATTGGTAAACCCGTTAGGTAAATTTACACAGGTTAATTTTATCTCAGCTTACTCAAATAAACAATACTAAATTATTTAGTAAATATGTATTGACTAATTTGCAAAGATAAATATGTATACAAACATTGCTTTGAAAAGCAAACAAAACCAATTATTATAGATTAAAAAAATTCGCAAAACTTATATTCTAAACACCTTAAAGCAGATAAAGTTTGACTATCCTTTTTACTCATAATAAGAAATTATTAACCCAACAAGCAAGAATGACCTTTAAAGATAGTCACACTTTTCATCCTTTAATCAACATCTAAAACTAGTTCTTACAAATTACAGTAAAAGATCCCTTATTCGAGATGTGCGTATGTAGATGTTTTCATTCTCGGCATCCTTTGGTTATGCACCCACAATTGACACAAAAGAAAACAGAAACAGTCGTAATCACTAACTGATTTGGCTGTAACACTCGCTAGCGCAGCTGACTGTCCTTCACTCGCGCGCAATACGCGTAAACACTTGGGCTACCTGATTTATTATTTTCCCTTCAAATAAACGTCCGTCACAACAAAGAATGTTTGCTTCCAATTTTATAATGGAATTCTTATTTGGTTCATACAATCGATTTTATATTAATATCGATTGCACACATACAGCAATCAATGTCAATAACGACCACTACTAACTAACATAAACCACATGCTATGAATATTTTTACTTAATGGGTTACTTCCACTTACTTTATTATTGACTCACGCGCTTAATTACTGAACACTTTTATCGGAATATTTGCTGTTTCATTGTTAAATCTGCTTTAGAGCTATTAAAATTTCTTGAAAGGAATACACTATTATTTTCTTTCAATTCACATCTGAACGTTTCGTTTGAAAATCTTTGTATATGATTTATGCCCAATAAGGGTTACTGCAGTCGCTGTTATACGTACTACAGAACTAAATTTTTACAAACAAAACTAGCACTGGCCATTATAAGGTCATTCTCCCCTTTGCCTCGATTGGGTACTCGCTTATATACCCTCTGTCCAACATTCTCGCGAAATAATTAAAATTCACCTATCACAATCGAATATTCCTTGTGTCGCCTTGCCGCGTCGAAATCCTGAAAACGGAACAAGATGCATAAGATGCGAAATAAACGTAGCCATCTTGAATTTTCTTACAATCATACTCACAACTCATCGGAAAAGCCATTATTAGTGAATAATTTCTTTAATACGAATTTTTTGTATACAGCAGGAAAGACCAGTGGTAATCCGATAGTTTTTACCAGTGCCGTCTCAGTAAGAATTTTCCCAACACATTATTTTTAAATCAAATTTAATGCTTTCAACATAAAAATCTTTCTAAAACATTCAATTGCAGTTGTTATATTAGAGTATTTAGTCAGAGTTTTGGATAGGTACTAAAAGAAGGTTTGGGATGTCACAATTGCGTTGGTGAGTAAACCGAACAAGAGTAGTGCATTTCTTCCTTAAACACTGAAGTTTTTACCCGATGTTAGACTTCTGTCATGAACAGTGACATTTTATGTAGGTAAAGCGTTAAGTAAAGATACTGTTCTAGCCCGAGTCTACCTCCGTATATTCGAGCTAAAATATTCCTAATTTTCTACCTCTTCTTCTTGTCCAAGACTTTTTCCGTACTTTATACGTTTAATTATTACATTTTTAGTATTTTAGAATAAATCACTGACTCATAAATCATCATCATCTTGATACCTAATTTTATACTATAAACTATAAACGTTTACCTATCCTGTACAATTTCCTTCTTCTACAAAATTTTGTAATGAGGCATATGCAACACATTGAGTACCCTACCGTTTTTTTTTGCATTAATGACGGTTCTTATTATGAATATTATTAAAGTGTGAGGGCTTTGTGTTTAAAATCTTTTACTTACACCGTTTTTCGGTGTTTATTTGCGAAGAATGTCTCACGGGTCCTCAAAGAACATTTTGTAGAAATATTGTCATGTGAATCATCCGCATGTGAAGTCAAGCTTGTTTGCATCAACTACAATAAGATGCAACTATAGGATAGACCTTTAGTTGTTGATGAGCCATTATAAAAGGATACATCGCAATCTGATTTGCAAAGACTTATGGACGAGATGTTAGCTGGTGATGAACCATTTCAGTACTCTTCAAAAGAATACAAAATGAATCCTACTCTTTCACGATCAAACTGCACGTCCAAGGTTCGATATAAGACGTGAAACAGCTGAATTTTAAATTGAAACATCATACGCTTATTATAAACAGAATAAATCGATAAAAACTAACGGGATGGGTATTGATACGGAAAGGTCTGAGTAAATAAATACGATTACTATTTAATACCAGATTGTGAGAAATCATTTGTACTTGATAGAAAATAGATTTTTATCGACATTAAGTAGTAGGCGGATGTTTTAGAAAATATTGTGTTAAAAGTAATTGAGTCGTTTTTCTTTCACTGTTGTAACTGACGTGCAACTCGTATTTGTCTATTTTAACGGCATCTGTTGCCCTTAAATTTTATTACAATATAGCTTGTCATAAAATATATATATATATATATATATATATATATATATGAGTGACCAATTTGATCCAGTTACTTTAAGTTAATCATGAAAATATGATTAGTATGGTGTTGTATAATCCTTAAGTTCTATACTTCTACACCCATGGCTACAAATTTTAGCTACTCAACAGTTTGGGTAATAACCAGAAGATTTTGCGCCTTATAGTCATAGATCAAAGTGGGCCAGGTTCATAAAATTATCGATTTGCCTTATTAACCAAAAAAATATTTACATGTACCTAGATATGTTCGCTTTAAAATTGGGGTTACTAATTTCCTGAAACTAATTATTAAATACTCTGACGCCAACTTGTTTTTAAATATGGAATAAACAAGTAAACCATTATACAATAAAGTTAGAAGAAAATTTCTTCAATAACAAATTTTATTACACAACGGATATTTAATTATAAACGGAAATAACTTAATGCTAATGTTATAACCTAATGAATAATTAATATTATGAGTAATTAATGGAATCCGAATACCTTATTTTTGGTCACTTTGTAGATAACGAAATGGCTGCATGCTGGGGCCAGCGGTTTGGAAATTGTTACGTAATATTACTTTAGGGTTGAAATAAATCTGGATTTGTATGCTTTACAATTCCCAAATGAATAAATTTGCAGGATTAGTTTTAGAATTCCACTTCCCATTAACAAAAGTGGTGACCTCACTCTTGATTAATCGTACTAATACCGTAAATTGGATTAACGGTAAAATAATTAATTGCGTAGATGTGTATAAATGTGTGAAGAGCAACAGTAAAGGTAAAAGTGAAAGTAAAATTAAAAGTGCCTGAAATGAAAACGTCTCAAACTGTGTAAAATAACTACAAATAAACTCACCGTAAAATTTATAGCACTTTTAATAAAAAAATATTTAACAGAGCGAAAATGGATGCTCTACTACTTTTCAGTATCGTCCAAAAAAAAAAACGACGCTCCCAAAAGGTCTTTACGCATGAACATGCCTGAAACTGAATGTGCAAAGGATATGCGTGGAAGGCTCTACTTTAAATTAGTAAATTATGTATTATGCAGCTATGATATGCAGCACACATGGCACGAGATACACGTTACTTGCCTACAGAGAAGTGAAGGTGATGGTTAAGTTGAACCGTTATCTGAAATCTGTACTGACGCTGTTCGTGTAGTCATCGGATAAGGTATTTTTAGCTTTAGAATTTTACATTTTGTCGAAACTTTCATGGAAAGAAAATTTTTCGGGAATTTGATGTTCTTTATAATAAGATTTCTTGATTGGCTAAGAGCTTAAACTTTCTAAGAGGCTAGAGAAGATGAACAGTTAGCTTTAGTTCCTTTAGTGAGTTACTATCAAGATTTGAGGCAGTTACGATGTGGTTCCTTAATGTGATGAATTTTCAGGGTGTTACGGGTAAGTGTCGCGTATCAACTTAACACTCAATTATACGCTTCAAACATATTTCACGGTTAATAACTTCAGGTTCTGTGCTTTCAATTGACACAATTCATGAATTCAATTACTTGTGAGGCATTTTAATTAACTCAAATTAAAACAGTTAAAAACATGTAATAATAATACATACCTATTATGGAACATACAAAGGAAATAGACACACTAACTTAAACATTTAGATTACCAAAAATGTTGGCTTTTAATTTGAAGATCCCACCTCACTTACTAGGTGAGTGCAGTCTGTACATGTTGTGATAGTGTGGTCCCTGCAGATCGAGTGCACAAAAGACCTTACGAAAGTCCTTAACTTGCTGTGTTTCCTAGGAGGACCGTATGGTTATTTTATATCTTCAGTTCCTATCAATCTTGGATGTCCTTTAGGTTTCTGAATTTCATAGATCTCATGTAATCTTGATTTCGTGGTATTAAGTATATGTGAGTGTAAAGTCCTTTGCTTCGCATAGTCATACATTAACAATTTCGCCAATATTTTCAGGTAGTCGGTTCGTAATAGCGTTTCGTGTGTGTTCGCTTTATAGATGATATAGCTGTTTATAGCACCAATATTCATCTTACCGATAAAATTTTGTAAGTGGTCGCCTATTCGAAATTCACGAAACCGAATAGTTTTTTTGCATCACTCATATCTACTTCATGTTTTTTCGTAGAATTTTGTTATGCTCGGTTTATATTCTACACCTGATTCCGAATCAACAGAATCGTCATTGTGCATAGTAGACAAAAGAAACACATGTTTAGTCCTTTTTAGTTTACGATTGTAAGGTTCTTAGAGGAATCAAATACGGAACTTTTTATTGGTTTTTATTTTATATTCCCAATAAACAGCGGTGGAATTTTCCTTTTGCATTTCTTTAGTGTTTCTGCTAGCCTAAGTTCCAGTTTTAAAAGTTCTTGAGAAAGTGGAATCGACGTAAAGAAAGTGTCGTAGGTGATATTTCTTCCTGTTTTTATTAAGTGGTTTGTCATTTTCTTTTTCACAGATTCTTCTACTCTGTTATCCACACGGTATGGACCTTCATTTTGCATACCAACATATACCTCAAAATTTGTTTTTTTTTGGCATCCGAGTAAGCCCTCATTTTTAAACTGAAGCTATCTGTCTTATCAGGTATATAAACTCTAAAACTACTGCGCCCACTAAATGCCAACAGCGTTTCGTCAATGGTTACATATGTGTTTACCCTGTAATTATTTGCAAATTTGTCAAATATATCACGAATGTACGTCAGTTTATCTATTTCCTTTCGTTGTTTCCTATTCATATCAGAAACATCATCGAGACGTGGCATCTGTGCTAAAAACTTAAACCTATTCACTCCCATTGTTAAACAATCCATCCTTTTTCCATGTACCCAACAGATTTTGCTGTATTGTATGGTGGACACCAAATAGGTATAATAATCCAAAAAAGGCTTTTATTTTTTGTATATCTTTTTGCTGTGCATCACGACTACGAGCATAATTTTATTGTACTAGACGTATTTTTGTATTAGTACAGTTCACTACTTTTTAGACCATTTTATCGGGAAAAAAACAATTGGAAATGTTGTAAGAATGTTATATTGTTTAGTTCGGCTTGTAATATTAATTTGAGAATGCTTTACCCATGCTGTAACTCCGTCTTCTCCCAGATATGTTGCACCAACCCTCTCAACCTCTTCATTGTCAGATTCTGCACCTTATTCAGATTCACTACTGTCACATAATTGTTAGTAATGATCTCTTGACCAATATCACGTAATCTGAATTGTCATCTGCAGGACGAAGAGCATCTAATTCTTCTTCAGTTAATATTTCGCATAAATCTAATAAACGTCGTTGTTCTTTCCATGGCCATGTTTTTACTTGTAGTATTCCCGAGCAGGCTAAGATTTGCCTAACGTGCTAAAGTACTCAAGAACCGTGGGAGGGTTTAGTGATATTGTTAGGCTACCGACAAATGTTTATGAATGGCTACCTTAAATTGACTTCAGTCAAAGTTTGGAGGAAAATAGACAGTGGGTAGTGCATTCCACAATTTGGTCACCGTTTGGATTGCACCCGCTTAATGTGACAAGATGGAATTTTTAGTGCGTAATTATGTTGTGAATGGGCAAAAAAAGTGTTCCTAGCGAAGATGGCCTACGAAGGTATTAAGTAGTGTATTTCGGAGACAGATTTGCCATGGTAATAGCGATATAACAAGGAAAGAACGTAAACTATTCTTCTATGCTCAAGACACTGTAGGTCAGAAGTCAAAGACGGGTCACTAATAAGCCTTATAACTCTTTTTTGCATGCAGTCAAAGGCGTGTTGGGGAGCCATACCTACAAATATGGAAAAAAGTAAGTATTTATAACGAAATATACTTAAAAAAATTTGCTTACTACAATATTGCAATACTACAATACAATATTACACTACTACAATATTTCAGATGAAGAATTCAAAGTTTGAATATAACAATTATTTAAGAAAACTTTTAATAAAATCTATAACTTGTAGGCACGTACCGCGGAGAAAACCCGCAAACTTTAATAAAAGGGTCACACGCGACGCAACGAAAGCCCGTACTTTGAGAAATCTGCAATAATAATTTTGCAGCCACATTCAACCTTGTAGTCAACTCACTACTTCATTCTAAGAAGGTGCTAGGTCGGACACCCCACTTAATTCCAAACAACAAAATTAGAGCAGTAATAACATTAATGAGTGAGAAAGCCCGGCGGCGCGTGAGATGGAGTGTTAATGTTTCGCGCAATGCAGACGTTAGGTGCGTTTACGAATTTAACGAACATTATTTTTTCTATCCGTGAGGGACTGAGTGCCAATTTTGCCTAGGCCGTGTATCTTGGATTACACTTATGGAAGTAGAACTGATGACTGGGGCGCTGATGTTGTGTTATAGCAAAATTTAAATTATCGTCTGAGTCAACTGAAAACTTGTAGGACTTTAAAATTGAAATTGTTATTAGGTCATTGAGGCACTACGTTATTACAACCGTATCGTTACTTGCAGAGTAAGGCATGCTTGGGTTTGGGTGATGGATGTAATGTCATCTTCTGTATTCTGTTTTCATTTGGTTCCGGCGTCCAGGTTCATTAACGAAAATACTGACTAAGAGGTGTTGAGATAAACAGCAGTGTATCCGTCGGTAAAGTGCTAACTAGTGTTTTTCAGAGCGACGTTACCTTATCCGCTGGTAAATTCTAACTGTTAAGGGATAACTTGCCAAAGAACGCTCTAATTTCTGTTATTCATTTTGTTTTAGGGTACGTTATATACGGTATAATAATGTATATTTATAAGTATTAAGTTTATTGTGCTGTTTAGCGTATAACATTAAAACTGGGCCAACTTATAACATTAAAACAAAAGCGATGATGTAATAACCAAAACGCAAATGTAATAAACAATTTGCAATTGATCAAATAATTTTAATTAATAAAAATATACCAAATAACAATCACTACTGCCGTTGGCTCTGTCGGTAGATTAAGATAGGAGAGTTCTAATATACTGAGTTGTTAACCTACCTGAAATGCTGCTTGCTTCCCATCTGCTTAGTTATTTTCACTGCACTTAATTAATACAAAATGCAATATAAAGAATTATGAAAATATAAGGAAATGAAATCTCGAGCGCCATGTTGTCTTTTATTATAGGAACAACAAAACCTAGTTAATGAATAATAATAAACAATTTACCAAAATGAAAATAAAATAACATGACATACTTAAGTTTATTCAATATCTAATTGAAAAGGTTAAAAATCAGAAGTCATTACTATTCTAAAAGTATATAAAAATCATTACCTTCGAACGGTTCGGTACATAAACTGTATTACTGCTGGTAACTATGAAGCAGAATGGTGAACTTGGTGTGGTCAATGTCTTGCTAATTTATCCTTAATATATTGTGTCCATAAATTTATTGAATTTCTTTGAAGTTTAAGTATGTAGAACTTGCGTTGTAAAATGTAATTCAAGTAAAAATTTCCATTTAAATTAGAAAATAATAGAATAGTAAATTAGTGACTTATAAGCACCATTAAAAATAATTATTATAAAAATGACATATAAAAGTTTGCATTATAAAAGTGCAAAAGTGTGCAAAAGTGTGCATTCTAAAAGAATGCATTAAAAAAAATGCCTAAAAAAACAAATGTTTTTAATTTAAAATATAATGAATTAGAAAATAACTTACCATCAAAATCTGATGGCACTAAATATAAAAAATTAGGTAAAAACCATGCTTTCTGCTGTAACATTCAGCAGCCAGTGAAAAATATAGCGGCTTTCAGAATAGCTCCTCTAAATGTTTCCCTCCAGAAGTTGTCACGCGTTGCGCGGATACAATGATCAGAATCCAATTTTTTAAGAAAGGGAACTATAACTATTTATGAAATATTACACCCAAAAAGATGTGTTCTAGGAAATGCAAATTAAATTGCCTTTCTCAATTCTACATTTTAATAATTAAAAACTTTTCTACTATTACGCCAAATAAAAGAACGATTCCAAACCAATGTATTTTTAATACAACCACAAAAAAGGTCGTTACAAGCGTAAAATTACGATGTTGCATTAAAAGGTTAA
Organism: Vesta saturnalis; assembly: GCA_036346205.1. Lineage (NCBI taxonomy): Eukaryota > Metazoa > Arthropoda > Insecta > Coleoptera > Lampyridae > Vesta > Vesta saturnalis. The sequence goes on from JARFJB010000307.1 coordinate 5,243,310, forward strand.
TATTTTGATTTTGTGATAGGTTGCTTGCTTGTGTATTGATGAATTCCTCTCTTTATCTTGTTTGTGGTCACACCAACTCCCAAGCACGTTAATTGAATTTATAAGCATTTGTATTTGTAACCCATTTTATATGCGACTGCAATTTGTCAAATATTATGAATCAAATTTTGGTGATCTTAAATGTTGTCACTATATTGACTCTTATTATCCCGTTTATGATGCGATGAAGGAGTGCCCTAGTAAGTATTATTGTTAGTAAGAACCCCACACAATACACAAAGTTTACAATACTTTATTTATAATTAATCTACTTGGATCATTAAAGGTATTGGAAAAACAAACTGCCATTGTTATAAAGCTCGAAAATCAACGTTTTTCGATCAAAACGAGTGGACCAAATACGATTATAAAGGTTTGAAATTAGGTTTAACAAACAATTTCAACATCTAAAGTTCGTTTAGTAAAAGTATATTTTATTCTGTGACGCTGCCAAGTATACAATGCTAAATCAAGTGTTCTTTGTTAGCATTTTCTACTGATTCTAATTATCGCAACATATTTCCAAACTTAAATTGTAAAAATTAAACATGTTTGTTTTATTCATTTGAAATTAATTAAATATACCTATGCATAGGTAGACGTAGTATAATTTTACCTCATCAAAGATTTTTTAATTTTTAATTTAATTAAACATTCTAAAGCATAAAATTTGTTTCAGCTGAAAAATTAGATGAAAAATTACACAGAAGAACGACTGTCAGAATGGGTATTAGGGTTGTACAACGTGCTGCAGCACCACCTTCACCATATCTATTTAATCCAGCTGGCAATTCTCAAAATTTATCAAAACAACGCAATAAAAATGGGCATAAGATCCCTTTATTTACATGTAAAAGTGTTCCCTTACCAAGCAATATGACCAAGAATGATTCAGTAGATGAAGAAAAAACAATGCCTAATAACGATAAAAAAAATAATAGCAAATTAAGTTTAAAACACGAATTTGATTGTACTAACGAAGAGAAAACGGAAAATGAAATTACTGTAGAAAACAGTCACAAAAAAGAAGTTGAAACGGAAAACAATACTGATTTGAATGTTAAACAATCTCTTACGGCAGCAGCGGAAGTAGAAAGATGCGACGGAAGTAAATCTATTCCGGAAGTTATAACCACAAATAGGACTTCTACACACGTTTCCTTTAGAGATCAGTTTACAAACGGGTTAGACAGCACCGAATGCCACGTTTCTCATATAGATGAATCCGTTTCGGATGCTGACGAAAAGGAAAACACACAGGAACAAACGGGATCTCCTGAGGATAACAATAAGGTACTTCCTCTTTTTATTTGCTTCACACGTAAGTAGCATTATCGGTATTGTTTAAGATTTTTCCATTAGCCTTTTCGTTTTAATTTATCTGTCATAACTAATATTTACAAAATGAGAACAAAAACAAAAAGTGTACGAATTTACGAGAAAGAAAAATTTAAAGTTTATGGTGAAACATAAAATGTACGGTTGTTTCATATGCAAATTCAGTTAAAATAAATCAAATTTTATACGTAATGTAATAAAAATCAGTTCTTATTTCATGTATTTTCGCAATAAATATAATTCTCTAAATCATTACCATGCCTTTGACCTCCAGCAGGTCATGGAGCTTTATTGTTTGCAATATAGAATTGAGCAAGGAAGGCATTCTAAATTTGAAATTTTTGTACCTAATACTCAGTAAAATTAAAATTTGGTACGATATATTAATAAACAACCTGTATATAGGTGCTAAGTGTGTGTTTTATAATATACGAAAATAAAAGTACAATATCTAATGAGAAAGTACAAATTACATTAAGAAAACTGTCAGATGTCCACTTGACTTCCTGGAGGATAATAAACATCGCAAATGCCGCAATGCTACCATGTATGTTCAGTGTATGCAGTCCTACGTTTTCCTTCTATCACTTTCAATCATGTGACCCTTTGCTTCTCCACATAGTTTCAGAAGTATTTTGAATATTTCATATGTTAGGGTGCTCTAATCCAACATTGAACTCGGTATGACATATTTTTATATCCACCTAAAAAATTGCATTATAAAGAGTATATTGATTGAGCTGGCTTTTTACTTGATGAAACTCCATCCACGTGAGTAGAAATAACACACAGACACACACAAACTTTTTCAAGTTTCACTGCAGTACTTAAAATGACAATTGTTTCGATAACTCTGTGTCTTCATCAGATTGAGTATTTAAACTAATTACTTACAATGCATAATTTGTTATATAATATACAAAATTTAACGAGTTATTAAGAAGGGGGGGGGGGGGTAAACAAGAATTTAAGAACGAGTGAGTCATCATATTTTCTATCAGGTTTACAAAAAAAAAGTTTAATACAATATTTGTTCGGTCTAAACAAGATTTTTCAAATTTTGTGTTATTATTTATACAGGGTGTCCCAGAAGCGGTCCACAGCTCCTGACTTGAGAATTATAAATGGGACACCCTACATTTTATTTGATTGTTGAATTCTAAGACAAATCTGTATAAGATACATCTACCTTGCCTTTTACCGTTTTCGAGATAAAGACTGTTGGATTGGGTTAGTCATTATATATTAACCTTCTGTCAACTTTTTTATTTACCCACTTTATTTTCATTCCTATATTTCAAATGTTTCAGCTTCATTTCTCGCATGCTCTAATTAGTGTGCTTCAAAATACCTTTACGTATTCTGGAAAATATATTACAGCTAAAATCTGTAAACCCATACATACTTACTAGAAAAAAAGCAGAGATGCCTAAAAAGTCTAACCTTCGTTTATTTTCTTAAGGTAACTCGCTTATTCTTACATATAGACCCAACGTAGAATTTAAAAATCAAATAAAATACAGAGTGTCCCATTCAAAATTCTCAAGTCAGAAACTGTGGACCGCTTTTGGGGCACCCTGTATAAATAATAATACAAAATTTTAAAAACCTTGTTTAGACTGAACAACGTTTGTATTAAACTTTTTTTTGTAAACCTGACAAAAAATAAATTAAAGAGGAAGGTCAAAATATGGAGACTCAGCCGGTACATCTACTTGTTCGTTTAATACCTGACCTGAATTTTTTGACTTATTAATTTCTAAAGTATCTAATAAATCTGATCTTCTACTTCTGTTCTGAATGTGTAAAATTTCAAAGTTACTATTAAAATTATCGTTTTCTGTATTTCAGTGTAAAGCATAGTTTGATTTATTATTATTACATTGAAAAGATCTAAAATGTTCAGATATTCTATTTTTAAAGCTTCTTCCTGTTTGACCGATATAACATTTATTGCAATCACCACATTTCAACTTGTAAATTCCTGGCTTGTCTTCTCTGTGAGTTTTTGAATTATTCATTTGTAACAAACAAAACACACTCACGTACCACACAAAAATAAAAAACACCGAACACGTTTCAATAGCCAAGGCATCATCATCAGAGGTCGACTGGGACGAACTAAAGATACTTTTAACATACACTGTGAGTTGGAAAGAATGGGTCAGCAGTAAGCTAGAGATATTAGACACCGAAATATTATGTTTGATCTCATCATGCCTTATTTGAATATCGCTGGTTTAACAGAGCCCTCTTTAAATTCGTAATTCTCACACCAAAAAAAAACCAACACTACCAATTTTCAGATTCATGTAAAATTTCAGAATAAAATTTAAACGTTCAACACCCTGTGATTTTAAATTTTGAAATTAAATTTTATTCTGAAATTTCTCAAAATTGAGAAAGTTTTGTGAACATGAATCTGAAAATTGGTAGTGTTGGTTTTTTTTGGTGTGAGAATTACGAATTTAAAGAGGGCTCTAGTTTCATCGTATTATTTAGGTAAATCAAAAGATATTTTTTATCTGTTGAGCCATGCTTAAAAAAAGTTAAAAAAAGTACTCTTGTTTAGGTAGCCTAACTTTATGGGTTTCTGAGTTATTTGCATTTAAATGTTTCAATGTCCATTAAAATTAGTCGATCAAAATAAAAATCATATCACGCATCTCACTGTTGGAAAAATTATTATGTCGTGGCATTTTTTGATCACTAGCGAATAATTTTATACTAATAATAACCACACGCACGCAAAACACGCTAATATTTATTGACATGAGAATTTGACACAAGTCTACTTAGAAAAGAAATGGCAATATTAGCGCCTGAAAGAAAATCAGCAAAATACATTGACACTTTTAAATGCAAACTCAGAAACCGATAAAGTTAGGCGACATAAACGACAGTACATTTTTTATGTAGAATGGAACGTTTTTTTAGAATTTGAACTCCGTTTTAGCATAGCTGAGCAGATAAAAAAAATTGTTTTGAGTTACCTAAATAATACCGTGAAACTAGCGCCCTCTAAGAGCAACGTCAAAATAAGCTTCAAATTCGTAATTCTGACAACACGAAACCCAAAACTACCAATTCTCAGATTCATGCTATCAAAACTTTCTTAATTAGGTATTGAGAAATTTCAAAATAAAATTTAAACCGTCAACACCCTGTATCCCTTAAACCAGATAATATTTTGGTGTCTAATATCTCCAGCTTAGTGTTGATCCATTCTTTTTGACTCACTCTGTATATACCATCAGCGAGTAACGCTTCGTTGCTTGTCTGGTGAAAGTGAAAGTGAAAGTTATGAAAGTTTAATGAGTTGTGAGCAGCCTAAAGGTCTTTGATCGTCACTCTTCATTAGAATTTGTTTGTTTCTGAAGATCTGTAATCTCTCATAACAATCAAGTTCGTGCTTATTACTAACATATTTGATTAAGGATACCTTATCTACTACATGATTTTACCAAAAATATGTAGGGGTACGGCAGTCTTGTCCCATCGTTAGGACAATTCCAAGGGTATATCGTTTTTAGGGATATATAAATTCTGAATATTTTCGATTAACTGAAATGAAATTTTAGTACCATGTTTAGGAGAAAACTCACAATTTAGTTGGATGTTTATTAATCTGTTAGACATTTTAAATGCAGGTGCTATGTGTGAAACTACAGGTCCTATCGGGTAATTATTTTTATGAAACTTTATTAAGGAATATGTTTTTTGTACTCTTGTGGCATCATGATTGTTAAATAACGTTTATCTTATCAGTAAAAAGGCCGTCTTTTATGATATATTTAACTCATGTTTAGAAAAAATCTGTAGGATCAGACTGTACTTTTTGAAATTTGTCGTTGTTTAAAAATAATAAAGTTTTAGGAACATAATTTACTTTATTCCTGGATATTGCTGTTTTTTCTTAGTCAGCATGAGCTAAAGCTAAATTGTCATCATTAGATTTCTTCTTAATTGCTGTGTATAACTTAATTTCTGGATTTTTTGTAGTTACTAGTTTATTCATGCTTTTGAAAGTATTAGCGAATTTAAATTTTTTAAATGAACTGTTGCCTGTTTTATTTAAAGCTAAATCTACGTCAACTCCTAATTGTTCTGAACTGTCTGATATTCTGAATTGGAGTTTAATTCTACGAAAAACCTGTACGGATTCTTCTGGTATAAATTTGGTTTGATGTAAATAATTTGTTTCTGTCGATCTCAGGTGTACAGGTTGTATATATTATAGATTACAAACAGAAAAGCGTTAATCACTCTTTAAAACAGGTCGTATTAGATACCTTAATGATATTTTTAGATCACAATTACTTTGAATTTATCTCTAAAGAAGGTTTTATAATAGGAAACCTATTAAGTTTTTGTTAGCAGAAATATTTATGGATAATTTAGAAAATCAAATACATAACCACCCGCTTAATGATAATTTTTTATTTTGGTACAAGTATGTTGAGATATTTTTGCATGTTCCAGAGGTTGTAATAGACACCTAAACACTTTCTTAAATTTTTGAAATAAACTAAATCCATCGGTAGAATTTACTTTAGAGACAGAAAATAATAATCAAATGAATTTTTTAGATTTAACTATCACTAAAATAGATAATATACTAGATTCTTCTCAAACCTTTTCATACAGGCATTTAATTCTTATATACGTTATTAAATATACCTTCACCAAAATCCAATTTTCAAAAAGAACTTAATTTAATAAAACGAATAGCAGTAAAAAAACGGGAAGCACGAAAGGGATATAAATAAAATATTAATATAAAAACAATTAAGACAAGCGTTAAATTTGATTTATCCTAATATCCCAGTTTTAAGAAAGGATTTCTTTTCTTTATTGATTTAAGTATAGCCTTTAAGTGTAACAATTCACTAGGAAAATATGTAAAAAATAATAAATCGAAAACTGATAGGGGAGATAAGTCAGGTTTGTAAGTTGAATTGTGGTGATTACAATAAATGTTATATCGGTGAAACAGGAAGAAAATTTTAACTCTAGAATATCTGAACATTTTAGATCTTTTCAATGTAATCATAATAAATCAAACTATGCTTTACATGTAAATACAGAAAACCATATTTTTATAGCAATTTTAAAATTTGACACTTCCAGAAAGAAAGTAGGAAACTAGACTTTTAGAAGTCAGTTATTAAACAACCAGATGTATACAATTCATCAGTTTTTAATTGATGAATTCTCCCCCCTCCCAATTTTTTAATTACTCGTTCAATATTGTTACAATACATATTCTTTGTAAGTAAATTTAGTTTAAATACTCAATTTGCCACAGTGTTGTCGAAACAATTGTCATTTTAATTGATATAATGAAGCTTTAAAAATAGCCTTTGTTTTATTTCTACTCATGAAATTATAATGAATACTTTTAATGTACATATTTAAATTTTGTGCAAGCTTGCAAATGTCAATATATTACCGAATTCAATTGTTATTTGATTTTAATGAGTGTGGTTCATTCCATAAATGTTTAATTAGGCATTTGCTATGCTCTGTGAATTTTTTATGCGACTTTTTGGAGATTTCTTCCGCATCTTTAAGCGTTATTTTTCTGCTGGACCCAAATGTTCTATTTTCTGGTGTGTAACTCGTAATTTACAGTTTTATCAGTTATTTTTTTTTAGATACCAGTACCCGAGCGTTCTCTAGACCTATCAAATCTGTTTTGTAGCAGGGCGCTTACTTCACCTTACGGAGATAGTGCAACTACATTTTTGTTAACTTATAATTACATTACGCATGTGTAATAGTGTTTATCTGCACAGTTCTCTTTTACGTACCTGTTAAATTTATACAACTGTGTAATAAAAGGGAAGTAGGATTTAAACAAGTATGAATTTTTACAGTACTCGTCTAACGTCACGTGGGGAGTTGGTTTAAATACGATTCACGCTTTACTCGTGTACAAATTTTTATTGTCTAGTGTCTAAAAAATAAGTTATCTGAATTTGAATCATTTTTAGTTAACAAAAACGATGATATTGTGTATGTTAGCGAGCACTGCTTTACAGACGAGAATTTACTAAGTGATTTAAAATTGGTTATTTGGAGTGCTGCTACTTATTTCTGCCAATCCAATACTGTTCATTGTGGAGCATTAATAATGACAACAAACAACCATAAGGTGAAAACTTTATCGTTTACTAATCACTTTTCTGTTGAAATTCATTTTGAAGTTTGTGCAAATTAATTCAAACACAGTAATCATAGCAATTTATCGATCCCCTCTGGAAGATTTTAATTTGTTTTGCAATAATTTAGAAATGGTTCCTGAAACACTTCAATGTAGTAGATTTTAACATTAACTTTTTAGAGCTATGTAATAGATCACAAACTCTAATTAATCTGATATTAAGACACGGCCTTGTACATACAATTTTTATACTTACACGCGGTAACAATTTCATTGACAATTCTTTTTTATTTTTGTACTAGTGTTTACACCTCGGACGCGTATGAAATGGGCCTTTCAGACCATCTTGATCAAAAGATAAGTTTACCTGACCCTCTTTCTAATCAGTGTATAGAAAAGATTACTCGTCCTTTAACAGAATCTGGCTATATCAAGTTTTTTTCTATCTTTACACAGCATCACTGGTATGCTTTAATATCGGAACAAACATGTGGAAGTTCTACAATGCTTTTCTGTCATGTTTTCCTAACAAGAAAATTACATCTAAAACTTGTAGTAATAATCTCAATCGGGTCAATAATGATCTCGGAAATCAAGGATAACTCAATCTGTTTTCTTGCCTGTATAAAAAATATCACTTAGCTAATTTCTATGTAATCAAGAAACATATTTTCAATATATACATAAAGGAAACTAAACGTGCTCAAATCACAACTAATGATAGATTCATCCACAACTCCAGGAATTCAACTAAATCACTGTGGTCAATTATAAATTCATGCAGAAATTCTAATACACTTACCCACACGTCGTTAATCGCCCACGATTTCCTCATACATTTTAGTACCGCAGCTAACATAATAGTTGATAATCTAGTCAGCAATAGTTACCTATTGTCATTCTTCTGTACCTAATGACCGAGTTTTGAATTTTCAAATGTATCCCAAATCGTTGTTCGGGATGCAATGATGAAAATAAAAAATAGTAAGTGTAAAGATGTGTATGGACTAAGTTCTAACCTAATTAAAAGAAATATTAGCTCATTGGTCGAGCCCCTAACGATAACCCTTAACACTAGAATTAACTCGGAAAACTTTCCTGAAATACTAATATCTGCGATAATTACACCAATTCATGCAAATTGTGACAAAGATGATGTGAACCGCTATAGGCCTATTTCAATCTTGCCTATATTCTCTAAAATCGCAATGCGATGTAATTTCCAAAAGTACGAACAACGCTATTCTCCTACACCGGAGACTTGTCAACATTTGTGTCAGAAAAGGTTATTTTAACTGTTTACTACTCTTTAATTCAGTGCACCTTACATAACTCCATTTTAGTTTGGGCCAGAGCTATTCGTGGGTCATGATCGTCATCATTGTCATCATTGTCATCATTATCATCATTGTCATTATTGGCATCATTGTCATCATTGTCATCATTATGATGATTTTCATCATTGTCATCATTGTCATCATTGTCATCATTGTCATCATTGTCATCATTGTCATCATTGTCATCATGTCATTATTGTTATCATTGTAATCATTGTCATCATTGTCATCATTGTCATCATTGTCATCATTGTCATCATTGTCATCATTGTCAACATTGCCATCATTGTCATCATTGTCATCATTGTCATCATTATCATCATTGTCATCATTGCCATCATTTTCATCATTGTCATCATTGTCATCATTGCCATCATTGACACCATTGTCATCATTGCCATCATTGTCATGATTGTCATCATTGTCATCATTGCCATAATTGTCATCGTTGTCATCATTGTCATCATTATCATCATTGTCATCGTTGTCATCGTTGTCATCGTTGTCATCATAGTATCATTGCCACCATTGTCATCATTGTCATTGTTGTCATTGTTGTCATCGTTGTCATCGTTGTCATCGTTGTCATCGTTGTCATCGTTGTCATATTTGTCATCGTTGTCATCGTGGTCATCGTTGTCATCGTTGTCATCAATGTATCATTGCCACCATTGTCATCGTTGTCATCGTTGTCATCGTTGTCAACGTTGTCATCGTTGTCATCCTTGTCATCATTGTCATCATTGTCATAGTAATCATTGTCATCATTGCCATCATTGTCATCATTCTCATCATTGTCATCATTGTCATCATTGTCATCATTGTCATCATTGTCATCATTGTCATCATTGTCATCATTGCCATCCTTGTCATCATTGTCATCATTATGATCATTGCCATCATTGACATCATTGTCATAATTGCCATCGATGTCATGATTGACATCATTGTCATCATTGTCATCATTGTCATCATTGTCATCATTGTCATCATTGTCATCATTGTCATCATTGAGATCATTGTCATCATTGTCATCATTGTCATTAATGTCATCATTGTCATCATTGCCATCATTGTCATTATTGGCATCATTGTCATCATTATGATGATTTTAGTCTTTGTCATCATTGTCATCATTGTCATCATTGTCATCATCGTCATCAATTTCATCATTGTCATCATTGTCATCATTGTCATCATTATCATCATTGTCATCATTGTCATCATTGTAATTATTGTCATCATTGTCATCATTGTCATCATTGCGATCATTGTCATCATTGTCATCATTGTCATCATTGTCATCATTGTCATCTTTGTCATCATTGTCATCTTTGTCGTCATTGTCATCATTGTCATCATTGCCATCATTGTCATCATTGTCATCATTGTCATCATTGCCATCATTGACATCATTGTCATCATTGCCATCATTGACATCATTGTCATCATTGCCATCATTGGCATGATTGTCATCATTGTCATCATTGCCATAATTGTCATCGTTGTCATATTTGTCATCGTTGTCATCGTGGTCATCGTTGTCATCGTTGTCATCATTGTATCACTGCCACCATTGTCATCATTGTCATTGTTGTCATCGTTGTCATCGTTGTCATCGTTGTCATCGTTGTCATATTTGTGATCGTTGTCATCGTTGTCATCGTGGTCATCGTTGTCATCATTGTATCATTGCCACCATTGTCATCATTGTCATTGTTGTCATCGTTGTCATCGTTGTCATCGTTTTCATCGTTGTCATCATTGTCTTCATTGTCATCATTGTCATCATTGTCATTGTCACCATTGTCATCATTGTCATCATTGTCATCATTGTCATCATTGTCATCATTGTCATCATTGTCATCATTGTAAACATTGTCATCATTGTCATCACTATCATTGCCATCATTGTCATCATTGTCATCATTGTCATCATTGTCATCATTGTCATCATTGTCATCATTGTAATTATTGTCATCATTGTCATCATTGTCATCATTGCGATCATTGTCATCATTGTCATCATTGTCATCATTGTCATCATTGTCATCTTTGTCATCATTGTCATCTTTGTCGTCATTGTCATCATTGTCATCATTGCCATCATTGTCATCATTGTCATCATTGTCATCATTGTCATCATTGACATCATTGTCATCATTGCCATCATTGGCATGATTGTCATCATTGTCATCATTGCCATAATTGTCATCGTTGTCATATTTGTCATCGTTGTCATCGTTGTCATCATTGTATCACTGCCACCATTGTCATCATTGTCATTGTTGACATCGTTGTCATCGTTGTCATCGTTGTCATATTTGTGATCGTTGTCATCGTGGTCATCGTCGTCATCGTTGTCATCAATGTATCATTGCCACCATTGTCATCACTGTCATTGTTGTCATCGTTGTCATCGTTGTCATCGTTGTCATCGTTGTCATCGTTGTCATCGTTGTCATCGTTGTCATCGTTGTCATCATTGTATCATTGCCACCATTGTCATCATTGTCATTGTTGTCATCGTTGTCATCGTTGTCATCGTTTTCATCGTTGTCATCATTATCTTCATTGTCATCATTGTCATTGTCACCATTGTCGTCATTGTCATCATTGTCATCATTGTCATCATTGTCATCATTGTCATCATTGTAAACATTGTCATCATTGTCATCACTGTCATCATTGCCATCATTGTCATCATTGTCATCATTGTCATCATTGTCATCATTGTCATCATTGTCATCATTGTCATCTTTGTCATCATTGTCATCTTTGTCATCATTGTCATCATTGTCATCATTGCCATCATTGTCATCATTGCATCATTGTCATCATTGCCATCATTGCCATCATTGTCATGATTGTCATCATTGTCATCATTGCCATAATTGTCATCGTTGTCATCATTGTCATCGTTGTCATCGTTGTCATTGTTGTCATCGTTGTCATCGTTGTCATCATAGTATCATTGCCACCATTGTCATCACTGTCATTGTTGTCATTGTTGTCATTGTTGTCATTGTTGTCATCGTTGTCATCGTTGTCATCGTTGTCATCGTTGTCATCGATGTCATATTTGTCATCGTTGTCATCGTGGTCATCGTTGTCATCGTTGTCATCAATGTATCATTGCCACCATTGCCATCGTTGTCATCGTTGTCATCGTTGTCAACGTTGTCATCGTTGTCATCCTTGTTATCATTGTCATCATTGTCATAGTAATCATTGTCATCATTGTCATCATTCTCATCATTGTCATCATTGTCATCATTGTCATCATTGTCATCATTGTCATCATTGTCATCATTGTCATCATTGTCATCATTGTCATCATTGCCATCCTTGTCATCATTGTCATCATTATGATGATTGCCATCATTGACATCATTGTCATAATTGCCATCAATGTCATGATTGACATCATTGTCATCATTGTCATCATTGTCGTCATTGTCATCATTGGCATCATTGTCATCATTGAGATCATTGTCATCATTGTCATCATTGTCATTAATGTCATCATTGTCATCATTGCCATCATTGTCATTATTGTCATCATGGTCATCATTATCATCATTGTCATCATTGTCATCATTGTATATTGTCATCATTGTCATCATTGTCATCATTGATCATTGTCATCATTGTCATCATTGTCATCATTGTCATCATTGTCATCTTTGTCATCATTATCATCTTTGTCGTCATTGTCATCATTGTCATCATTGCCATCATTGTCATCATTGTCATCATTGTCATCATTGCCATCATTGACATCATTGTCATCATTGCCATCATTGACATCATTGTCATCATTGCCATCATTGGCATGATTGTCATCATTGTCATCATTGCCATAATTGTCATCGTTGTCATATTTGTCATCGTTGTCATCGTGGTCATCGTTGTCATCGTTGTCATCATTGTATCACTGCCACCATTGTCATCATTGTCATTGTTGTCATCGTTGTCATCGTTGTCATCGTTGTCATCACTGTCATATTTGTGATCGTTGTCATCGTGGTCATCGTTGTCATCGTTGTCATCGTGGTCATCGTTGTCATCATTGTATCATTGCCACCATTGTCATCATTGTCATTGTTGTCATCGTTGTCATCGTTGTCATCGTTTTCATCGTTGCCATCGTTGTCTTCATTGTCATCATTGTCAACATTGTCATTGTCATCATTGTCATCATTGTCATCATTGTCATCATTGTCATCATTGTCATCATTGTCATCATTGTAAACATTGTCATCATTGTCATCACTATCATTGCCATCATTGTCATCATTGTCATCATTGTCATCATTGTCATCATTGTCATCATTGTAATTATTGTCATCATTGTCATCATTGTCATCATTGCGATCATTGTCATCATTGTCATCATTGTCATCATTGTCATCATTGTCATCATTGTCATCTTTGTCATCATTGTCATCTTTGTCGTCATTGTCATCATTGTCATCATTGCCATCATTGTCATCATTGTCATCATTGTCATCATTGCCATCATTGACATCATTGTCATCATTGCCATCATTGGCATGATTGTCATCATTGTCATCATTGCCATAATTGTCATCGTTGTCATATTTGTCATCGTTGTCATCGTTGTCATCATTGTATCACTGCCACCATTGTCATCATTGTCATTGTTGTCATCGTTGTCATCGTTGTCATCGTTGTCATATTTGTGATCGTTGTCATCGTGGTCATCGTCGTCATCGTTGTCATCAATGTATCATTGCCACCATTGTCATCACTGTCATTGTTGTCATCGTTGTCATCGTTGTCATCGTTGTCATCGTTGTCATCGTGGTCATCGTTGTCATCGTTGTCATCGTTGTCATCATTGTATCATTGCCACCATTGTCATCATTGTCATTGTTGTCATCGTTGTCATCGTTGTCATCGTTTTCATCGTTGTCATCATTGTCTTCATTGTCATCATTGTCATTGTCACCATTGTCATCATTGTCATCATTGTCATCATTGTCATCATTGTCATCATTGTCATCATTGTAATCATTGTCATCATTGTCATCATTGTCATCATTGTCATCATTGTCATCATTGTCATCATTGTCATCATTGTCATCATTGTCATCATTGTCATCATTGTCATCTTTGTCATCATTGTCATCTTTGTCATCATTGTCATCATTGTCATCATTGCCATCATTGTCATCATTGCATCATTGTCATCATTGCCATCATTGACATCATTGTCATCATTGTCATCATTGTCATCATTGTCATCATTGTCATCATTGTCATCATTGTCATCGTTGTCATCGTTGTCATTGTTGTCATCGTTGTCATCGTTGTCATCATAGTATCATTGCCACCATTGTCATCACTGTCATTGTTGTCATTGTTGTCATTGTTGTCATTGTTGTCATCGTTGTCATCGTTGTCATCGTTGTCATCGTTGTCATCGTTGTCATATTTGTCATCGTTGTCATCGTGGTCATCGTTGTCATCGTTGTCATCAATGTATCATTGCCACCATTGCCATCGTTGTCATCGTTGTCATCGTTGTCAACGTTGTCATCGTTGTCATCCTTGTTATCATTGTCATCATTGTCATAGTAATCATTGTCATCATTGTCATCATTCTCATCATTGTCATCATTGTCATCATTGTCATCATTGTCATCATTGTCATCATTGTCATCATTGTCATCATTGTCATCATTGCCATCCTTGTCATCATTGTCATCATTGATTGCATCGATTGCATCATTGTATCATCATTGTCATAATTGCCATCAATGTCATGATTGACATCATTGTCATCATTGTCATCATTGTCGTCATTGTCATCATTGGCATCATTGTCATCATTGAGATCATTGTCATCATTGTCATCATTGTCATTAATGTCATCATTGTCATCATTGCCATCATTGTCATTATTGGCATCATTGTCATCATTGTCATCATTATGATGATTTTAGTCTTTGTCATCATTGTCATCATTGTCATCATTGTCATCATTGTCATCATCGTCATCAATGTCATCATTGTCATCATTGTCATCATTGTCATCATTGTCATCCTTGTTATCATTGTCATCATTGTCATAGTAATCATTGTCATCATTGCCATCATTGTCATCATTCTCATCATTGTCATCATTGTCATCATTGTCATCATTGTCATCATTGTCATCATTGTCATCATTGTCATCATTGTCATCATTGCCATCCTTGTCATCATTGTCATCATTATGATCATTGCCATCATTGACATCATTGTCATAATTGCCATCAATGTCATGATTGACATCATAGTCATCATTGTCATCATTGTCATCATTGTCATCATTGGCATCATTGTCATCATTGAGATCATTGTCGTCATTGTCATCATTGTCATTAATGTCATCATTGTCATCATTGCCATCATTGTCATTATTGGCATCATTGTCATCATTGTCATCATTATGATGATTTTAGTCTTTGTCATCATTGTCATCATTGTCATCATTGTCATCATTGTCATCATTGTCATCATCGTCATCAATGTCATCATTGTCATCTTTGTCATCATTGTCATCATTGTCATCATTGTCATCATTGTCATCATTGTCATCATTGTCATCATTGTCATCATTGTCATCATTGTAATTATTGTCATCATTGTCATCATTGTCATCATTGTCATTTACATCATTCATCATTGTCATATTGTCATCATGTCAGTCATCATTGTCATCATTGTCATCATTGTCATCTTTGTCATCATTGTCACCTTTGTCGTCATTGTCATCATTGTCATCAATGCCATCATTGTCATCATCGTCATCATTGTCATCATTGCCATCATTGACATCATTGTCTTCATTGCCATCATTGGCATGATTGTCATCATTGTCATCATTGCCATAATTGTCATCGTTGTCATATTTGTCATCGTTGTCATCGTGGTCATCGTTGTCATCGTTGTCATCATTGTATCACTGCCACCATTGTCATCATTGTCATTGTTGTCATCGTTGTCATCGTTGTCATCGTTGTCATCGTTGTCATATTTGTGATCGTTGTCATCGTGGTCATCGTCGTCATCGTTGTCATCAATGTATCATTGCCACCATTGTCATCACTGTCATTGTTGTCATCATTGTCATCGTTGTCATCGTTGTCATCGTTGTCATCTTGTCATCTGTCATCGTTGTCATCATTGTCATCAGTCCACCATTGTCATCATTGTCATTTGTCATCTTGTCATCATTGTCATCGTTGTCATCTTGTCATCATTGTCTTCATTGTCATCATTGTCATCATTGTCATTTGTCACCATTGTCATCATTGTCATCATTGTCATCATTGTTCATTGTCATCATTGTCATCATTGTATCTTGTTATCATTGTTCAATCGTTGTCATCATTGTCATCATTGTCATCATTGCATCATTTCTCTTTTTTTTTCATTTGCCATCATTGCATCATTGTCATCATTCCATCATTTCATTTCATCATTTCATATTGCCATAATTGCATCTTGTCATATTGTCATCTTTCTCTTGTCATTTGTCATCTTGTCTCATTGTATCTGCCACCATTTCATTGTCATTTTTGCATTTGTCATTTTCATTTGTCATCTTGTCAATTTGTATCGTTTCATCTTGTCATCGGTCATATTTCTCTTGTAATTTTGTCATTTTGTCATCTTGTCATTTTGTATCATTTCACTTTCATCGTTTCATCTTGTCATCGTTTCATTGTCATCGTTTCATCTTGTATCCCATTTCATCATTGTCATTTGTATCATTGTCATCTTGCCATTGTCATCATTTCTCATTGTCATCATTGTCATCATTGTCCATTTCATCATTGTCATTTGTCATCATTGTCTCATTGTCATCATTGCCCATCTTGTATCATTGTATCATTTATTTGCATCTTGCATCATTTCATATTCCACATTGTCATTTTTCATCATTGTCATCATTGTCATCTTGCCCATTGTCATCATTATCTTGTCATCATTGTATTGCATCATTGTCATCATTGTCATTTGTCATCATTGTCATCTTGCATCATTGTCATTTGTTCATTGTCATCGTCATCTTATTTGATTTTATCTTGCATCATTGCATCTTGTCATCATTGTCATCATTGTCATCATTGTCATCTGTCATCTGTCATCATTGTCATCATTGTCATCATTGTCATCTTTGTCATCTTGATCATTGTCATCTTGTCATCAGTCATCATTGTCATCATTGCCATTTCATTGTCATCATTGTCATCATTGTCATCATTGCCATCATTGTCATCATTGTCATCATTGTCATCATTGTCATCATTGTCATCATTGTCATCATTGCCATCATTGTCATCATTGTCATCATTTCATCTTGTCATCTTGTCATCTTGTCATTCATCTTGTCATCATGCCATCATTGTCATCATTGTCATCATTGTCATCATTGTCATCATTGTCATCATTGTCATCATTGTCATCTTGTCATCTGTCATCGATTGTCATCATTGTCATCATTGTCATCATTGTCATCATTTCATTTGTCATCATTGTCATCATTGTCATCATTGTCATCATTTATGTTGTCATCTTTGTCATTTGTCATCATTGTCATCATTGTCATCATTGTCATCATTGTCATCATTGTCATCATTGTCATTGTCATCATTGTCATCTTTTCATCATTGTCATCATTGTCATCATTGTCATCATTGTCATCATTGTCATCATTGTCATCATTGTCATCATTGTCATCATTGTCATCATTGTCATTATTGCATCATTGTCATCATTTCATCATTGCATCATTGCATCATTGTCATCATTGTCATCATTGTCATCATTGTCATCATTGTCATCTTGTCATCATTGTCACTTTGTCGTCATTGTCATCATTGTCATCATTGCCATCATTGTCATCATTGTCATCATTGTCATCATTGTCATCATTGCCATCATTGATCATTTCATTGCCATCATTCATGATTGTCATCATTGTCATCATTGCCATAATTGTCATCGTTGTCATATTTGTCATCGTTGTCATCGTTCATCGTTGTCATCTTTCATCATTGTATCACTGCCACCATTGTCATCGTTGTCATCGTTGTCATCGTTGTCATCGTTGTCATCGTTGTCATATTTGTGATCGTTGTCATCGTGGTCATCGTTGTCATCGTTGTCATCAATGTATCATTGCCACCATTGTCATCACTGTCATTGTTGTCATCGTTGTCATCGTTGTCATCGTTGTCATCGTTGTCATCGTTGTCATCGTTGTCATCATTGTATCATTGCCACCATTGTCATCATTGTCATTGTTGTCATCGTCATCGTTGTCATCGTCTTCATCGTTGTCATCATTGTCTTCATTGTCATCATTGTCATCATTGTCATTGTCACCATTGTCATCATTGTCATCATTGTCATCTTTATATTGCCATCTTGCATCATTGTCATAATTGCCATCATGTCATGTTGCATCTTGTCATTTGTCATCTTGTCCTCTTTCATCGGTTCATTGTCTCATTGATCATTTCATATTTCACATTTATGTCATCATTGTCATCATTGTCATTGTCATTATTGCATCATTGTCATCATTCCATCATTTATATTTTATCTTTCATCATTGTCATCATTGTCATCATTGTCATCATTTCATTTTGTCATCATGTCATCTGTCATCGTCATCATTTCATTTGCATCATTGTCATCCTTGATCATTGTCATCATTGCATATAATCATTGTCATCATTGCCATCATTGTCATCATTCTATCATTGTCATCATTTCATCATTGTCATCATTGTCATCATTGTCATCATTGTCATCATTGCATCTTGTCATCATTGTCATCATTGTCATCATTGTCATCATTGCCATTTTCATCATTGTCATCTTATGTCATTGCCATCTTGCATTGTCATTTGCCTCTTTCATGATTTACATTGTCATCATTGTCATTTGTCATCATTGCATCTTGTCATCTTGGTCTTGTCATCTTGTCATCTTGTCATTTGTCATCATTGTATCACCACATTGTCATTATTCATCTTGTCATCTTGTATCTTATGATGATTTTGTCTTTGTCATCATTGTCATCATT
Organism: Vesta saturnalis; assembly: GCA_036346205.1. Taxonomy (NCBI): domain Eukaryota; kingdom Metazoa; phylum Arthropoda; class Insecta; order Coleoptera; family Lampyridae; genus Vesta; species Vesta saturnalis. The sequence continues at coordinate 5,262,301 of JARFJB010000307.1, forward strand.
GTCATCATTGTCATCATTTCATCATTGTCATCATGTATCATTCATCATTGTCATCTTTGTCATCATTGTCATCATTGTCATCATTGTCATCATTGTCATCTTGTCATCATTGTCATCTTGTCATCATTGTCATCATTGTCATCATTGTAATTATTGTCATCATTGTCATCATTTACATCATTGCATCATTTCATCATTTATCATTGTCATATTGTCATCATTGTCATATTGCATTTTGTCATCTTGTCATTTGTGTCATTGTCATCATTGTCATCTTGTCTTGTCATCTTGTCATTTTCATCATTGTCATCATTGTCATTGCATTTGTCTTTGCCATCTTCATGTTGTCATCATTGTCATCATTGCCATAATTGTCATCTTGTCATTTTTCATCGTTGTCATCTGGTCATCTTTCATCGGTCATCATTGTCAATTTGCATCATTGCATTTATTTGTCATCTTGCATTTGTCATCGTTTCATATTGTATGTTTCATCGTCATCGTCGTCATCGTTGTCATCAATTATCCCAACCATTGTCATCATGTCATTTTGTCATCTTGTCATTTGTCATCGTTGTCATCGTTGTCATCTTCATCGTTTATCATTTTTCATTGCCACCATTGTCATCATTGTCATTTTGTCATCATTGTCATCTTGTCATCTTTTCATCTTGTCATCATTGTCTTCATTGTTCATTGTCATCATTGTCATTGTCACATTGCATCATTGTCATCATTTATCATTGTCATCATTGTCTCATTGTCATCATTGTCATCATTGTCATCATTGTCTTGTATCATTGTCACTGTCATTTGCCATCATTGTCATCATTGATCATTGTTATCATTCATCATTGTCATCATTGCATATTGCATCATTGTCTCTTTGATCATTGTCATCTTTGTCATCGTCTCATTGTCATCATTTCCATTGTCATCATTGTCATTATTTGCATCATTGTCATTTTTTTTTTTTTTTTTTTTTTTTTTTTTTTTTTTTTTTTTTTTTTTTTTTTTTTTTTTTTTTTTTTTTTTTTTTTTTTTTTTTTTTTTTTTTTTTTTTTTTTTTTTTTTTTTTTTTTTTTTTTTTTTTTTTTTTTTTTTTTTTTTTTTTTTTTTTTTTTTTTTTTTTTTTTTTTTTTTTTTTTTTTTTTTTTTTTTTTTTTTTTTTTTTTTTTTTTTTTTTTTTTTTTTTTTTTTTTTTTTTTTTTTTTTTTTTTTTTTTTTTTTTTTTTTTTTTTTTTTTTTTTTTTTTTTTTTTTTTTTTTTTTTTTTTTTTTTTTTTTTTTTTTTTTTTTTTTTTTTTTTTTTTTTTTTTTTTTTTTTTTTTTTTTTTTTTTTTTTTTTTTTTTTTTTTTTTTTTTTTTTTTTTTTTTTTTTTTTTTTTTTTTTTTTTTTTTTTTTTTTTTTTTTTTTTTTTTTTTTTTTTTTTTTTTTTTTTTTTTTTTTTTTTTTTTTTTTTTTTTTTTTTTTTTTTTTTTTTTTTTTTTTTTTTTTTTTTTTTTTTTTTTTTTTTTTTTTTTTTTTTTTTTTTTTTTTTTTTTTTTTTTTTTTTTTTTTTTTTTTTTTTTTTTTTTTTTTTTTTTTTTTTTTAAAAAAAAAAAAAAAAAAAAAAAAAAAAAAAAAAAAAAAAAAAAAAAAAAAAAAAAAAAAAAAAAAAAAAAAAAAAAAAAAAAAAAAAAAAAAAAAAAAAAAAAAAAAAAAAAAAAAAAAAAAAAAAAAAAAAAAAAAAAAAAAAAAAAAAAAAAAAAAAAAAAAAAAAAAAAAAAAAAAAAAAAAAAAAAAAAAAAAAAAAAAAAAAAAAAAAAAAAAAAAAAAAAAAAAAAAAAAAAAAAAAAAAAAAAAAAAAAAAAAAAAAAAAAAAAAAAAAAAAAAAAAAAAAAATTGTCATCATTGTCATCTTGTCATCATTGTCATCTTGTCATCATTGTCATCATTGTCATCTTTGCATCATTGTCATCATTGCATCATTGCCATCATTGCATCATTGCATCATTGTCATCATTGCCATCATTGCATATTGCATCATTGTATTTCATTGCCATAATTGTCATCGTTATCATATTTGTCATCGTTGTCATCGTTATCATCATCGTTGTCATCATTGTATCACTGCCATCATTGTCATCATTGTCATTGTTGTCATCATTGTCATCGTTGTCATCGTTGTCATCGTTGTCATCGTTGTCATCGTTGTCATCGTTGTCATATTTGTCATCGCTGTCATCGTGGTCATCTTGTTCGTTGTCATCAATGTCATTTCATTGTCATCACTGTCATTGTTGTCATCGTTGTCATCGTTGTCATCGTGGTCATCGTTGTCATCGTTGTCATCGTTGTCATCATTGTATCATTGCCACCATTGTCATCATTGTCATTGTTGTCATCGTTGTTCATCGTTGTCATCGTTGTCATCATTGTTTCATTGTCGTCATTGTCATCATTGTCATTGTCACCTTGTCATCATTGTCATCATTTCGTCATTGTCATCATTGTCATCATGTCATCATTGTCATTGTCATCATTGTCATCATGTCATCATTGCCATCATTGTCATCATTGTCATCATGTCATCATGTCATCATTGTCATCATTGTCATCATTGTCATCGTTGTCATCTTGTATTGTCATCGTTGTCATCATTGTCATCTTGTCATCTGTCATCATTGTCATCATTGTCATCATTCATTGTCATCATTGTCATTCATTGTCATCATTGTCATCATTGTCATTGTCATTGTCATCATTGTCATCATTGTCATCATTGTCATCATTGCCATCATTGTCATCATTGTCATCATTGTCATCATTGTCATTCATTGTCATCATTGTCATCATTGTCATCATTGCCATCATTGTCATCATTGTCATATGTCATTGTCATCATTGTCATCATTGTCATCATTGTCATCATTGTCATCATTGTCATCATTGTCATCATTGCCATTCATCATTGTCATCATTGTCATCATTGTCATCATTGTCATCATTGTCATCATTGTCATCATTGTCATCTCATCATTGTCATCATTGTCATCATTGTCATCATTATTGTCATCATTGTCATCATTGTCATCATTGTCATCATTGTCATCATTGTCATCATTGATCACTTCATTTGATCGTTGTCATCTTGTCATCATTGTCATTCATTGTCATCATTGTCATCCATTGTCATCATTGTCATTGTTGTCATCATTGTCATTCATTGTCATCATTGTCATCATTGTCATCATTGTCATGCATCATTGTCATCATTGTCATCATTGTCATCATTGCTCATACATTGTCATTTGTCATATTTGTCATCTGTCATCATTGTCATCATTGTCATCATTGTCATCATTGTCATCATTGTCATCATTGTCATCATTGCATCATTTCATCATTGTCATCATTGTCATCATTGTCATCATTGTCATCATTGTCATCATTGTCATCTTGTCATCAATTGATCATTGCCATCATTGTCATCATTGTCATTGCTATTCATTGTCATCATTGTCATCATTGTCTATCATTGTCATCATTGTCATCATTGTCATCATTGTCATCATTGCATCATTGTCATCATTGTCATCATTGTCATCATTGCATCATTGTCATCATTGTCATCATTTGTCATCATTGTCATCTTGTCATCATTGTCATCATTGTTCATCATTGTCATCATTGTCATCATTGTCATCATTGTCATCATTGTCATCTTGTCATCATTGCATCATGCATCATTGTCATCATTGTCATCATTGCCATCATTGTCATCATTGTCATTCATCTGTCATCATTGTCATCTGTATCATTCCACATTGTCATCATTGTCATTCATTGTCATCGTTTCATCGTTGTCATCATTGTCATCGTTGTCATCGTTGGTCATCGTTGTCATCATTGTATCATTGCCATCATTGTCATCATTTCATTGTTGTCATCATTTCATCGTTGTCATCGTTGTCATCGTTGTCATCTTTCATCTTGTCATCGTTGTCATCTTGTCATCGTTTCATCGTGTCATCGTTGTCATCGTTGTCATCATGTATCATTGCCACCATTGTCATCATTGTCATTGTTGTCATCGTTGTCATCGTTGTCATCGTTTGTCATCGTTGTCATCGTTGTCATCATTGTCATCATTGTCATCATTGCCATCATTGTCATCATTGTTCATTGTTGTCATCGTTGTCATCATTGTCATCATTGTCATCATTGTCATCATTGTCATTCATTGTCATCATTGTATCATTGCTCATTGTCATCATTGTCATCATTGTCATCATTGTCATCATTGTCATCATTGTCATCATTGTCATCATTGTCATCATTGTCATCATTGTCATCATTGTCATCATTGTCATCATTGTCATCATTGTCATCATTGTCATCATTGTCATCATTGTCATCATTGTCATCATCTGTCATCATTGTCATTCATTGTCATATTGTCATCATTGTCATCATTGCCATCATTGTCATCGTTGTCATCATTTGTCATCATTGTCATCGTTGTCATTCATTGTCATCATTAGCATCATTGTCATCATTGTCATTTTGTTCATATCGTTTATCTGTTGTCATCGTTGTCATCATTGTCATCGTTGTCATCATTGTCATCTTGTCATCATTGCATCTGTATCATTTCATCCATTGTCATCATTCAGTTGTCATCATTGTCATCGTTGTCATCTGTCATCGTTGTCATCGTTGTCATCGTTGTCATCATTGTCATCATTGCCACCATTGTCATCATTGTCATTGTTGTCATCGTTGTCATCTTGTATTTTCATCATTGTCATCATTGTCATCATTGCATCATTGTCATCATTGTCATTGTCATCATTGTCATCATTGTCATCATTGTCATTGTCATTGTCATCATTGTCATCATGTATCATTGTCATCATTGTCATCATGTCATTTGTCATCTTGTCATCTTGTCATCGTATGTCATCTTGTCATCATTGTCATCATTGTCATCATTGTCATCTTGTCATCATTGTCATCTTGTCATCATTGTCATCATTGTCACATTGTCATCATTCATTGCATCATTGTCATCATTGTCATCATTGTCACTCATTGCATCATTGTCATCATTGCCATCATTGCATCATTGTCATCATTTCATATTGTCATCATTGTCATCTATTGTATCATTCATTTGTCATCGTTGTCATCATGTCATCGTCATCGTTGTCATCATTGTCATCATTTGTCATCATTGTCATCTTGTCATCATTGTCATCTTGTCATCTTGTCATCATCTTGTCATCATTGTATCATTCCATTGTCATCATTGTCATTGTTTATCAGTTGTCATCTGTTGTTCATCGTTGTCATCATTGTCATTCATTGTCATCATTGTCATCATTTATGTCATCTATTGTCATTGTCATTGCTCATCATTGTCATCATGTATCATTCATTGTCATCATTGTCATTCATTGTCATCATTGTCATCATTGCCATCATTGTCATCATTGTCATCTGGTCATCATTGTCATCATTGTCATCGTTGTCAATTTCATCCCATTGTCATCATTGTCATTTTGTCATCTTGTCATCGTTGTCTATCGTTGTCATCGTTGTCATCATTGTCATCATTGTCATCATTGTCATCATTGTCTATCATTGTCATCATTGTCATCATTGCATCATTGTCATCAGTTGTCATCATTGTCATCTGCAATTATTGTCATCATTGTCATCATTGTCCATCATTGTCATCATTGTCATCGTTGTCATCGTTGTCATCATTTGTCATCATTGTCATCATTGTCATCTGTCATTGCCATCATTGTCATCATTGTCATCATTGTCATCATTGTCATCTGATTGTCATCATTGCCATCATTGTCATCATTGTCATCATTGTCATATGCATATTGTCATTGTCATCGTTGTCATCGTTGTCATTTGCATATTGTTCATTCCATTGTCATCATTGTCATTCATTGTCATCTTGTCATCATTGTCATCGTCTTGTCATCATTGTCATCATTGCATCTATCATTGCCACCATTGTCATCATTGTCATTGTCATGTCATCGTTGTCATCATTGTCATCATTGTCATCTTGTCATCGTTGTCATCTGCTCATGCAGTTGTCATCATTATCAATTGTCATCATTGTCATCATTGTCATATTGTCATCATTGTCATCATTGTCATCATTGTCATCATTGTCATTCACATTGTCATCATGTTGTTCATCGTTGTGTCATCATTGTCATCGTTTGTCATCATTGTCATCATTGTCATCGATTGTCATCATTGTCATATCATTGCCACCATTGTCATCATTGTCATTGTTGTCATCATTGTCATCATTGTCATCGTTTTCATCATTGTCATCATTGTCATCATTGTCATCATTGTCATCATTGTCATTGTACATTGTCATCATTGTCATCATTGTCATCATTGTCATCATTGTCATCATTGTCATCATTGTCATGTCATCATGTCATCATTGTCATCATTGCCATCATTGTCATCATTGTCATCTGATTTGTCATCATTGTCATATTGCCATCATTGTCATGTTGTCATGTTGTCATCATTGTCATCGTTTCATCGTTGTCATCTTGTCATCGTTGTCATCATTGTCATCATTGCATTCCATTGTCATCATTGTCATCATTGTATCATTTGTCATCGTTGTCATCATTTGTCATCGTTGTCATCGTTGTCATCGTTGTCATCATTGTATCATTGTCATCTGTCACTCATTGTCATTCATTGCCATCATTGTCATCATGTCATTCGTTGTCATCTTGTCATCGTTGTCATCTGTCATCGTTGTCATCATTGTCATCTTGTCAGTCATTGTCATTGCCATTGTCATCATTGCATCATTTGTCATCATTGTCATCATTGTCATCATTGCTCATTGTCATCATTGTCATCATTGTCATGTCATCATTGTCATCATTGTCATCATTGTCATCATTGTCATCATTGTCATCATTGTCATCATTGTCATCGTTGTCATTATCATTCATCACTGTCATCATTGTCATCATTGTCATTCATTTGTCATCATTGTCATCATTGCATATTGTCATCGTTGTCATCATTTGTCATTGTTGTCATCGTGGTCATCGTCGTCATCGTTGTCATCATGTATCATTGCCACCATTGTCATCACTGTCATGTTGTCATCAGTTGTCATCGTTGTCATCGTTGTCATCGTGGTCATCGTTGTCATCATTGTATCATTCCACCATTGTCATCATTGTCATTGTTGTCATCGTTGTCATCGTTGTCATCGTTTTCATCATTGTCATCATTGTCTCATTGTCATCATTGTCATCATTGTCATTGTCACATTGTCATCATTGTCATCATTGTCATCATTGTCATTTCATTGTCATTATCATCATGTCATCATTGCCATCATTGTCATCATTGTATCATTGTCATCATTGTCATCATTGTCATCAGTCTGTCATCTTGTCATCATTGTCATCGTTGTCATCATTGTCATCTTGTCATCATTGTCATCATTGTCATCATTGTCATCATTGTCATCATTGTATCATTGTCATCTTGTCATCATTGTCATCATTGTCATCATTGCCATCATGTCATTGTCATCATTGCATCATTGTCATCATTGTCATCATTATCATCATTGACATCATTGTCATCATTGCCATCATTGTCATGATTGTCATCATTTCATCATTGTCACCATTGTCATCGTTGTCATCGTTGTCATCATTGTCATCATCTGTCATCTTGTCATCTTGTCATCATTGTCATCATTGTCATCATTGTCATCATTGTCATCATTGTCATCATTGTCATCATTGATCATTCATTTGTCATCATTGTCATCATTGCACGCATGATTGTCATCATTCATGTCATCATTGTCATATTGTCATCGTTGTCATCATTGTCATCGTTGTCATCGTTGTCATCATGTTCATTGCCACCATTGTCATCATTGTCATTGTTGTCATCGTTGTCATCGTTGTCATCGTTGTCATCTTGTCATGTGTCATCGTTGTCATCGTGGTCATCGTCTTGTCATCGTTGTCATCATTGTCATCTTGCCACCATTGTCATCATTGTCATTGTTGTCATCTTGTCATCGTTCATCGTTGTCATCTTGTCATCATTGTCATCATTGTCATCCATTGTCATCATTGTCATTCGTATTGTCATCATTGTCATCATTGTCATCATTGATCATCGTTGTCATCATTGTCATCATTGTCATCATTGCCATCATTGTCATCATGTCATCATTGTCATCATTGTCATCATTGTCATCATTGTCATCTTGTCATCTTGTCATCTTTGTCATCATTGTCATCATTGTCATCATTGCCATCATTGCATCATTGTCATCATTGTCATCATTGTCATCATTGCTCATCATTGTCATCATTGCTCATTGCATTGTCATCATTGTCATTGCATTGTCATCGTTATCATTTGTCATCGTTGTCATCGTTGTCATCTGTCATCGTTGTCATCATTGCATCATTGTCATCATTGTCATCACTTGTCATCATTGTCATCTTGTCATCTTGTCATCGTTGTCATCGTGTCATCGTTGTCATCATTGTCATCATTGCATCCATTGTCATCGTTTCATATTTGTCATCTTGTCATCGTGGTCATCGTTGTCATCGTTGTCATCATGTATCATTGCCATCATTGTCATCATTGTCATTTGTCACTGTCATGTCATCGTTGTCATCGTTGTCATCTTGTCATCTGCATTGTCATCATGTTGTCATCGTTGTCATCGTCATCTGTCATCTTGTCATCGTTCATTGCTTGTCATCATTGTCATTGCACATTGTCATCATTGTCATGTTGTCATCGTTTCATCGTTGTCATCATTGTCATCATTGTCATCATTGTCATCATTGTCATTGTCACTTGTCATCATTGTCATCATTGTCATCATTGTCATCATTGTCATCATTGTCATCTATCATTGTCATCATTGCATAATCATCATTGTCATCATTGTCATCATTGTCATTGTCATCATTGTCATCATTGTCATCATTGTCATCATTGTCATCATTGTCATCATTCATTTTGTCATCATTGTCAATCATTGTCATCATTCATCATTGCATCATTGTCATCATTGTCATCATTGTCATCATTGCCATCATTGATCATTTCATCATTGCCATCATTGTCATCATTGTCATCATTCATCATTGTCATCATCATTTTGTCATCATTGTCATCATTGTCATCATTGTCATCATTGTCATCATGTCATTGTCATCATTGTCATTGTCATTCTTGTCATCGTTGTCATCGTTGTCATCGTTGTCATCGTGTCATCGTTGTCATCATTGTATCATCCACCATTGTCATCATTGTCATTGTTGTCATCGTTGTCATCGTTGTATCATTTCATCTGTCATCATTGTCATCATTGCATCATCAATTGTATCATTGCCACCATTGTCATCATTGTCATTATTGTCTCTGTCATCATTGTCATCGATTGTCATCATATCATTGCCACATTGTCATCATTGTTCATTCATTTGTCATCTTGTCATCTTGTCATCGTTGTCATCATTGTCATCTGTCATCTGTTCATTGTCATCTTATCGTTGTCATCATTGTCATCATTGCCACATTGTCATCATTGTCATTGTTTGCTATTCATCATTGTCATCTGTTTGTCATCGTTGTCATCATTGTCATCATTGATATTGTCATCATTGTCATCATTGCATCATTGTCATCATTGTCATCATTGTCATCATTGTCATCATTGTCATCATTGTCATCATTGTCATCATTGTCATCTCGTCATTGTCATCATTGTCATGTCATTGTCATCATTGCATCATTTCATTGTCATCATTGTCATCATTGTCATCATTGCATCATTTGTCATGCTGCATTGTTGCCATCATTGCCATTCGTATCGTTCATTGTCATCGTTGTCATGTTGTCATCTTGACATCTTGTCATCACATTGTCATCATTGTCATCATTGTCATTGTTCATCTTGTCATGTTGTCATTTTGTCATCTTGTCATCTGTCATCGTTGTCATCATGTCATCATTGCCATTGTCATCATGTCATTGTTGTCATCTTGTCATCATTGTCATCGTTGTCATCGTTGTCATCTTGTCATCGTTGTCATCATTGTCATCATTGTCATCATTGTCATCATTGTCATCGTTGTCATCATTGTCATCATTGATCATTGCATCATTGTCATCATTGTCATCTTGTCATCATTGTCATCTTGTCATCATTGTCATCATTTGCCTCATTGTCATCATTGTCATTGTCATCATTGTCATTTCATGTCATCATTGTCATCATCATCATTGTCATTGTCATCTTGTCATCATTGTCATCGTTGTCATCATTGTCATCGTTGTCATCTTGTCATCTTGTCATCATTGTCATCATTGTCATCATTGCATCATTCATCATTGTCATTTGTCATCTTGTCATCTGTTATGTCATCGTTGTCATCTTGATCTTGCATTTCATCATTGTCATCATTGTCATTGTCATCATTATCATTGCATCATTGTCATCATTGTCATCATTGTCATCATTGTCATCTATTGTCATCTTGTCATCATTGTCATCATTGTCATCATTGTCATCATTGATCTCATCATTGTCATCATTGTCATTGATTGTCATCATTGTCATCGTTGCTCATTCGTTGTCATCGTTGTCATCGTTGTCTTATCGTTGTCATCTGGTCATCTGTCATCGTTGTCATCAATGTCATTCACATTGTCATCATGTCATTGTTGTCATCGTTGTCATCGTGTCATCGTGTCATCGTTGTCATCGTTGTCATTGTCATCATTTTCATTCCTTGTCATCATTGTCATTTGTCATCTTGTCATCTTGTTCATTTCATTGTCATCATTGTCATCATTGTCATCATTGTCATCATTGTCATTCATTGTCATCATTGTCATCATTGTCATCATTGTCATCATTGTCATCATTGTCATCATTGTCATCATTGTCATCATTGCATCATTGTCATCATTGTCATTGTCATCATTTATCGTCATATTTCATTTGTCATCTATTTGTCATCATTGTCATCATTGTCATCACATTGCCATCATTGTCATCATTGTCATCATTGTCATCATTGCCATCATTGATCATCTATTTGTCATCATTGCATCATTGTCATTGCATATTGTCATCATTGTCATCTTGCTCATAATTGTCATCGTTGTCATCGTTGTCATCGTTGTCATTCAGTTGTCATCATGTATCATTGCCACATTGTCATCATTATTGTCATCGTTGTCATCTTGTCATCGTTTCATCGTTGTCATCGTTGTCATCATTGTCATCAGTTGTCATCATTGTATCATTCATTGTCATCTGATTGTCATCGTTATCATCAGTTGTCATCATTGTCATCGTCATCTTGTCATCATTGTCATCGTTGTCATCATTGTCATCTTGTCATCATTGTCATCTTGTCATACATTGCTTCATCATTGTCATTGTCATCGTTGTCATCTTGTTATCATTTGTCATCTTGTCATCATTGTCATCATTGTCATCATTGTCATCATTGTCATCTATTCATTCATTGTCATCATTGTCATCATTGTCATCATTGTCATCATTGTCATTGCTCACTCATTGTCATCATTGTCACATTGTCATCATTGTCATTCATTGTCATCATTGTCATCATTGTCATCATTGTCATCATTGTCATCATTTCATCATTGTCATTGTCATCATTGTCATCATTGTCATCATTGTCATCATTGTCATCATTGTCATCATTGATCATCATTGTCATCATTGTCATCATTGTCATCATTGTCATCTTGTCATCTTGCATCATTGTCATCGTATTTGTCATGTTGTCATCTTGTCATCATTGTCATCATTCGTCTCATTGCATCATTGTCATCATTGTCATCATTGTCATCATTGTCATCGTTGTCATCGTTGTCATCATTGTAATCATCATTGTCATCATTGTCATCATTGTCATATCATTGTCTATTTGTCATTCTTGTCATCTTGTCATCTGTCATCGTTGTCATCATATGTATCATTGACCATCATTGTCATCATTGTCATTGTTGTCATCTTGTCATCTTGTCATCGTTGTCATCTTGTCATCATTGTCATCGATTGTCATCTTGTATCGTTGTCATCATTGTCATCATTGTCATCGTTGTCATCATTGTCATCGTTGTATCGTTCATCGTTGTCATCTTGTCATCATTGTCATGCATTGTCATCATTGTCATCATTGTCATCGTTGTCATCATTGTCATCATTGTCATCATTGTCATCATTGTCATCATTGTCATCATTGCTCATCATTGTCATCATTCATCATTTGCATCATTGTCATCATTGTCATTGTCATCAGTTGTCATCGTTTCATCTTTGTCATCTTGTCATCGTTGTCATCTTGCATCTTGCATCATTGTCATCATTGTCATCATTGTCATTTCATTGTCATCTGTATATCATTGTCATCATCTTGTCATCATTGTCATCTTGTCATCGTTGTCATCTTGTTCATCTTGTCATCTTGTCATCGTTGTCATCATTGTCATCATTGTCATCTTGTCATCTTGTCACGTTTCATCTTGTCATTGTTGTCATCATTGTCATCGTTGTCATCATTGTCATCTTGTCATCTTGTCATCATCATCATTGCCATCATTGTCATCATTGTCATCATTGTCATCATTGTCATCATTGTCATTGCATTTGTCATCATTGTCATCATTGTCATCGATTGTCATCATATCATGCATATTGTCATCGTTGTCATTGTCATGTCATCTTGTCATCATTGTCATCATTGTCATCTTGTCATCATTGTCATCATTGTCATCATTGTCATCATTGTCATTGTTGTCATCGTTGTCATCGTGATCGTGTCATCATTGTCATCATTGTCATCATTGTCATCATTGTATCATTGTCATTGTCATCATTGTCATCTTGTCATCTTATCTTGTCATTTGTCATCATTGTCATCATTGTCATCATTGCCATCATTGTCATCATTGTCATCTTGTCATCTGTCATCATTGTCATCATTGTCATCATTGTCATCATTGTCATCATTGTCATCATTGTCATCATTGTCATCTGTCATCTTGCCATCATTGTCATCATTGTCATCATTGTCATCATTGTCATTCATTGTCATCATTATCATCATTCATCATGTCATCATTGTCATCATTGTCATCATTGTCATCATTGTCATGTCATTGTCATTCATTGTCATCATTGTCATCATTGTCATCATTGTCATCATTGTCATCATTGTCATGCATATTGTCAGTCATTGTCATCATTGTCATCATTGCCATCATTGTCATCATTGTCATCGTTGTCATCGTTGTCATCATTGTCATCATTGTCATCATTGTCATCATTTCATTGATCTTCATTCATTGTCATCGTTGTCATCATTGTCATCGTTGTCATCGTTTCATCATTGTCATCATTGTCATCATTGTCCATCATTGTCATCATTGTCATTTGTCATCTTGTCATCATTGTCATCATTTCTTGTCATCGTTGTCATCATTCGTCATTGTACATTGTCATCATTGTCATCATTGTCATCGCATCTTGTATCATTTCTCTTGTCATCATTGCATCATCTCATTGTCATTGTCATATATCGTCTCATTGTCATCATTGTCATCATTGCATCATTGTCATCATTGTCATCATTGTCATCATTGTCATCATGCATCATGCATCATTGTCATCATTGCTCATCATTGTCATCTGCATCATTGTCATCATTGTCATCATTGCCATAATTGTCATCGTTGTCATCATTATTTGTCATCATTGTCATCGTTGTCATCGTTGTCATCGTTGTCATCATTGTATCATTGCCACCATTGTCATCATTGTCATTGTTGTCATCATGTTGTCATCGTTGTCATCGTTGTCATCGTTGTCATCGTATTGTTGCATCTTGTCATCATTGTCATCTTGTCATCGTTGTCATCATTGTCATCATTGTCACTCATTGTCATCATTGTCATTGTTGTCATCGTTGTCATCGTTGTCATCTTGTCATTTGTCATCTGTCATCGTTGTCATCGTTGTCATCATTGCCACCATTGTCATCATTGTCATTGATTGTCATCGTTGTCATCGTTGTCATCGATTGTCATCATTGTCATCATTGTCTTCATTGTCATCATTGTCATCATTGTCATTGTTCATTGTCACATTGTCATCATTGTCATTGTCATGTCATCATTGTCATCATTGTCATCATTGTCATCATTGTCATCATTGTCATCATTGTCATCATTGTCAATTCATTGTCATTCATCATTGTCATCACTTGTCATCATTGCACATCATTCATCTTGTCATCATTGTCATCATTGTCATCATTGTCATGTCATCTGTCATCATTGTCATCATTGTATCATCATCTGTCATCATTGTCTCATTGTTCATCTTGTCATCTTGTCATCATTGTCATCATTGTCATCATTGCCATCATTGCTCATTCATCATTTTGTCATCATTGTCATTCATTGCCATAATTGTCATCATCTGTCATCATTGCTCATTGTCATATGTCATCATTGTCATCATTGTCATTCATTGTCATCATTGTCATCATTGTCATCATTGTCATCATTGTCATCGTTGTCATCATTGTCATCATTGTATCATTGCATCATTGTCATCATTGTCATCTTGCCATATTGTCATCGTTGTCATCATTTGTCATCGTTGTCATCGTTGTCATCATTGTCATCATTGTCATCATTGTCATCATTGTCATTTGTCATCGTTGTCATCGTTGTCATCGTTGTCATCATATTTGCCATCATTGTCATCTGTCATCGTTGTCATCATTGTCATTCATCATGTCATCATTGCCATCATTGTCATCATTGTATCATTGTCAGTTGTCATCGTTGTCATCGTTGTCATCGTTGTCATCGTTGTCATCGTTGTCATCGTTGTCATCGTTGTCATCTTTGTCATCATTGTATCATTGCCACCATTGTCATCATTGTCATTGTTGTCATCGTTTTCATCGTTGCCATCGTTGTCTTCATTGTCATCATTGTCATCATTGTCATTGTCACCATTGTCATCATTGTCATCATTGTCATCATTGTCATCATTGTCATCATTGTCATCGTTGTAAACATTGTCATCATTGTCATCACTGTCATCATTGCCATCATTGTCATCATTGTCATCATTGTCATCATTGTCATCATTGTCATCATTGTCATCATTGTCATCATTGTCATCATTGTCATCTTTTCATCATTGTCATCTTGTCATCATTGTCATCATTGCTCATCATTGCCATCATTGTCATCATTGCATCATTGTCATCATTGCCATCATTGACATCATTGTCATCATTGCCATCATTGGCATGATTGTCATCATAGTCATCATTGCCATAATTGTCATCGTTATCATATTTGTCATTGTTGTCATCGTGGTCATCGTCGTCATCGTTGTCATCAATGTATCATTGCCAACATTGTCATCACTGTCATTGTTGTCATCGTTGTCATCGTTGTCATCGTTGTCATCGTGGTCATCGTTGTCATCATTGTATCATTGCCACCATTGTCATCATTGTCATTGTTGTCATCGTTGTCATCGTTGTCATCGTTTTCATCATTGTCATCATTGTCTTCATTGTCATCATTGTCATCATTGTCATTGTCACCATTGTCATCATTGTCATTATTGTCATCATTGTCATCATTGTAAACATTGTCATTATTGTCATCACTGTCATCATTGCCATCATTGTCATCATTGTTATCATTGTCATCATTGTCATCATTGTCATCATTGTCATCATTGTCATCATTGTCATCATTGTCATCTTTGTTATCATTGTCATCTTTGTCATCATTGTCATCATTGTCATCATTGCCATCATTGTCATCATTGCATCATTGTCATCATTGCCATAATTGACATCATTGTCATCATTGCCATCATTGTCATCATTGTCATCATTGTCATCATTGTAATTATTGTCATCATTGTCATCATTGTCATCATTGCGATCATTGTCATCATTGTCATCATTGTCATCATTGTCATCATTGTCATCATTGTCATCATTGTCATCATTGTCATCTTTGTCATCATTGTCATCTTTGTCGTCATTGTCATCATTGTCATCATTGCCATCATTGTCATCATTGTCATCATTGTCATCATCGCCATCATTGACATCTTTGTAATCATTGCCATCATTGGCATGATTGTCATCACTGTCATCATTGCCATAATTGTGATCGTTGTCATATTTGTCATCGTTGTCATCGTTGTCATCATTGTATCACTGCCACCATTGTCATCATTGTCATTGTTGTCATCGTTGTCATCGTTGTCATATTTGTGATCGTTGTCATCGTGGTCATCGTCGTCATCGTTGTCATCATGTATCATTGCCACCATTGTCATCATTGTCATTGTTGTCATCATTGTCATCGTTGTCATCGTTGTCATCGTTGTCATCTTGTCATCATTGTCATCATTGTCATCGTTGTCATCATTGTCATCATGTATTTGCATCATTGTACATTCTTTGTCATCATTGTCATCATTGCCACTCATTGTCATCATTGTCATTGTTGTCATCATTGTCATCGTTGTCATCGTTTTCATCGTTGTCATCATTGTCATCATTGTCATCATTGTCATCATTGTCATTGTCACATTGTCATCATTGTCATCATTGTCATCATTGTCATCATTGTCATCATTGTCATCATTGCTCATTGTCATCATTGTCATCATGTCATGCATTGCATCATTTGTCATCATTGTCATCATTGTCATCATTGTCACCATTGTCATCATGTCATCTTGTTGTCATCGTTGTCATCATTGTCATGCTTGCCACATTGTCATCTTGTTCATCGTTGTCATCGTTGTCATCGTTGTCATCTTGTCTCATCATCTTGTCATCATTGTCATCATTGCCATCATTGTCATCATTGTCATTGTTGTCATCGTTGTCATCGTTGTCATCGTTGTCATATCATTGCCATCATTGTCATCATTGTCATTGTTGTCACCTTGTCATCATTGTCATCGTCATCATTGTCATCATTGTCATCATTGTCATCATTGTCATCTTTGTTGTAAACATTTGTCATCATTGTCATCTGTCATCATTGCCATCATTGTCATCATTGTATCATTGCCACCATTGTCATCATTGTCATCATTGTCATCATTGTCATCTATCTGTCATCATTGTCATCATTGTCATCTTGTCATCATTGTCATTGCACCTTGTCATCATTGTCATCATTGTCATCATTGTCATCATTGTCATCATTGTCATCATTGTCATCATTGTCATCATTGTCATCATTGTCATCATTGTCATCATTGTCATCATTGTCATCATTGTCATCGTTGTCATCATTGTCATCGTTGTCATATTTGTCATCGTTGTCATCTGTCATCGTCGTCATCGTTGTCATCATGTCATCATTGTCATCATTGTCATCATTGTCATCTGTTGTCATCAGTTGTCATCATTGTCATCATTGTCATCATTGTCCATCATTGTCATCATTGTCATCATCATTGCCTACATTGTCATCGTTCATTATTTGTCATTTGTATTTGCTTTCATCTGTCATGTGTCATCGTTGTCATCATGTTTTCATCATTGTCATCATTGTCATGTTTCATTTGTCATCATTGTCATCTTGTCATCTTGTCACTTCATCTTGTCATCATTGTCATTGCCCATTGTCATCATTGTCATTGTTGTCATCGTTGTCATCTTGTCATCTTCATCATTGTCATCATGTCATCATTGTCATCATTGTCATCATTGCATTTCATCATTGTCATCATTGTCATTTGTCATCATTGTCATCATTGTCATTGTCATCATTGTCATCATTGTCATCATTGTCATTGTCATCTTGTTATCATTGTCATCTTGTCATCATTGTCATCATTGTCATCATTGTCATCATTGTCATCATTGTCATCATTGTCATCATTGTCATCTTTGTCATCATTGCATCATTTGTCATCATTGCATCATTGTCATCATTGTCATCATTGTCATCATTGGCTATTGATCATTGTCATCATTGTCATCATTGTCATCATTGTCATCATTGTCATCATTGTCATCATTGTCATCATTGCCATCATTGTCATCATTGTCATCATTCTCATCATTGCTATCATTGTCATCATTGTCATCTTGTCTCTGTCATTGTCATCATTGTCATCATTGCATCATTGTCATCATTGTCATCATTGTCATCATGCCATCATTGACATCATTGTCATCATTGCCATCATTGGCATGATTGTCATCATTGCATCATGCATATTGCCCATGTCATATTGTCATCGTTGTCATATTTGTCATCGTTGTCATCGTTGTCATCGTTGTCATCATTGTATCACTGCCACCATTGTCATCATTGTCATTGTTGTCATCGTTGTCATCGTTGTCATATTTGTGATCGTTGTCATCGTGGTCATCGTCGTCATCGTTGTCATCAATGTATCATTGCCACCATTGTCATCACTGTCATTGTTGTCATCGTTGTCATCGTTGTCATCGTTGTCATCGTTGTCATCGTTGTCATCGTTGTCATCGTTGTCATCGTTGTCATCGTTGTCATCGTTGTCATCGTTGTCATCGTTGTCATCATTGTATCATTGCCACCATTGTCATCATTGTCATTGTTGTCATCGTTGTCATCGTTGTCATCGTTTTCATCGTTGTCATCATTGTCTTCATTGTCATCATTGTCATCATTGTCATTGTCACCATTGTCATCATTGTCATCATTGTCATCATTGTCATCATTGTCATCATTGTCATCATTGTCATCATTGTCATCATTGTCATCATTGTCATCATTGTCATCATTGTCATCATTGTCATCATTGTCATCATTGTCATCATTGTCATCATTGTCATCATTGTCATCATTGTCATCATTGTCATCTTTGTCATCATTGTCATCTTTGTCATCATTGTCATCATTGTCATCATTGCCATCATTGTCATCATTGCATCATTGTCATCATTGCCATCATTGACATCATTGTCATCATTGCCATCATTGGCATGATTGTCATCATAGTCATCATTGCCATAATTGTCATCGTTATCATATTTGTCATCGTTGTCATCGTGGTCATCGTTGTCATCGTTGTCATCATTGTATCACTGCCATCATTGTCATCATTGTCATTGTTGTCATCATTGTCATCGTTGTCATCGTTGTCATCGTTGTCATCATGTACGTTGTCATCATTGTCATCATTGTCATCATGTTGTGTGATCGTTGTCATCGTTGTCATCGTTGTCATCGTTGTCATCGTTGTCATCAATGTATCATTGCCACCATTGTCATCACTGTCATTGTTGTCATCGTTGTCATCGTTGTCATCGTGGTCATCGTTGTCATCGTTGTCATCGTTGTCATCATTGTATCATTGCCACCATTGTCATCATTGTCATTGTTGTCATCGTTGTCATCGTTGTTATCGTTTTCATCGTTGTCATCATTGTCTTCATTGTCATCATTGTCATCATTGTCATTGTCACCATTGTCATCATTGTCATCATTGTCATCATTGTCATCATTGTAATCATTGTCATCATTGTCATCATTGTCATCATTGCCATCATCGTCATCATCGTCATCATTGTCATCATTGTCATCATTGTCATCATTGTCATCGTTGTCATCGTTGTCATCTTTGTCATCATTGTCATCATTGCCATCATTGCCATCATTGTCATCATTGTCATCATTGTCATCATTGCCATCATTGACATCATTCTCATCATTGCCATCATTGTCATGATTGTCATCATTGTCATTATTGCCATAATTGTCATCGTTGTCATCGTTGTCATCGTTGTCATCGTTGTCATCAATGTATCATTGCCACCATTGTCATCATTGTCATTGTTGTCATCGTTGTCATCGTTGTCATCGTGATCATCGTTGTCATCGTTGTCATCGTTGTCATCATTGTATCATTGCCACCATTGTCATCATTGTCATTGTTGTCATCGTTGTCATCATTGTCAATCGTCATCATTGCATCATTGTCATCTTGTCATCATTGTCATCATTGTCATGCATTGTCATCATTGCATCATTGTCATCGTTATCATATTTGTCATTGATTGTCATCTTGCATTGTTCATCGTTGTCATCGTTGTCATCAATTGTCATCATTGTCTCATTTCTCATTGTCATCACTGTCATTGTGTCATCATTGTCATCATTGTCATCATTGTCATCGTTGTCATCGTGGTCATCGTTGTCATCGTTGTCATCGTTGTCATCATTGTCATCATTGCTCATTTCATTGTCATCATTGTCTCATTGTTGTCATCGTTGTCATCGTTGTATCGTTTCATCGTTGTCATCATTGTCATTCATTGTCATCATTGTCATCATTGTCATTGCATCACTGTCATTGTCATCATTGTCATCATTTCAGTAATCATTGTCATTGTCATGTGTCATGTCATTTGTCATCATTGCCATCATCGTCATCATCGTCATCATTGTCATCATTGTCATCATTGTCATCATTGTCATCGTTGTCATCGTTGTCATCTTTGTCATCATTGTCATCATTGTCATCATTGCCATCATTGTCCATCATTGTCATTCATTGTCATCATCTTGTCATCATTGTCCATCATTGTCACATTCATTCTCATCATTGCCATCATTGTCATGATTGTCATCATTGTCATTATTGCCATAATTGTCATTTGTCATCGTTGTCATCGTTGTCATCTTGTCATCATTGTCATCATTGTCATCATTGCACACTTGTCATTGTCATCATTGTCATCATGTTGTCATCGTTGTCATCGTTGTCATCGTTGATCATCGTTGCTCATTGTTTGCATCGTTGTCATCATTGTCATCATTGCCACCATTGTCATCATTGTCATCGTTGTCATCGTTGTCATCATGTAATCGTATTGTCATCGTTGTCATCGTTTGTCATCATTGTCATCATTGTCATGATTGTCATTTCATATTGTCATCGTGTCACATTGTCATCATTTGTCATTGTCATTGTCATCTGTCATCAGTCGTCATCGTTGTCATCAATGTCATCATTGCCATCCATTGTCATCATTGTCATCATGTGTCATCGTTGTCATCGTTGTCATGCATCGATTGTCATCGTTGTCATCGTTGTCATCGTTGTCATTGTCATCGTTTCATGTGTCATCTGTCATCTTGCATCATCATCACATTGTCATCATTCATCATTTGTCATCATTGTCATTGTGTCATCGTTTCATTGTCATCGTTGTTCATCGTTGTTCTGTCATCGTGTGTCATCATTGTCATCATTGTCCATTGTCATCATTTCATTGTCTCATTGTCATCATTGTCATCATTGTAATCATTGTCATCATTGTCATCATTGTCATCATTGCATCATTGTCATCATCTCATCATTGTCATCATTGCCATCATTGTCATCATTGTCATCATTTATCATTGTCATTTGTCATCATTGTCATCATTGCTCATAATTGTCATCGTTGTCATCATTGTTGTCATGCATTGTCATCATTGTCATCGTTGTCATCGTTGTCATCGTTCATCATTGTCAATGTATCATTGCATCATTGTCATCATTGTCATCTTGTCATCGTTGTCATCGTTGTCATCGTTGTCATCGTTGTCATCGTTGTCATCGTTGTCATCGTTGTCATCGTTGTCATATTGTCATTGTCATCGTTGTCATCGTTCATCGTTGTCATCTTCATATGTATCATTCCACCATTGTCATCACTGTCATTGTTGTCATCATTGTCATCGTTGTCATCGTGGTCATCGTTGTCATCGTTGTCATCGTTGTCATCATTGTCATTTGCCACCATTGTCATCTTGTCATTTGCATCTTGTCATCGTTGCCATCGTTGTCTTCATTGTCATCATTGTCATCATTGTCATTGTCACCATTGTCATCATTGTCATCATTGTCGTCATTGTCATCATTGTCATCATTGTCATCATTGTCATCGTTGTAAACATTGTCATCATTGTCATCACTGTCATCATTGCCATTCATTGTCATCATTGTCATCATTGTCATCATTGCCATAATTGTCATCGTTATCATATTTGTCATTGTTGTCATCGTGGTCATCGTCGTCATCGTTGTCATCAATGTATCATTGCCAACATTGTCATCATTGTCATTGTTGTCATCGTTGTCATCGTTGTCATCGTTTTCATCATTGTCATCATTGTCATCATTGTATCATTGCCACCATTGTCATCATCTTTCATTGTTGTCATCGTTGTCATCGTTGTCATCGTTTTCATCATTGTCATCATTGTCTTCATTGTCATCATTGTCATCATTGTCATTGTCACCATTGTCATCATTGTCATTATTGTCATCATTGTCATCATTGTAAACATTGTCATTATTGTCATCACTGTCATCATTGCCATCATTGTCATCATTGTTATCATTGTCATCATTGTCATCATCGTCATCATCGTCGTCATTGTCATCATTGTCATCATTGTCATCATTGTCATCGTTGTCATCGTTGTCATCTTTGTCATCATTGTCATCATTGTCATCATTGCCATCATTGCCATCATTGTCATCATTGTCATCATTGTCATCATTGCCATCATTGACA
The DNA here is from genome assembly GCA_036346205.1 of Vesta saturnalis. NCBI lineage: Eukaryota > Metazoa > Arthropoda > Insecta > Coleoptera > Lampyridae > Vesta > Vesta saturnalis. The sequence continues at coordinate 5,285,013 of JARFJB010000307.1, forward strand.
TCATTCTCATCATTGCCATCATTGTCATGATTGTCATCATTGTCATTATTGCCATAATTGTCATCGTTGTCATCGTTGTCATCGTTGTCATCAATGTATCATTGCCACCATTGTCATCATTGTCATTGTTGTCATCGTTGTCATCGTTGTCATCGTGATCATCGTTGTCATCGTTGTCATCGTTGTCATCATTGTATCATTGCCACCATTGTCATCATTGTCATTGTTGTCATCGTTGTCATCATTGTAATCGTTTTCATCGTTGTCATCGTTGTCATCATTGCCATCATTGGCATGATTGTCATCATTGCCATAATTGTCATCGTTATCATATTTGTCATTGTTGTCATCGTGGTCATCGTCGTCATCGTTGTCATCAATGTATCATTGCCACCATTGTCATCACTGTCATTGTTGTCATCGTTGTCATCGTTGTCATCGTTGTCATCGTTGTCATCGTTGTCATCGTTGTCATCGTTGTCATCGTTGTCATCGTTGTCAACATTGTATCATTGCCACCATTGTCATCATTGTCATTGTTGTCATCGATTCCTCTACCGCCCATCATGCAGTATAATAGCACTTGCCATATAGCGTAGAATTCTGCACTAAATACAGTCCACATTGTGGACAGTCTGCACTCGTGTGTTATGCCTTCGATGCATATGGCACATTCCACTCCCGATCTCTCCGCTTAAATTACGGTTGGACTACGGTGTTCGTCCAGAATCGCACTCGACTCAGTCTGGTAGATTACACCACGCGGGTGTTCTTTTATGAAATCGGCGATTTGAAGACAAATATCTACCTTAGGGACTGTTCAGGAGGAGCATCTCCGTGGTCTATGGGTAAGACTGGTGGATGTCTGTCGTCCAAAGTGCTCCGCAGTTCATCGTCTCTTTCACCGGGCGGTCTCGTGATCGAGAGTAACATACACGAAGGTATTGAAATGGCGGGTACGCTGACGCTTGCGCAGTAGATAAATAGTTGGATCGTGTGCTTGATAGGTCTCACCAACCCAATACGGGTACTGAAGGTTTAATGGAAGGCTATGAGTCTCATCTGGCGTAACACCTTTGGCAATACGCCTAGAAATGGTAATCATTCTAAGAAGGGATCCTTTCATGCGTACTAAAAATAGTGTATAAAACTCGTGTATAAGCGCCTTTAAAGTACTTCCAACATTTAAGGAAACCAGTTTCACTCGTTTTCTTCAAACTTGTTCAGCGTGCTTAAAAGGCTTGCTTATACACTTGTATTATAATATACCATTTCCGAACTGTAAGATGAATTTCACCCAATTAAAAAAGAATTGCCAGTTTGAATATTTTTCAAAAACTATTGTACCTAATTTGCATAATTTTTTGTTATTATTTTTGCATTTCTGCGTAAAAGTCCTTAGATTTATTATAATCGCGTATTTACATATGTATAATTATAATAAAGCAGTAGTTATCTAGTATCCCTTTTTGAATGCTCAAATATATCTTGGATTTATTATAATTTATTATAATCGCGCATTTACATCTTTATAATTATAATAAAGCGGTAAGAATCTAGTAGCCCTTTTTTAATACTCAAATTTATCTCTTGGACGTTCAAGAAAATGCGCGTTTATACTGAGCTTATGGGTTTCTTGGCCAACTATGTCATCAAAACGTTAAATTAATGTACCATTAATTTTTGTGGGGAAAACTGTGCACGCCACTAAATTCTACAGAAAATTCTGTATAAAATCCACTTTTCACTATTTCGATAAATTACGTGGCAAAGCAGTTACGAAGGGTGCTTAAAATGTGCAAATTTTGAATTTCGCCCTGTATCTTAAATACTAATAGGACTATGACAATTCAGTTTGTGACATCTTTCATTTCACGAAAAAGTAGAACAGGGTCGCGAAAACAGCATCTTTCTGTCCTTGCTGGCAAACGAGATATCCCTACAATTTCAACCAAAATGGGACACAATGTACATTCTGTTTTCAATGTTTCAAACATATTTGCATGTCATTCAATAGTAACGCAAAAGTCGTCGTTGGGTATGATAGTATTTTCGATCGAGCATTTATTTACAGAGAAAAATCTATGTATTAACATAGATTTTTCTCTGTAAATAAATGCTCTTACCATTTGAATGGTTTGTCTTTCATCCAAACTGCTATGAAAACTAATATTATTTGAGTTACTTTCGGTTACTAGACATCACAAAATATTGCCTCTCTTCAATTTGTCTAGCTTTATCTTATTTTATATCCCCTTTATGAAAAATACTTAATGCCTAATCGCAATTTGGAAGTTAACAGTGCACTTTCTTCTCTTTTCTATACAAATTTAGATTAATTAACAATACATTGAATTTTTGTGCGAGTACTTGATTTATTTACACCTGATCATCATTATTTTTATAATAAATAAAATCAACCTTAAAAATAAAGTGACAATAGGATTGCGAATAACCTGAAAAGTTACATGAATAAACTGTATTTATCGTAATGTTATACCCACTAACAGAAGCGATTACTTTTAGTACTTTTAGTAAATGTATCGGGAACAAGGGAAAGCACAGAAACCGTAAAGGATTAATCTATCTACTCGGAAAAAATTAACTCTTTCTGTATACAATGTTCGCTGTGTATAAATTAATTACTTAATTTTCAACTAAAGCGTATTTTTATTTTAGAAAAGAGAAATACCCCCATGTGGAGGAAAACGACCAAGCTTAGCAGCCTTTCTTGCCCAAGTGCCTCCACCACACGCAACTGTTGAAAAACCCTTTTTATTAAGTGATGGACGTATTGAACTAGAAGCCTGTTTAGATAAGGGTATTTATTCGCACGGTGAAGAAATTGAGATATCCTTACAAATACGGAATTTTAGCTGTAAAACCGTTAAGAGGATAAAGGTGAGTGTTTATCCAGAATATACACTGTATTCTTTCGTTTGAATTTATTATTGTATCATTTTGTCCCTGTTATTTGTAGATGTGTTTTTTTTTTGTAATTGGAAATGTGAGCCTTACTTTAAAATGTTTGTACAAGAATCCAAAAGTGCGAAAAAATAAATACACATTCGATTCTTATTTTAAAGTAAAGTTAAACCATTTAGATAATATGAAGATTATTATTTATTTATTATTATGTTAAGGGTTAAAATTTATGAAAAAAATTTATAGTTGTCTTTAAGATAAATGTAAATTTACTTGGGACAGAATGTAGATCACACCCTCAGACCAATGATTAGCTTTTTCGCTGCTGAGGTAGCCGTAAATTGGTGGCAATTAATATACATTCCCCAAATCATTACCTTCCTAAATTATAATTGTCTCCCTATTAAGTGATCCATAAAACTAAAATTAATAAAATTTTGGGAAACCGAATTGAGGCTCATATACAACGTTTTTGATGGTATTCAGTGATGTAATCATTAAAAACAGACAGCCGCCATTGTGTAAAATAATTTAAACGGGATCATATCGCAAATAATACCTCATTTGAAAGCTCGTTTAAGTTCTTTTCAACTGCATCAACAACATTAAAGTATTACTACTGATTTATAAGTTTCAACGCAAAAACGTCAAAACATTAATTGGCGTTTTTGGGTTGAAACTAATGAATCAGTAGTATTATTTTAATGTTGTTGATGTCATTGAAAAAGGCTTGGAACCAGCTGTCCAATGCGGTATTACTTGCATATGATCCCATTTAAAATTATTTTACAAAATGGCGGCTGTCCGCCATTTTGAATGATTACGTCACTGAATAAACATTAATTATTCACGTAAAGTTTTAAATGTAACCAAAAATTCAATCGAATTATTTAGGTAAACATAAAAATGGAAAACAATTTTAATAAACTTTTGGTAAGCTTCAACAGTAATATTAAACCGTAAACCGTTGAGTATGTTGTATCTACATATCTGCCGAGTGACAGGAACCTTAGATTATGAAAAAATAAAAAACGACTATAGACTTCGGCGCCATATTACAGGCATTTTTTCAATACGATGTGGCACAAACGTCTAAAGACGTCGCTCTGTAAAATAAAACAAAAATGGGGAACATATGTATTTATTTACTGATATGAACAAGTTATTGAAAAAATATGATACATGCCATAATTTAAAACATGGCGAAGGTCACAGCGGTGGTTTTTTTGGACAGTTTTCACATCTGTATCTCGTTTCTTACTTTGTTTTTGTCGTATTCTCTACATTTAAGAAAGAGACTTAGTTTTTTTATGGTTTTCGGGAACAGGAATCACCTCCAAGAAATGTTGCGGATTGGGTTCTGGGCTCCTCTTGCCTTTCGCGGCACCATAGCCCACAAGCATCCTGCCAAATTCGATATCTTCTATTTAAAGGAATGATCGAATAACACACTCCCTAAATTAAATAAAAGCTATCTTGTTTACTCTGTTTATATATAGATAGTACGAATTCCAGAGCGCAATATCTAAAAGATGAAAAATCACCTTTTTATTCCAACGAATAGTCTTCCGCGGACAATTGTAATAGCTAAACATCTGATCGCTTCATTCAATTCCAGACACATGCCTATTACAAGCAGCTATTTCTACAGGTTTCTTTTTTGCAACCCCATATTCATTTTCACTTTTACCATTTCTGGTATACAGTGCGCTCAGAAAGTAACGGATAAATTCATTTTCGAAATCGTTAATTTGTGGTCAAAATCCTGCGACACGTCGATTTTTTATTTTGATTCCGGACTTTATCCTGTGTCGTACATGTAGATGGCGCTGCGCACTTTCCGGATATGACGTCAAAGTTCATATTTTTAAATGGCAACCCTGTATGTTGTTCGCGGAAATCGATGCAACTCTTTCTCCTGAGTTTAAAAATGCCCTATCTATTGGGATTCTTTGAAGCAGTATGCGCGATATTAGTTACTAAATGTGGCATAATTCGAAAAGTTATGCGGTGTGAGTGTTGTCAATGTTTGCATTAAATTAAGAATCTGGGTACTAAACAGTGCACAACATTTATTAAAATAAACATAAACTGAACGAAAACAAACATAGAATAAGACTTGTCTTCCGGTGACAAAAATACGTACTTCAAGTCTACCTATAACGATACCTAATATGCGGTTTTTGGCCGCTTGAAAATAACAAATAAACTCCATATCGAGTTACCTAGTTGCTTGTTGTTTTGACAAAAGCACATCACACCAGTTTCGTTCTTGACTAACACCGCACCACTTTTCGAATTATGCTATATGGCGCATATTGTTTCAAATCATTCCAATAAATAGGTCATTTTTGAACCTAGGAGAAAGAGTTGCATCGATCTCAGCGAATAACATACAGAGTTGCCATTTATAAATACGAACTTTGACGTCATATCCGGAAAGTGCGCAGCGCCATCTACATGTGCACACATCATAAAGTCTGGGATCAAAATAAAAAAGTCGACGTGTCGCAGGATTTTGACCAGAAATTAACGATTTCGAAAATAATTAATTTATCCTTTACTTTCTGAGTGCACTGTATATCCAGTCGTTATAACCAAAACTTCACGCTTGTCTTTCCATTTTCTGGCGTATATGCTTGTATTATTTCTTCTCGCCCTAATATGTTCACCTTTACGAAGTTTTTTTTTTCGTAACTAAGTTGTCCACGTAAATGTGGTGACCCTTGTTCAAGTATGGTTTTAGCAATCTAAGTGCAAGCTGTTCTGTCTTAGATCCGTTATCTCCAACCGATTCGTCTGGGCATCTTCCACTGTATATCTCCAAATTCAAAAAATACCCATCATAGGTCGTAAGTATATTTGATGCCATATTTTGATTTTCTGTTTTACATATTGCCTAAATGAAAGGCGCCCTCTAAACAGTAGCATTGATTCGTCCAACAACATCCAAGAGGCTTCTAACTTTCTTAAGTCTATCTTGACTATCTTAATTGGTTTCTTCTTTGGTAGGGTTTGAACTTAGGCATCTGAGTATTTGTTCAAATCGCCCCCCGCTTAGGCAGTGCAAAAATACTGGATGGTAATACAGCGCATTATATGTAAATAAATGCCTGATTACAGGTGTTTTTATCTGCCCTTGAAGAAAAGAAATAAATTTCCTTAGTTCTGTTTCGGAGACAGGCTTGAATTCATGAAACCGATTGCGACGAGTTAGCAACAGATTAATTATTTTGTCCCATATCTGCTTAAATACGTCAGTTGGAGACAGCCGCTTTATGTCGTCAATTTTGATGTCTGATTGAGTAGCATTAAACGTAAAATTAGGGATCTCAGCAGATTCTTTTTTCCAAAACTCTATATTGCCGGTGTGGTCGTGACTAATGGAATCGTCATTTGAAACTGGAACCTGCATTTAATCATCATTAGCCCCTCTAAAGATGACATCCACTTCCCCATTTCTACCTCCAACATCCTCCTGTCCAACAACATCATGCTCGTTACTAAGCATACCGTGAAGCGAATCACTACATGACGAAGAAGAGGAAGGTTGATAGTGCGAGCTACTATTGAATTCTCCACCGTCACTGTAGGGATCGTGTTCAGAAGTAAAGTCATCGCTACTCGCTTCATCTAGCCACTTCAAGAGGTGCTCTTCTTCCTTTTTGTCCATTATTTAACACGCCACAGGACTATAAGTAAATAGAAATTGGATTATTATGCTATTTGTGATATAACTCACACGTGCTCACTACGTTTAGCTGCCATTAAATTACCATGAAAATTCGATGTCTGGGAACGTTGCTGCCAAGAAATGGACGAAACTTGGACGACGTCGAATGAGAATGAGATATATCATGCACATTTTAAAAGACGTTTATGAACATCAATGTCCGTGAACGTGTTAAATGAGAACGAAACCCCTTGTTTCAAGGCATCATTGGTAATAGTAAATTGTTGAGTCTTGGATACAACATTCTTCCTGGACAACGTTAATCGGTTGATAAATAGGTACTTCATTAATCTCCTCTTTAAACACACTGAACAACTCAGTATCAGAATCTCATCCATGCCCATGGTCTGTGGGAGATTATATTGGACAGAGGTAGATGGGCCAGCAACATGTGGATCCGATGGTGACAATAGAACTACAATTCTTAAGTGGCCAGCCACCGAATTTTCAACCTAGCCTTCAGACTTCCACGCTCCCAATTTTTCAGTTGCAGTATGTAACACCACTGTTCGCACATAAAGTCGCAGATGCTTTACGAATGCAATAGCCGGTGCAAGTAGTGCTTTCTTTTAATTGGAAGTAATCGGCTATTTTTTTTGACTAACTGGCCATCGAGTTGTGTCCAACAGGTTGGTTTGTAATTTTGCCAAGTGGCCAATGCATAAAAACCTGTCACCCACTATAACTCTTCCTCAAGTGATGTACTTTTTTAGGATATTAACCCAGTACTTCTCTGTGATGGCGAATTCCCTAGAGTAATGAGTCTTTGTGTCTGCAATTTGAACAAACACTTTATCATCCGTCACATACACCTCAGATAATTTCATCTTATGTGACTCATCCGATCTGCTGACTCCGGAGATACCTATTATATGAGCAACCTGAAATTTATGTTTTGCTTATGAAACGTGCCCCATTTTTTGGGCTTATGACCAATATTTTGCTTAGCCAATCATAATAAAGATTACTTAAATTTTTTAATACGCGCCAAAACGAACAGAACTCGAAATCCAACGGGAAAATTGCAGCACCAAGAAAACACTTCGCAACAAGCGGGTGTTATCAATGTAACCGATATCGTATAAATTAAAGATTTCATAACGCCTCGTACCTAAAAGCTGAACTCTTTGTTTAAGACCAAAAATCTTATCGAAATCCTCCGCCAATTTGTCGTCTAAAACGTTTTACAGACTGCGATATATGCCTTTCTACCGTATATTTGAATACAAAGTAACAATTTAATGTAATCGATAATTTTCCAATGGCGCAATTTCATGTAAACGGCCATATTTAACGATATCTATAAAATTACGAACAACTATTACTTATAAAGAAACTTAGCAATCCTCAATCGAATTAGTAAAAGGGATTTCACTACCTGTCGTTATCAATACGTAAATTATATCTTAATTTAAACTTCCATCCAAACTTGATAAACAAACCAAAACTTATATTTCGTTTTCAGAATTACGATTCTAATTGCGATTACCATTTGAAAAAATTTCGAATACCTTCCAAATAAAACGTTACAATCGAAAGCTTCCCAAAAATGTATGCGTTTCAAGTTCAATTGCATGAACCTGTACTACGTATGGTACTAACGAATAATTTATAATTTCGGAACTAACGACAAATATTTAATAAAATTACGACCAAGTGACAAAGTTCGCCGCATTGCAACACGGCTGCCTGGCAATATTCACTCATTTTAGTTATTGAATTGTGCACAACGCTTGACAATTTTGAGCCAACAGTACCTGTCTACATATTTATCTCACTACAGGTGATTGCTTTTATTATAGCCGTCCTGCTTTACAAATATCACTTTGTATAAAATCCTAGCAACATTATTAATACTGATTATTTATTACCAATTGCCCTTCCCTTATCTGCATATCCCTAAAACTTGACTTTTTCTAAAAAAAAAAAAAATACGCACGTGTCACTTCTTCCAAAAATAAAACATAATATGTAACATGAAATTTTTTCGAAGATTCCAATAAGTAAAAATTTGTAGGAGGTTCCGTTTAAAATACGTGAGTTAACCATTACTTTCGGTATAATTGCAAACTGAAGCACTGATTTGATGAATACAAAATATCGATACTTGGCTCTAACTGGTGCAAAATTTGAGATCCCTTTATAGACAAATTATTAGTTAATTGATCGATTACGGACTTTTGGGGAATACTGCATGTGTTAACGCATTCACAGAGTTCATAATTTGACTTTTTTTCATATATGTGGTACAGGTATAGTTAGTTCAAGGTTAGTAGAGTCAATCTCTATCTGTATCTTACTATGAAAATAATAGGGTTGATCGTTTACATAAAAATTGACGTAATATTTAATTTACACTGGATGAAATACAGGTGGCCTTAACATTTAATTAACAGCACAATAAATGTTCTGGGCACAATCACCTGCTCAATCAAGGAGAGAATGTGAGCATGTCAGCAAACAAAAAACTTTTAAGCTCTAGGAAAAACCATAAATTCCAATTATGGACGAAAAGAAGGACTGGTTGTTGAAAAAGATGCATAAAATGGCTTGTGCAATGTGGAGAGCCGAATAAAGTTAATTACATTATCTCTTTGGGTATAATCCGTCAAAAGACTGTCTAGATAATTAAGAACTGCTAAATAGCCAGCACACCGAAAACATCTGTTAGGAGAGGGTTAAGCGTTGTGTCAGAGAAATAAAAAAGTTATTTACAATCGAAGGGATGATAACCATGACACCCAAGCGAACCGAAACGCTTACAAGTTATAATAATCATTCTAGTTTTTTGTTGCAATGGTAGTGAATGGAAGAGTTCGAAACAAAAGGATACATGATACAAATTATTTAAGTCATACAACGTAAGCCCATGATGGGATAGGTTTACTTTAATATGCTTCACTGCGGCTTAGCACGAAATTGAAAGGTTAGTGTAATTTATTGTAGATAGAGATGATTGATTGCTATTTTGAGTTTCGCACTGAGGAATAAACAAAAAATGGTTTTATGTATCTATTAACCTATAATGTGACAATTCTAAATATTAAATAAAACTTCACACCCTTGTATCGGACAAAATTTATTAGTGAATTCTGTAATCTATCAACGTTTCGACAGCGGTCGCTATCCTTCTTAACGCTATTACAATTAATTGGTGGATTACAGAATTCACTAATAAATTTTGTCCGATACAATGTTGTGAAGTTTTATTTAATTCAATCTCACAGACGTTGCCTTACCACGAAAATTCTAAATATCTACACATTTAATATAAACTAATACAATAACAAAACCGAGACATAAACAGTAAATACAAAAGAAATTATTATAATCCAAAATAAACGCTCTTCATCACGGAACTTCTATCGACTTCCTACTTACACACTCGGGCAGTCGTATCTGATCTCAGTATGGTAGCTGAGGAATGTTAACGGTACAGGTGAAAGTAATGAAACTCACACAGGTATTAACTAATTCAGAACGCAGAAAATATTCCTGAATACGTCTCTGACCTAATCTATAGTACCTAGAATAACAGGACTGCATTTTTACTGTTAAAAATGCACAACAATATTTTATTGCTCGTTTAAATATTTTGAAAGAGGTAAGGGTATATGGGTGGACGATCTATATCTAGAAATAAGGGCATATCGGTTTGAGAAAATCGATATTTTTAAGTTTTCTTTTTCTTTCGTTTTTCTTTCTATCCATTTTGTTCAAAAGTGAATTTTATGTTTGAGGTTGTAGGTGTTCTCGTATTTAATGCTCCATACCAAGACAATACTTTACACGGAATCGGCGTTTTTTGGAATTGATTTGGAGGTGGATATAAAACCTTGGTGGTGGTTACCGAAAAAATGTTACCGTGTGAATTTCTTATCTCAGGACGGGGGTACAAGGTATTTGAACCTTCCGAAAAGTTTAGTTTCCGTGAATATATAGACGGGCTGGATAAATCTAAACGTTATATGTAACCTGGTATTGGAGAATACTTCACACAGAAATATTTCTTTAATCTACTCTTTAAAGTATCGGATAATGTGATGTAGGGAGGGATCGCGTTCAGGACTTCGGAAAAGAAGCCAATTACGTCACGGGTAATTATGCTAAGTGGGAATATCTGTAACACTAACTTTTATTCACATTATTTCCAAGGGCTTATCGGATCCGGGTCTAGTTGGTCGTTTTTCATTCTACAACACTCTGCAATTGGTAAGATGCTTGGGACGGTTTGTAAGTGTGTTTTATGTGTATATTTGTAGGTAGGATCTATCAGTACACCTGGACAATCAACTTCATTTTGCTGCCTGATGAATACTGTGAAACCGTTAAAATTTAGGGAAATATCTTTTCTGTTCGGCGGTGTAAGTAGGTAATGACTCCGAAAATTCATCTCCCGTCGTCACATTCCATACGGGTCTTTGCGTTGGTGTTTTATGAACCGGAGTGCCGGTCGGTTTTGTCACAAAAATTGTTATGGCAGGTGGTGGATGGGTTTCGGTCCCCATCGTGACACCAGTGAGGGTAACGTCCGCTAAATTCTGCGTTACGTCCTTAGTCGGCCGGAGCGGGAATGGTGATCCTGCCCTTTCGGTAGATTTGTTGTATGGGTTTTGACTGGAAAGAGTTCCAGGCCAGAAGCGTTTCTCGGCGGCATCAGAGGAAGCGACGGATTCCTTGGCATGGGTGTGGATGGTCGGTTTAAGTACCGACCCGGGCGATAGGAGAGGAAGGCGTCTGGCAGATCTTCGCTTCCCGGTTGATGGTAGGTCTCCATAGAAAGATGCGACGTCAGCAGCATTTCCTGGTTACTGGTGCTACGGAAGCCATTTTGAAAGCAGCATTTGTGCTATAATAAATTATATTTGTATAGGGTTTAGGACGTGGGAATTATACGGACGTTAACTCTTTTTGTTTCTCATCGGTTGGCTACGCGTGCTTAGTACGGGGATTGATAACAGTTCTTATCAAATTTTTGATGTGTGCTTTTCTTGTACTTTTTGTAGTTAATTTAGTAGAAGATCATTTCAGGGGTTATTAAAGTTTCGAAGAAATATGATACATGATTTTGTGTCAATTTCTATATGGGAGATATTAAATGTTTATTTGGTTCACATAGAACAAAAAAAGTTTTAATCATTTGGGTAATTTGTTTAATTTCATTTCAGTAACAGCTTTATAATACGAATATCATTAGAATACATTTATTTGTTCTCTGGTATAAGCGAGAGGGAATCTTAAAATGCATCATGAGGATCTTTTATTGACTCAATTTCAAATGACGATATTTTGATTCAGTTATTCGAAAAGGTGCCATTAAGGAAGGCGCGAACTGACTGGTGTTAATAATCTTTTTTTTAGGTATATAGCTATATTCATCCGTGTGTCACATTTTGTGACACACGGTGATATAACCATCAGATTTGTATAACAAAGCTCTTATGTTCACAACCTGAGGGTCCCCAGACTTCTTACCTAGTCTTAATGATGCCAAATTGGAATATCTCTTTTAAAAATTACGAAAGAAAGTATGATCCAATTCCTTAACATTGTAAGGATTAGAAAATCTGTACCAAAAAAACTTGTTCAAGTGTAATAAACCTTTCCTTAGTTAAATCACCAAGATTGCTTTCCAGAATTTTATTACCCTTCTGATAGTTGCAACCATAAGATATAAACGTGATTTGTTCCAAACTTTGAGGAACGTTCGAAATGAAATTATGTGAATTCATTACTTTTGATTCCCCCACTGCCTTCATGCCAAACGTACAGAAGTACATTGCCACTATTCCATTCTCATAACGTAAAATTACGTACTTGCAGTTTTTGTTTATAGTACACCTTGGACGCTATTGTTAGTGGGCACAGTATATCTTCAAGATCCATGGTTAGAACTAATTGTTAAGGACTTGTATTTATCTTGGTAGCATTTTAGCTTCTCTGGTAGTATTCTGCTTTTCAATGTTTTTCGTATTCCTCTTGGTTTACTGATCCAACTATAACAAGGATCACATCGATACTTCCATGGCATATGGATGGCAACGTTATTTTCATCGGAAATTTTACAAAACAGTATTCTGCCAGCTGCCTTTGTGTTATCAGCGATACGCTATTCTTATAGACAGTAAACATGTGCACCCAAAGGTTAAGGCTCTCCAGTAACGACTTGTAACCTTAGGTAATTCCTGTAGCCATTACATTTTTTTTTCTCTAACCTCTTTTCTAGAAGACTTTATTTCAACCTTCTGATTTCCGTTAGACACTTCTTCACAATCTACTTCTTCATTTTCAATTTCTTGTGTACTTTTGTTCACTGGGTTTGGACTAACACGTCCTTTCACCCATCTCCTGAAAGTATCTTCATCTATTCCAAGCGTGTTATGTTTCTAATTGCAAATAACACTTTAATAGGAGCTTGTTTCCCATTCAAGGTGTCTACATAAATTTTTTAAAGCTGCATTTCTGTGTCGCCTTCTGTAGATCCACCACATAAAAAGGACCGAGCGATTTTCTTCTATTCGTTTATATGTTTACATCCTTGTTTAACACTCCCTTTGGTTTGGAAATGTTATTAACCCTTTCGTTGCCCAATTACCATAACAAGAGCGCATCCTATGTGCTGAATTATTTTGAGCAAATACGTATATTTACGTGTAAAGCATCTGCTTATTTTTCCAGCACGTACATATACGTGAATAGCGATGTCTCCGCAAACTGTGGCACGTATGTATACGTGTACAGTATTGAGAGCATATCTTGTGTGTCGTATATACACGTTCATAGCCAGACACATATTTTTTCATATACGTATAGCAATTTACGAATATACTTACTCCTCATATATTGTATATTGTATGTGAACGTGTGTGGTAGGGTATGTGTTTGAATAAAAGTTAAGAAAAGAATCAAACCATACGGTTTATTGTGAAAAGAAATAAACTACTTGACAAACATAGGAATGGGTTCAAAATAAAATACAATTCATTCAATTAGAAGAATTTCTTTGTATGATATATCTAAAAACAAGGCTTTATCACGTTCTTCACATTGATAAGAAGTGTCACGCCTACGCTTGGTGGCCCTTTCAGTGTGTTTACAGACGAGGCAAAGCCTCTGACAGATTTTCTTACCACGCGGTATTTTCTTGTACCACTTGATAGTTTTTATTAGACGTTCGACAAAGCTCAAAAGCATATCAACTTTGTCAACGGTATCCATATTTTTGTTATAGTCTACGACACATATCGGTTTTTTATCGCCTCATTTATCTCTCGGTTCTTTTTCCCGGTTGAAGTGATTCGATCCGGATTCAGAGATATGAGCATTGTTCTACCCTTCAACTACTCCATTTTAGAGTCATCATTTCAATGGTATGATAACTGTAAACTTCACTTCTCTCCTTTGGATCAGGGAATTTGGGCATATTGCGCCTATTTGATATTACAGTGCCACACGTATTGGTTTTATTTTTGTGGAGATATAGAGCTAGATCCGGACTTGAATACCAATTATCAGTAAACAGATTATCTCCTTGGCCAAGATAATCCTGTAGTAACGTCAAAACAACCGATCCAGATACACCTGAGTCTGAATCGACGCTTTTTGTGCTGGATCCAGTGTACAAAACAATTTTCAAAATGTAATATGCTTCGACATCACACAGTACAAACAATTGGACTCCAAATCGATGACGTTTGGTCCGAATATGTCAGCAAATCTACATTCCGGAAAGGATAAAATGATCTCTAACTTGAAAAGCCGTGCTGTTTATTGTTCATCAGTAAACAGTACGGCCAGATTCCTCGTAGCAATAACAAGGATCCATCTCTGCTCTATCACTTTTGAGATATCCTGGTATCACAAGTCATTATAGACTCACACATGTCAATACGATTTGATCAAATATCTTCTGTTCCTTGAATATTCACGCATCGTCATTCCTATAAGGAGTAAATGACCTCTAACTTAAAATGCCGTCTGTTTACTTGTTGTCTCACTGATGTGAGCATACCAGCAATATAAAGATCCATCTCGTGTTCATCACTTTATGGAAATTATTTGGTATCGTAGAGGCTATTAACCAGACATTTCTGATTTTCAATACAGTTCACTTGAAGATTACCATCGCAAGCCATATAAGGAGGTTACCTCCGTAGTATAATATCTGTTTTCTTCCTTGCTATTTGCTTCCACTGATTGAGGTCAGATATCTGAATATTCGCAGTTATCACGCCAGCGTTGAACTGGAAAATTTTGGTTCCGTGAAACACCAGAATTTCGTTGTCACGGTGTACACTTGAAGTAAATTTACAGAAGCCATTACCAAAGTGACTTGGGATCGTATTTACGTTTTCTTCCTAATGTGAGTCTGAATTCTGTCACTCTGTCGCACTTATTCACGATTGGGAACTGGTTGCCATCATGCACCGACATGTGCGTGTTAGTGCGCTCGTCACACTTGTCAACTGGGTCGTCATATTCTGTGTCTCCGAATGTGAGAGTTCTATGCATGTGTCTGACTTCTTCATTAAAAGGTCACATACCATCATGTTTGCGTGGTGGTCAACTTGAATTCGCAGTGGCAGTCCGTGTGTCGACTGCCCAGAACATGTGTCTGTACTGTGTAGTGTGTAAACAATGCTGTGTTGTGTGATGTGAACCCGTAGGCGTGTGCGTGTGTGTGTGTGTGCGTGTGTGTCGTGTGTGCGTGTGTGTGTCGTGTGTGGTGTGTGCGTGTGCGTGTGTGCGTGTGTGGTGTGGTGTGTGGTGTGTGGTGTGTGTGGTGTGTGCTGTGTGTGCGTGTGTGCGTGTGTGCGTATGTGCGCGTGCGGGTGTATGCGTGTGTGCATGTGCGTGTGCGCGTGCGCTTGTGCGCGTGTGTGCGTGTGTGTGCGTGTGTCCGTGTGGGCGTGTATCCGTGTGTGCGTGTTCCCGTGTGTGTACATGTGCTTGTGTGTGTCTGTGCGTGTGCGCATGTGCGTGTGTGAGCGTGCGTACTTGTATGCGTGCATGCGTACGAGCGTGCGTGCTCGCGTGTGTGCGGATGTGCGTGCGTGCGCGCGTGTATGTGTGTATGTACCCTTCGCTACGGTGATAATGCAATACATACGAATGTTTGGTTTCCATATTATTTGTGTCACTGGTGACCTTTGAAACTGTTACAGTTCGCTAAGTTATTTTGCTATAACAACATTGTCACATTTTTCCTAACTGCTCTGAAATTAGGTTTCGCGGGTAAAATGATCTTGGCGAAATTCCTAATTGTTAATAATGTAAATGTAGTGTTTACGTTTCTTTTGAATTCTAACCAATTAAAATATTATATCAAGCAACATAATCCACTTAGAAGTTATTAAAAGTTCTCAGAAGTCACCCATTCTGTAACTTTAATGATGTCAAACATATTTAATTAAACCTATTTTGCTGTTATTTAAAAGTTTTTCCCGTTTAATAGTCTACCTTTGTATGGTCTTTTAAGTTGAAGAAGAATTTACTAATAATTCGATTTTAACTTAAATGGAAAATTGCGTTAATAACGCTTCAATAGAATCGTTCTTACTCTTTTTAGATCCATTACAAAATTTTAATGGAATAGGCTAGTATTTGTTTAGATATTCTACTATGTTATGAACACATTAATTAAATTCAGCATTAAGGAAAATTGTATGTTTATTAAACTAATTTTATCAAAGAGAAATAATATGTGACTGAACCGTTGATTAAACAATTATATCAAGTGAATTCCACCGGTCAGGGAAACGCAAAGCGGTAAAATAACCTTTTCCAGGAAGTGATTTAAATTACTCCATGTCAATGACCGAACTCTAATTTTTGAATATCTACATACATAAAATATAAGAAATGATGAATTCCAATTACCACATATTTAGTTTACGAGTTAATTAACATGAATTATTTTTACAGGTTTTCATTGTGCAACATGTCGACGTCTGCATGTTCTCAAATGGAAAATTCAAGAACGTCGTTGCAGCGGAAAGCGGCAAAGACGATTGTCCAGTAACAAGTGGATCAATACTTACCAAAAGTTACAATTTAACACCAACAAAAAGTACTACAAAAAATTGGATTGCTTTGGAAGACTCTTACACTAAAACGGGAACAAGTTTAGCATCTACTGTAACAAGCGCATGTGACAATCCGCAAGATCGTAATGTATTTGCGATTTACGTTACATATTACGTAAAAGTAAAATTAATTGTAAGCCTGATGGGGGGCGAATTGTCTCTTAAATTGCCTTTCACGTTGATGCATACGTGCTCTGAATTTGATCCAACGTGGACAAAGGAAATAGAATCACCTCGCGTTGAAATGCAACAAAAGTCGACCCCAGATGAGATAAAACCGGGTATTGATGGAACTTGAGATGAGGAAAAAGTAGTCGTTGAAATAAATAAAGATATGAGCGAAAGACCTTGTTCTAAATCAGAACACGAAACTGTCGTGCAAACTAATCGTTTGGAAAATAAAAGCATTACACCAAATTTTGACGAAATTGTTACAGAAAAACGGGAAGACGTTGAGCCTGATGATACTGTTCCTGTGACAGTAACTAAAAGGACTAGTATTGATGAGAGTGAAAAAAATTGTGGTATACCCAGAGCTTGGTGTTGTTTAACTAGTAGACGTACTTCATAACAATTGTTATGGTGTCATCTCGGTGTGGAAATATTGCAAAATTTATTGTCAACACAAACCCTTTTAGAATTTTATGGAATTTAATGTTTATATCAAAACAGCCTATCTGATTTAGTCAATTAAATCTTATGTAAAATTGTATATACTTACTTTAACAAAGGCTGAATTCGATAGGTGCCTACCTTGGAGATTGTATTCTCTTTGATCTTTTGTAATTTATATATCTTTCTTTTTTTAATTTATGTACATATAGAAGTAATTAAAAGAAGAGCAACGTTTATAATATTGTGTACATTGTAAGTAGATACTTATGCAATATTTAACAATTACCATAATAAAGGCATTGATATCCCGTCGTAAATCATTTATTAATTGTGCTTACTATGTGATTAACAAGAAAGTCTGTATAATGTATATTAATAAAGGTGATTAATTTGAGAGACATTATATAGAAGCTTGTTATGCTGTTTTAAAGTAAAGATCAAAGTTCCTAGAAAAACAATGCGTTTGTTACATATTTTATTCTAACAATGAACTTTGATGAAACAAAAGCTTTCTGAATGTTTCAATCATCCTTTTAAATACTATCTCGGAGTACCTATCAAACAGAACCTAAAATTAATTTGTGCACTGAAGTATATTAAGATTGTTTGGATATTCTTTGTACGGATAAAGTTGAATGAATCTCTACGCCTAGATATATTGTGACTTTTAAAGGTTGTATTTGAAGGGAAGTACTTGTTATCGAAACGTTTAAATTTGTAGAAAAATAATAAAAAGACACGATTTCATACCCAAAAGCTGATTATGAGTGATAATCGTGAAGGTTTTCATTTTCATATTAAGCGTTTCGCCTAATTGTCGATGCTGAACACCCGACGAAAGTGCGCTGAAAGAGACGATTTTAGGCAACGTTGTGTAACAAGCTTTAAGCTTACTTACACGGAATTCATGTTATGGCAATCGTGGGGGACAGAAAAGTACGTAAGTGGCATATAATTTTCTAGGTTAGATACAGTATCACAGTGAATTCGGACGGTTTTTGCGATTTTTTAAATAGCGAACGTATTTTTTTGTATAAGAAACCATAAACGTAATTGGTGATGTAAATGTTTAGCCAAGATACAATTTAATACATATCCTTTTAATGATAAGATCGTTCGAATGCGTCCAACCAACACTAACTTTAAAAAGAAATGTTTGCATGCCGAAAACCCAATGTTTTAACAGAATTTTACTGACAACAGATTAGTGAAACTTTTGCTAGAACGGGCAAGGCAAACAACGCAATTTCAAAATTAACTCAATAATTTTGTATAAAGTTCTTGTATGCTGTGATTTTCTTGTCAAATGTTCAGCAAACTAAGGTGATTACTGCTGCAGCTGAGCCAGATAGGGCCATCATACCAGGATCGGAACATCATCAAGAAAAAGTAGAGCGTGCTAATAATAATGGGAAAATTTTAAAATAGACCCAAGGAAGAAAACGAAGTACTTGAATATGACCAAAAAAATATCCACATCACCAACCTACAAATAGGAAATTAAAAGAAATGAGATAATTTTAATAACATTTTTTTAGGATAATTAAGCAGCCTACTAAGTTCGTTACGAAAATAAGCAACGTTGTGAAAACAAAAACATTAACCCTAGTCAAACAGACGTCAAAAACTTCATGTAAACCACAGGTTAATAGACTTCTAGATCCAAACTTAAGAAACTGAAGGAAATGGAGTAATTTTAACTATAATTTTTACAATTACACATACACACACATACACGTACACGTACACGTACACGTACACGTAACGCACACGTACACGTACACGCTCACGACACGCTACACGTACACGACGTCACACGTACACGTACACGTACGCACACGTACACGTACACGTACACGTCACGTACACGTACGACGTACACGCACACGTACACGTACACACACGTACACGTACACGTACACGTACACGTACACGTGCACGCTCACGACATTACACGTACACGTACACGTCACTTCACGACACACGTACACGTACACGTACACACGTACACGCACACGTACGACACGTACACGTACACGTACGTACACGACACGTACACGTACACGTACACGTACGTACGTACTACACTACAGTACACGACACGTACACGTACACAACGTACACACACTACACACACACACGTACACTACACACACACTACACACACACACACACACACACACACAACACACACACACACACATACACATACACATACACATACACACACACATACACATACACATACACATACACATACACACATACACATACAACAACACAACATACACATCACAAACACACACATACACATCACATCACATCACATCACACAACAACACATACACATACACACACTACATACACAACAGCACATGCATGCACACATGCACATGCACATACAATGCACATGCACATGCACATGCATGCACATGCACATGCACATCATGCACATCACATGCACATGCATCACATGCACATGCACATCACATGCACACACATACACATACACATACATGCACATGCATGCACATGCACATGCAACACACATGCACATGCACATGCACACATCACATGCACATGACATCACATGCACATGCACACATGCACATCACATCACATACACATACATACACATACATACACATACAACATCACATCACACACACACACACCACACCATACCACACAACACACACACACACACACACACACACACCACACACACACCACAACCACATACACATCACACACATCATACATCACACACATGCACACACACATACATCATACACATACACATACACATACACATACACATACACATACACATACATACAAACACAACATACACAACACAACATACATACACATACACAACAACATACAACACATACACATACACATACACATACATACACATACACAACATACACAACACACAACACACACAACACAACACAACAACACAACACAACACACAACACAACACAACAAACACACACACACAATACACAACAATCACATCACATCACATCAACATCACATCACATCAATCACATGACACATATACATACACACATCAACACATCACATCACATCACAATACACATACATACACAACACATACACATACACAACACACACACACATACACATACAAACAATCAACACATACACATACAACATACACATACACATAACATACACATACACATACAAATAACATAACATACACAACAACAACACAAACATAACATACAATACACAACACAACACATACAATACACAACACATACACAAACATACACATACACACACAAAACATACAACAACACAACACATACACATACACATACACATACACACATACACATACACATACACACAACACATACACACAACACATACAATAACAAAAACACATACACACACACAACAATACACACATAACATAACATACACAACACATACACAACAATACACAACACATACACACACACACACAACAACATACACATACACATACACATGACACATACACACATCACTACACATACACAACACATCACATACACATACACATACACATACACATACACATACATACACATACACATACACATACACATACACATACACATCATACCATACACATACACACATACACATACAACACATACACATACACATCACATACAACACTAATACACATACACATACACATACATACACACATACACATACACATACACATACAACATACACACTACACACACATACACATACACACATACACATACACATACATACACATACACATACACATACACACACACACATACACATACACATACATAACAAACACATACACATACACAACACAACACAACATACATAACATACATACACACACATACACATACAATAACACACACATACACATACACATACACTACACATACACAACACATACACATACACATCACATACACAACATACACTACACACACACAACACATCACATCACACACACACATGCACACACACATCACACACACATCACATCACATACACATACACATACACACACATACACATACATCACATCACACATACACATACACACACATACACAAACACATACACAACACATACACAACATACACACATACACATACACAACACACACAACACACACATACACTACACTACACCACATACACACACATACTACACATACACAACACATACATACACATAACATACACACACAACACATACACATACACAACACATACACACATACACAACACACACACACAACACAACAAAAACAACACAAACACATACACATACACATACAATACACAACATACATACACAACATACACATACACATACACATACACATACACACACACAACACATACACAACACACACACACATCACAACACACACACACATACATACACTAAACACACAACACACATACATAACACACAATCACATCACATCACATACACATACATCATACATCACATCAATCACTCAATCATACATCACACACATCACATCACATACAACACAACACAAAATACAACACACACACATACACAACACATACACACACACATACACATACATACACATACACATACACACTACACATACACATACACATACACATACATACACATACACATACATACAATCACATACACATACATACACATACACATACACATACACATACACATACACATCACACATACACATACACATACATACACATCACAACATACACATACACATACACACACATCACATACACATACACATACACATACACATCACATCATCACAACACATCACACACATACACATACACATACACATACATACACATCACACATACACATACACATACACATACACATACATACATACACACATACACATACACATACACACACTACACATACACACACACACATACACTACACACACATACACACACACACAACATCACACACATCACACATCACACATAACATACATACACATACACATACACATACACACACATACACATACACATACACACTACAATACACACATACACATAC
>JARFJB010000307.1:5310000-5547500 GCA_036346205.1 Vesta saturnalis
CGACTAGCATCAGAGATAAATTAGGAGTATGAGGTTACGAAACGAACGAAACGGTTTAAGTAACAATAAAAGTAAAATACTAATCTTTTTGTAAATGTTTTGTCTTTTCCTACCAATGCCTATTAATTAATTTTAATTGTTCCGAAGAAGTGTCATTGACTTTGTTATTAGCTTTCTGGTTAGATCTAATTGGTTAATCTATATGCAACCTTTGATATTTATTTAGAGTTTAGTTTTATTTTATAGCTTTGTTCCAAATCGCTTTATTTAATTTCAATACTGGACATTGATATTATATTCTCTATTAATTTTTCTTAATCATGGCAAGACTGAATAACCATCAGTGCCGAGAATTCCACAATGCTTGTAATTTTATTTCATTTTTAGTTTTTGTTTCAATTTAAATTTGACCTAGTGTGCACATCTAGCACGCAACGCTTATGAGCTTTGGGTAGATTCACTAGCAGATCCTAGTCGGCAAAATGAAGCATGTTGTTTATAAGTACTGGTTTATTGTAGAAAAGTGCGCTAGTGACGTTCGTCGATTTTACTACTTGTTTGTAGATGTGGATCTGCCGAGTGATGTATGCCATATCTTCTAAGGATTCGCCGTGTTTTGAAACACAGAAAAGATAAAGGATATCCAGAAAGACAAACTAGTGACCACTGGTCTGGATATCAATATTTCTATTTATTTGCTACAATGAAGTTAGATGCATTATTGTCAACACATCCTGCCCTATTAATTAGTAAAATTAAAAAAAAGTTTATTGATAATCAGATCCAATATATTTTGTAAGTATACGTTAAGTTTTCCACATGGTCGCTGTTATCATTGACGCTGGCATCATTTTTCATTTTCATGCTGTCAAAACAATATAAGGATTATTTCTTGTATTATATTTTCCACTTCCTTAATGTATCCGCTAATGTATGACATACAGTATTTTTAAGATGTCCAAATAAAATAATTCTATGTATAATACTTTGCCAAATGTATACGAGTTTGTGCTGCAGTATGAGCAGTGGCATAGCATCCTCACTGTAGATCGTCCTCATGAATTTGGTGTGTCACATTCTGCAAGCAATCTCTGTATTAATCAGTGGTACTAGTATTTTCGAAAAGCACGATCGCAACTATCCACTTTCTTGACATTGTCATGTAAACACCAATTATTGCTGGAGGTAGTTGAGCTGTAAGAAAATCACCAGGGGCTCTGAAATTGCACCCTATAATTTTGTTTATTTATGAAGTCAAAGTTATCAAACTATGCGTTCTCACCAATGAAAGGCAGATCTAACATTTCCTTGTGCCTATAATTGTTACTAAACCAATAACAGTGTTACATATAGACCTGTCTCGTGATCTAATGCTAGAAACTCGCATTACAGAAACCTTATATGGATGCCAGCCGGTACATAACTTACACCTAAAACACAATTACACTACGAAGTTCTTCTCTAATACAACGAATCATTTAGCAGTGCATACCTGTTCTTGATATGACAGTTGCGTTAATGGTTTATTAGGACTGCGTTGCATTGGAGTTTGTACCAATATAATAAAAACCTATTTGGTTAAAACTGTCGCGTCCAGGTAATTTTCTTTTACAACAATACTTACAATGCTGAAAAATAATTATACGTGCTTGTCGACCAAGAATATCGTAATCAGTGGATTACGTACATCGAGTCACCACTTTCATCACGTTATCCATTTCGGAAATGTGACTACAAAATAGATTGATATTTTATAGAGTATTGCTTACCTGACCAAACAATAGTTATAATGGAATGGTCACTTAATTATGTAAGAAATTTACCTAGTGAATAATAAATAAAAAGATTATTTAATAAAATCTTTAATCCAACAAAAAATTGCATACGCAAATGCAAATGCCAAATTTGTTCACTTCACGTTTTAATGAAGGTTTGATACCTAATAATGATTCTGGACCTCATTGTAATATAAAGTAAGAAACAAACTTTATATAAAACCTTTGTACTCCGCAAACCCGTTATCTTACGTTGAACCATTTCAAAAACTAAAAGATTCCATATAGTCTGTTCTATCTTAGTAGGCCAAAATCTAGGGAGCACTGTCAAAACACCAAAAAATTACTACTGTAGCTTGACTGTTGAAAATTGTAGGTTATATTTTTAAATTGAAACTAATACAGCGTTATAACATAGATTTTCACATTGTTCAAGCGCTGTTTTTACGAGAGTCGTTGAATCTCGAGTGGCCTGTTCAATGTAAATTTTACTCTTCAGACCCTAAACGTCTTTACCCATATAAAACGGGAGTTGTGCATTCCTTTCATTGTTCATAACTGACTACATCGTGTCTTATCTAATGCAATGAAATGTTTTGTTAACCAAATCTACATAAAAACTAATATGAATGCCTTGTCCTTTTTTTCACTCTTCCAAAATTAAAGAACAGGGGAGAAATATGCAGGAAATGCGGAGTGCACTACCATAAGTAATCCAATGTGAAGACTTGTTTTCGTGATAAAATTTAGCTACTGCATGTTTCTCTTCCTTTTCTTGGATATTAAACATGATGTAGAGGTATGTTATACTCAAACATAGTGCTTTGGTCGCTAAGTCAATAGGTAACCATAACATCAATATTTATCCGTTTAATTTAACCTATATAGGAAATTCACGGTGCTTTTTCATAAACTATCCAATGTGAAGATTTGGTTTCGTGATCAAATTTGCTGCGTCGTTCTTTTCTTGACTGTAACGTACACATGAAAGTAAATACTCAAAAATGTATCCATTTAAGAGCAGCTAAATGAAATGGACCACAATATTGTTGCGTTCGTATCCACGAACAAAACCTGACCAAAAGCAAATATTTAAATGTATTTTAACTAAAATTTTGCTACGAAACAAAGGAGTCTTATTCCAGCTGCATTATAATCACCAGAAAAATCTAAATCCAAATCACTATTTGAATCTGAATAGGATTTCTCTAGGGCTATAATATAATAATGGTTGGGATATTTTCGATCGAAAATTGTCCAATATGTTTCTCCTAATCATTTTAAATAATTTCTTCTACGCACAGACAAAAATTTTGCCATACTGTAGGAGAACATTTGGATAAAGCCTCAAGCCATAATTTCTGAACCGTATCTTTCGATGGTTCAGAACTTATTTTCCTCTTTTAATAGGTTTTACCAAAACCCCTTTGCCATTTCAATAGGTTTATATCGACAACAGTAAGGTGGCAATCATAAAATTTAGTACCCATGCTTAATCAAAATAACTTCCGGGTGGTTTTGACAGCGCAGGAATCATATTTAATAACCCAATTTTGAAACCGGTCCCCATTTATTGTTTTATGATAATCCTGATCCTCTTTCCCCAAATTGAGAAAATAGTCACAAATTACATTCACTTTTAATCTTGGATGGATTACTCTTGATATTAGAGTCTTGCATCCAACGATGGATCGTGAGTGAACATAGACATTTAATTTTATTTCAATTTAGTATAGGAGATTTATTACTCTGCATTACCCTCTATAAATGCTTTTATGAAAATTACCTTGTATATTGTAGTATTAAGTTATATGTAGACTAACAGAAGCGGGAAAGCCGGACTGGGCATCGTGCAGGCTTACCGAAGTAATCGGGTTGCCAAGCGAGCTACATTGGAAATGAGCGTAGTCGATATAAGGAGTAAAATGATTGAAGGGTAGTTTCAAACATCTAACACTTACCATAAATCTACAACACACAAAGCTCAGTCCGAGAAAAATTGTCTCCAGGCGCCACGACAATCTCAAATTTTGCTAAATAAATAGTCTTAGGCGGGATGTTAAATTAATCCTGTCTGACCGTGGAAGACAGGATTGCACCCTACTCAGTAAAATCATTCACCACTCAAATTCAGTCACACTTCAAAATAAATTGATCCAAAAGCTTTACAAAATACTGAAATACACGGGCCCTTGTAAACTTATTGAACACACCCTGTACATACAAAAATTCCAAATCATTAAACGTTAATTTGAATACTTTTTAAGTATCCCTCGTATACCTATAAATTTATATTTCTAATTATTGTAATACATTGAATTAAATAAATAATACCCAATTTAGAAAATTCTAAATAAAATAAAAGAAATCGGTTTAATAATTGTTATCTAAACAAAATATTCTTAATTGCTGAATAATTCAACCATAGAGCGGTTAGTGCTTGTATTATCAATAATATCTTTATATTTTATTAATACTTTATCTTTAAAAACAAATCGTATTCAGACATTCATTAATAGATTTAAATTTTGATGCTTCAACTCTGTAATTTCTGCTTATTAAGAAAAAAAAATACTTTGTTGGTGTTCTGAGTTTGATTCACTGTAAAATATTTCAAAGCTAAAATGAAATTTTGTGATCGATCTGGCTCATTACGCAATTTCCAATCGATCATTAAACCCAAAATAAACAAAGATTAATTTCAATTCTCAAAATGTGTAACCAGTTAAGTACACAAGCAAACAGCAAATTAAATAGGGGATACATTGACAAATTTACATGTAAATACTAAAAACAACAAAGTAGATAAAGTAGAATTACCCTTTGACTTTAAATGAACAATTATCAACACAACAATAAAGATGTAAAAGATAATCGCGCTTGTCTCAGTTAAATAAAATCTAAATCTAATTCTTACACATTACGTTAATTAATCGTTTATCAGTGATGTAGTAGTAGTTCATATGGTCTGCTTTCAGTAATCCTTTTTAAATTGTTACCGTATCCGTTAACGCACTCGGCTGTAATACCCACGAACGCCGTGTCTATGGTATCTGATATATGGGCTCTTTAGCATAACATCACATCACGTTGCGCATTCATGTTTGCCCTTCAAAACGTAAACATTTGGCACAATGAAGAAAGTTTGATTCCACATAAATATTAAAACTCTTACTTGCTTTGCACAATCAATTTGGTATTACGATTGTACCTGAGTATTGTAACAACCTTTTTTTGTGGTTGTATTAAAAAGTACATTAATTTAAGAATCGTTCATTTATTTGGCGTAATATTAGAAAAGTTTTTAATTATTAATATGTAGAATTGAGAATGGCAATTTAATTGGCATTTCCTAGAACATATCTTTTGGGTCTAATATTTCATAAAGAGCTATAGTTCCCTTTCTTAAAAAATTGGATTCATATTATTGTATCCACGCAACGCATGAAAACTTTTAGGGGAATACTCATTTGAGTTATTCTGAAAGTTTTTGTTTCAATTCACTTGTTGCTAAATGTAATAGCGTGCAGCATGTAGTTGTAATTTTCTAAATATTTGTGTAAAGTGCCATCGGCAGATGGTGTTATTTTCTAATTCATTATAGTTAAAACTAAAGCATTTGTTTGTTTTTTAGGCACTTTTTATAACTCACTTTTACTTACTTTATAACACTTTTATATTTTATACGTTTACACCTTTTGCATACTTTAATAATGCATATATTTTTTAATTGTAATGGAATTAATTTTTAATTTTTACTTTTAAAGTACCATTTTTTAACTACCTTACTTTACTTGGTTTACATCATAAATCGCAATTTTTTGGTTTTACATACTAAAAACTTCAAAGTAATGCATTGATTATTATGGATTCAAATTATTAAGAATAAATTATCAAGATAATTCCAGTGGGGTGTGGCTGGTAACCTTAGATCTGGAGATTGCACCTCAATGATGCTATAATTATTTCATCTAGTTGACCGTTCCGTTTCATGTGTCACCAGTGGTAATTAATACATATACAGAACTGTTTAAAGGTATGATTTTTTAGTAATTAACGAATAGATTTAAAACTTTTTCCATTACAATTGGATATTAAATAAACTTTAGTGTGTCTTGTAATTTTATTTTCATTTTGATTCATGTTGTATTATTATTAATAAATTTGGTTTAGCTGTTCCAATAACGTAACGTATATTTAAAAATAGCTTGGCGCCCGAGGTATCATTTTATTGTTTTTATTTACATTACATATTTTTCTTATTAATTAAATATAAGTGAAAATAATTAAGCTGATGAAAAGCATGCAGTATTTCAGGTATGTTAATTAAACTCTAAATTAGAACTCTCCCTATCTCAATCTACCGATGAGCTGACGGCAGTAGCGATTGTTATTTGGTAATATTTTTTTTATTAATTAAAATTATCTGATCAATTACAGATTGGTTATTACATCATCGCTTTTGTTTTAATGTTACAATTTGACGCCATTTAATAATTGTTGTTACAACTTGGCGCCCGAGCAGTGACTTTGATTTTTATTACATTGAAATTTATTGCTTGAAATTTATTACTTTATACTTGATATTTTATTTACATTTGTGTTAATAATATTACTGTGGGGCCAGAAAAAGGGATTTGCTGTGGTTTCAATGCTAGTTATTCTCACTTGTTTGTTTATTTTGATTATGTTAAGAGTTGACAGAATTTTAAGGAGTGTTACCATTTAGTGTTACGCTTGGTATTTTTATGTGTAATATACATAATGAAATTTATTGATTGTGTTATATAATATTTTTTACGATGTCAAATTTTAATTATTTAGTTGATGTTTTATATATTGGTGAGTTATATTAGTAGAATTAAAATTTTTTAAATGTAAATGAAGTGGAAGGGTTGACAATAGGTGAAAGACGTAAATTAAATTGAGAAATTTATTTGATTACTTATGTAACTGGAATTATTAAAAACGCACCCAGTACATTACAACGATTTATGGATTCCATTTTAGGACATGATTTGTCTCAATCATTTTTTGTTTATTTAGACGATATTATTGTTTTTTCAAGTACTTTCAAGGAACATGTTAATATTTTAAGGAAAGTTTTTAAAAGGCTTAGTGATGCCAATTTAAATATTAATTGAAAGATAAATGTGAATTTTGTAAACCTTAATTATCATATTTAGGTTTTGTTATTGATAAACTTCTTAACATTTTGTTAATACATTTATTTAAATTTTGAAACGTTTGAATTACATTACTTTTGATAATGAATTTTTATATTTATACGATCAGTTATTAAATTTATGTAACGATTCATTAGAATTTATTGAATCCATTTAACAAAAACTATGAAATGAATAATGAATTACAAATTTAGATTATTTTATTTTTATGTCACATGACAATATTAATACTTCAGTTAGTATTCCTGCTTAAGATTTTTTCCAAATTAATTGGAAATTTACAAATTTTTAAGAGTTCCGTTCATGTTCATAAATTTAAAATTTAATGGTAGTTTAGATGCGAAAGTTTAACATATTTTAGTGCTATTTGTGTGTAAATTCCATTTGTTATTTTCTTAGATTGTACTTCTTCTATGTTGAATTGTTTTTAATTGAAATCGTAACGCTGTTCATGAGTCTACGAAATTTTCACCTTCCTTTTTGGAGTTTGGTCGGAGAGTTCCTATTTCTGGAGATTTTTATGGTCGACTAAAGGATTTCAAAGAGGATGATTTATTTATTACTAACCGTGAACAATTAATTCAAGATTTAAATGAACTTTCACCTATTTTTAAACATGTTAAACAAAATTTAGATGCAGCTTACGAAAGAAATTCAAAATCTTACAATTTGCGACGTCGTCCGTTGAAATTAAATGTTGGCGATTTGGTTTAGAAAAAGAATTTTACATTATCTGATGCGACTAAAAATTATAGTCAAAAGTTAGCTCCAAAATTTATTGAAGCGAAAGTTATTGAGGTGGTAGGTCCAACTACGTACCGATTGGCCACCCCTATTGATAATAAACCCTTAGGTGTTTTTCATGTTAAAGATTTAAAACCCCATTAGTTCTTATTTTTTCGTATTCTTTTTAATTATTTTTCTATTTTAGTATTTTTACATTCTGGTTTTCTTATTTACATTTTTTAATTATTTTGATAATTTTTCAAAATAATTTTATTTTGTGCTTATTTCGCACATTATTTTATTTTATATTTTTGTGGCTTTGCAAACCACTTATTTTATTTTTTTGCTACATTTGTTAGCATGATTTTTGCTACATTTGTTAGCATGATTTTTGCTACATTTGTTAGCATGATGGTTGATATTTAGATCCCATCGTGCGATTGATTTGTTTAGCATGATGTTTGATATTTAGATCACATCGTGCGATTGTTTTGCCGATTTTTTGGGACATTAGTTCTCAGGCAGATTATCTTCCTTTATTGGATTTACAATTTGCTATTGTTACAATAGTAAAATTGAAGATAACTATTTTGAGTTTACCTCTGATCGTTAATTTGACGTGTAAAACTCATAACCATGGATAAGAAAACTAGTAATGCTTCTATACATTTTTATTTTTTGATTAATTTAATTATTTTATTTTTCCTGATTTGTGTAGTGTTACTATTCTTGGACGGTGCTTGAGGACTTCGGTTCGCCTCGTGTCAACCTCGATTAGTTCACTTCCTGATTATGACGTTTTGGTAGTTTTAGGAGGGGGTTGTTGTGTTCGTAAGAGTGCTTCATCTTTCTCTTGGCTACTCACCTAGATTTCGATTTATTTATAAAATGTGCGTGTTAGTTAGGGTATGTTAAGTCTTGGACGACGACTGTGGAACAACATGAAACCTGAATCTCGTGAAGGGTAGAGTGGCCTCTCTTGTTCTTCACGACAAAGCATCCTGAGCTAATTTGCCAAGGAAATAGTCGTATCTTGGATTTACCGATTTTGACTCACTTATCGAAAGTGACAGTGATAGTTGTGTTATGTACCTAGGAGGCTTGGTTTGAGACCACCGAGGTAGGGTAATTGAACCGCTCTCTCTCGACCTCAAGTCTCGCGATTATTTATTGTTAGTCCGGAAGGATTTTTATTTCTGAAAACTCTTTTACCTTACAACCAGCATATACATACGTAGGTGAGGGTTATGCAATAGACTTTTTCTCACCAACGATAATTCGACTTATTAACTCATTTTACAGCGTTTCGTCAAGATCCAGAACGACTACACGGGCATAATTAAAATTTCTTAAAGCATGTTCTCATTTCTCCTGGAGTTGATTAGATTTTGGGAAAATTCAGCCCGAAGAGGGCGGCTTATTAAAAAGTTTTAAGTATTTCTGAAACAGCTGCGTATCTTAACGACAAATGACTTAAATATGTCCATTAATTATGTTCTGCAATTTTTGATGCGACGCGTAATTTAGGGCAAAACAATTCTTAAGTTAGTATTTAAGTCTAAAATTAATTAAAAGGATTTAAAATGCTTAAGTCGTATTATTGATAGAATTTTATAGAAGATTTGGGATTTTTTAAGTTAACATGTCTATTACCGTTTGTCTTACCTGAAGTTTTAAACGTCCATCTGCCATGGATTATTGTTTTGTTTTTACAATGTTGCATATATTCGTTATCCACGTATTCAAATATCTGGTGTGGATCACACGACCTCTCAACCTACAAACTAGAAATGGAAATAAATGAAACAATTTTAATGAGAATAATTTTTTAAGACAATTATACAACCTCTTTTTTAATACGTTTATAACACAAATAGGCAGCATTTCAAAATACAATATATCAGATGGATGTCTAAATTTCATGTCAGATAGAGGTTAATGAACAACTCTAGATGCTAACTTAAAAAATTAAAGCTTCGGTAAAAATAACAAACATACAGCTTTTAAAACTTATTTAATTCATTTTAATGTATTTTGGTTTTGTATTAAAATACTTTATGGAGAAAAGTTATGTGAAATTAAGTTATTTTAAGAAATATCTCTATATTTTGTTATAAAACTAAACGTTATTCAGATATTGAAAAACTTAACAAACACTTAGTTTGCACTTGCAATTAAGCTCGTATCAAAATTGCATAGAACAATTAATCCATTCTGTTCAAGGTCTATCCCCAAGTACTTTTATATATTTGGAATATACAGCTGTTTCATAAATAAAACTGCCCTAAACCCTCCCCCCTTCCGTCGATGGATTTCTTCCAAAATCCACTCGAGGAGAAATAAAATGAAGCTTAAATACAAAATTTGAAGTACGTAAGTAGTAATTAGCCGGTTCTGGACCAGTTCAAGGTCACTCTACCTCTGGTGGTAGAAATGTAATCTTTTGGATCTCTTCAAGGTCAAACTTTTGGAGGGAAATTTACATTTTTGGATCTCGCTAAAGATAGAAATTGAAATGTCATCATCATCATCATATTACAAGGTCACTCTGCGGTCAAACGTTTTGACGGGGAAATTTGCATGTCAATGTCAAAAGATAAAAATAGATATTTCAATGTCATCAGTCATCATCATATTGACTTCATAGAAGTCTAAAATTAAGTGGTCAAGGTCAAAGATTATTGACCTGTAGGGGTATCGTATGACATTACTTACAAGTATAAGAATAGAATAAGTTCATGGAAAGAAGAAGAAATTTTTGTCTAGGTTAGCGGTTTTAAAGAATGTGGATTTATAATAAACGGCTTCCTTGGGTGCGCATGATTACACTTGTATTAGCAGAAATGACGAAAATGGTAGTATGCAAGGTAAGAAGCGCAAGAAAGGAACAAGTATTAACTATTATTGAGCGAAAGAAGAGGTTGGAGGTGTTGATGTGAAAAATTACAGAATTAGAAGTGAATTTAGAGGTGTATGAAATAAACAGAAGAACGAGGCAGCTTCGAGTTTGAAAATAAAAAAAACATTGAAACATGTTTGGTATTTACATGTTGTAGTGTTTAAATGAGTTATTGTATTTATATGTAATAAATAATAAAAATTGTGATGTTAGGAAAAGTTTTAAAATGCACCATACATAAAGTGATGTATGGTGTAGTGAAATTTTATTTAACTTGAAATAAATGTTGCACATGATATGCAATAGCGAATAATTAAGAATGAATAAAAATTGTAACATTAAAAAAAGCTAAGTTTAGTTATGGAAACGGTAGTACGCAAAAGATAAGAGCATAATAATAACTAAGTTTTTAACCCTGAAATGTTATGCAACAAAATACTCGTGATATTTTGCGTAAATTTATATTTACATTTTAATAATGTACAAAATCAATAAATTATTAAGATAAAATAAAATCGTTTATTTATTTCGAAATACTTGTAATATGTTGTTTATCTAAAAAATTCTAACGCTTTTTTATGAAATAAAGTATTCCTAATTCTCATGATTTACCTTCGGACATTTTACATTGATATGCAAGTACAACCCATTTTAAATGGATTGTACTTGGAATGAGTAAAATTGCAATTGTAAAATACATTGCCCATATAGTAATATGTGTGTGATTTGTAATATTATATTTAACTTGAAATACAAGTATTGTTCTAGAATGAAATGTATAATTTCAATTATTGTTGTGTAAACGATAGACGTTAACTTGAACTATAAAAGTGATGTATGTTTGAAGGTGTGTGATAGAAGTAAAGACGATGTGGACGTCCGTATTCTTAGGGTATAGGTGGGGATGTGGGGAATGCAAAATAAAGTCCTACAAATAATGCGCTCATGAAAATCTAAAATTTTCACCTGATTCTCAAAAAAAAATTTCTTTCAACCCAATTGTGTTTTATAAGTGGTAATATATCCATCTCATGTATAAATTTATTAAACTATGAAAACATGACCCTTAAATTAACCAATTCAATTTTGAAACAAACAGCACTTAAAATATAACTGTTTTTAATTTAGTTTGATTAGCTCCAAATTTACAATTTTCCATGAAGCGTGAATATTACTGTTTCAAGAATTGTAGGATAATGAACGCAGTTATTTTCTCTGAAAGTATTGTATCAGGTGTGAATGCGAATGTTCCATATTTATCTTGGTCACCAATGTTCATTCAATTTTGAAAGGATTTGCAAATGTATGAATGCATTTTTGTCATTTGTATTGCATAAATACATGGCGTAAAGTTTTCAGATTTACATGCTTTTGGAACTGTTTTGACTTTTATTTAACGCAAGCTTTTTACTTTTAACTACTGTATTTTTACACTTTCTTTATATGCATGATATTTTCTAATAAACAAATTTGTAAAGCAACATGCACTTAAATATGCAAAAATGACTGCTTTGCTTTGATGTATAAATTTATACATGAGTACATGAGTAAGTCAGACTTCAGATGTTTTCAATTTTTCCTTAACGTAGATCATTTTCTCTAGCGCAAATTGAACTATCACTCACATTTTTTAGCTGTAGTAAAATTTTTTGGATACGGAGAATATTTCATAAGAAATAATAAAATATAAAAAAATTTACATTTATTTTTACAAAGAAAAGATAACAATACAATAAATTCCACAAAAAACACATTAAACACATAAAACATCCATCCGTCCAACGTACGCAATATATTTTCAGTCTTTACTATATTTTGCCGCACACACCTAAATGTTGATTGGCCTCCACCGGTTCTTTATTCAGTCTTTCCACTCGCCCATCCCCGCCACCTCACTATTGATATAGTGATTGTGAAGTTTTCGTAACCACAGAATACTTTTTCCTAGAGGCCTGAAGGGTTGGTGGGTCCTGCTCATCATCCTGCTGCGTGAGGTGCCCTTCTATAAGAGTCAATATTTTTCTCCATATTGTAGGTTTCGCAACGGTGGTAGTTATGGGGTTGTTGATATAACCGTGGTTGCTGGCGTTATGCTGAAAAGATGAATAGTTTTATTTGTACTAAAATACTAATAATTAATTAAAATTATACATACCTCTACATATCCCTTATGGAGATGATGGGGATGGTATCTTCAAAGGGTGCTGGTTCTGCGGTGTTATTTGATGGGCGCACCAAACCTTAATGCAAAATACAAGGTTTTGCCTGCCTTTTAGTGAAGTTTAGATTATTTTCTGGATGAAGCCATTACTAATCGTGAGTAATTAATGAATATTCAATTAAAAATTTAACGTTATATACACGTAGATCTGTTAATGTTAACAAAATTGATAACAAGTGGAAGTGGTTAGTACATAAACTGATCTGAGCAAGCAAAGGTGACGAACTTTAATGAATGTAGCATAATCTAGGCATGAGAAGGCATTTCACATGATGTCAGCAAGGTTAAGTTAACCCATATTCTCAGTAAACGCCTCAAATTTATGTATGACCTTTGCAAGCAAAGGTGGAGCGTAAGCAATGAGAATAGTATTGATGTCAAGGTTAATAGATATTCCCAGTTAACGCTAAAAGTGCAATCTATGCATCTGTATATGAACACTGAAGCTCTTGCAACAAGTTACAACCAGTTTTGACCTTGAATGCTGGGTTTATATTAATATATAAGCAGATAAGAGCAGTTTTATACCAGTCAGTATTTACACTCGACTAGAATTGGAATTGTATGCCTAAAGTACTTCTATAGTTACTTAAATTATTAATTTTACATATCAGTTATAATAAATATAACATTTGTTTCCATTACTACATAATCGACAGCGCTGTGCTTATATATATTTTCTTGCAGTGTTGAATACAGTTTTGAAGGTAACTATGAGTACCAACTAGTAGTGATATTGTTAATTTAACAAGTATTATTCCAAAAATAAATTTGTAAAGCACATCCGTATAATTAACACTAATATTAAGCTTTGCAAGTATAATTTAAAATAAAATTTATTTAGAGACATGCGAAAATTTGCTTAAACTTGAAAGTAATTTATTATTATTAAACTGTTATCTTATAAGAGTTAAACAGTTAAAAACGCTTCAGAGAAAACATGTGGTGGAATTGTCAATGTCGCTAAAAGCGTACACGCAAATTAAGTTGGTACACTCTAGATTCATGTTTTAATGGTTAGGTTACTTACGGAATTATAGTCAATATAGAACATCAAGGACCCTCTTATTTTTTTACAAAATGCATACAATGGTTTTGCACGAAAGGTTAAATTAATGCTAAATCAATCGATGCTAAAGGTGAATGTCCTTTTAGTCTGCAATTTTATCCACTCCCAAAATCACGTTATTGAGTTGAAGACTATAAAAAATTATTCCATCAATATTGCGACCAATTTACGTAAGTGGTATAATGAAAACGTTTATTATAAATTACAAAAAAAAAATTAG
Organism: Vesta saturnalis; assembly: GCA_036346205.1. Lineage (NCBI taxonomy): Eukaryota > Metazoa > Arthropoda > Insecta > Coleoptera > Lampyridae > Vesta > Vesta saturnalis. The sequence continues at coordinate 5,324,097 of JARFJB010000307.1, forward strand.
AGGAGTTTTGCGAATGGGATTCCGGTTGGGCATTACATGAAGTATTACATTTAAAGGTGAATATTAATAGCTATATCCCATTTAGAGGTGGCCTTTCAACCAACGTTAAAGTTCCCTACTGTATAGCAGTAAAGCATGCGGTAGTGAATGTTAAAGATGACGATGATCATTGCCTCATGTGGGCCGTAGTTTCGGCACTATATCGCGTGCAACATCATTCAGATAGAGTTCACAGTTATCCTCATTTATGGATGTTTTGAATTATGATTCAATTCCCTTCCCCATTAAACTAGATGATGTAAAAAAATTTTGAACAGTAAAACAACCTTTCCATTAATTTGTTTTGCACTCAGGGTAAAGCTATATTACCATTTGTATTAAGTGAAAATCAAAATAGTGTGAGGGAACTTATAAATCTTTCAGTACTTTCTGCTAATTATCAAGCTGCGGGTGGTACTAATGCAAATAATAATAATGTTTATCATTTCACGAGGATTAAAAATATGTCGACCCTTTTTTATAAACAACTGTCGAATAATGAGCACAAGAAATTCATTTGTTATCGATGTTTGAACCATTTTTGTTCAGACCATGTTCTACAAAAACACCACTCTCTGTCACCAACTTAATCGATGATCTGTCAAGCTACCTACTGAAGCAGAAAAGTTTCTGTAGTTCAAAAATTTCACAATCCAGTAAAAGGTGCCGTTTGTAATTTATGCGGAAAGTATTTTAGAAAAGTGTAAAAATTTAACGGACATCGTTAATAATAATATATTTCACTCCAAACATATACCCTTCAGCATTGCTTACTATTTGAAGTGTTCATACAATGATTCTTTATCACGATTTAGACTTTATAGAGGAACTATTGCATTCAATGGTTTGTTAAAGAGCTTCAAAGTATTGCAATTGACTACCGAAATAATTAGTAAAATAATTCCTATGGATACTTTAACTCCCAATCAGGTTGAGCACTTTGAAAGCACCACGATTTGACACATTTGCGGAAAACCATTTAATGATTATGATATAAAAGTTAGGGATCATAACCATTTTACTGGTGCATTTCGGGGAACATCACACCAGAATTGTAACCTAAACTCTAAAGACCACATTTTACTAGACGTATTTCATAATTTGTCAAGTTATGATTATCATTTGCTCATTAGAGAAATGGCTACTGTCCCGAGTGCGATTTCACTGCTACCCATAAACAAATAAAAATATATTTCTTTCACGAAAGTAATACAAGGCACTAAAATTAGGTTTAGATTTATTGACTCTTTCAGGTTTATGAGGAGTAGTATTGAAAGGTTATCTATTTGGAAAATAGTAAAAAAAATGATTACCCACGCTAATTGTAACAATGCCGAAGAATTTTCGCTACTAGTTCGCAAAGGTGTTTCCTTATGAATATCTCGATACTTGGGATAAATTAACCGAGAACAGACCCTCCCAAGGAAGTTTTTCAGTCATCTCTAACAAGGAATCAGTAATGCGAGTTTTGCATGCTGTTAATTTTGGAACAAACTTAATTTTAAATCGTTAGGGATTGGTGGATTTGTATCTAAAACGGACGTTCCACTGTTAGCTGACATTTTTGAAAACTTCGACAAACTTGTTTAAGTACTTACAAACTTGATCCTCTGCACTATTATACAGCCTCCGGTTTTGGCATTCGATGCTATGCTTAAAATTACCAAGTACAGTTAGAAGTATTTACAACATTGATATGCTAATGTTTATTGAGAGAGATTAGAGGTAGTGTGCTCAATGTTCTAATCGATATGCCAAAGCTAACAATAAGTACATGGGGAAAAATTTGATCCCACTTCCGAAAGTGTGTATTTAATGTACTTGACGTAAATAATTTATATGGAGCCACCGTGTCAGAATTTCTACCATTTGGCGATTTTTCATCTGTTAATAATTTTGAAGCTTTAAGATTTAATAAACCATCTCGATGATTCGTAAATTTGCTATATAGTCGAGTGTGTTTAGACTATCCCATAGAATTACATGAGAGCCACACTCATCTACCATTGGCACCCGAACATATGGTACCACCCGTATCTGATTCCAAAATGAAAAATTATTGCTTACATTAGAATCCTAAACATAATTATGTAATTCATTACAGAAATTTGAAAGTATATTTAAAATATGGATTAAAGTTTATTTATTTATTTATTGCCCAACAGAATAATTCCATTTACAGGACAATACATAACAAACTAACTATTACAAAGTATGTAAGTATTAATAGTATTTAATGAACATCTAATAATGACCAAGTGCTAAAATTACACTATTTACTATACAGAAATAAAGTAAAGAAATATATACATATATACATATGGCATAGATATATATGAAGTACAATAACTAATAATACATTATAACAAAATTATTAAATGGCGTCAATATTGAACAACAACAAATAACGCCAAATTGTAACATTAAATAAAAGCGATGATGTTATAAATTGATTGTAATTGATCGAATAATTTTAATTAATAAAAAATTACCAAATAACAATACTGCCGTCGGCTCATCGGTAAATTGAGATATGGGTTCTAATTTAGATTTTAATTAACATACCTGAAATACTGCCTGCTTCTCCTAAGCTTAATTATTTTCACTTATACTTAATTCATAAAAAATGTTATCTAAAAATTATGAAAAATGATAAAATCTCGTGCGTCATGTTGTCTTTATATATATATACATCATTCTATCATTTTGCGTCCATCTATTTGGCATTTACCATCAATCTGGCTACACTTTGCAAAGTGGCGTCTGTATATGGACGCCAGATTACAATCCTTAATAATTTTCTTGGTATGAGTGTTAGAGAAGCACCGTTGATAAAAGACAATTCTGATAGAATCCTATAATACTCATTCTCAGTATGGATTCCATACTCCTACGTTGAGATTTTTAAAACTTGTCGACGCCAAAATCGTGTAATTCGTAAAATTGTATACAAACTTAGTTCAGCACTTTCCGTCACGGCGCTATTTCTAAATATACTTTCATTGTATTTACTCTGTACATTTACAATCTTTCAGGCGTCTTTAAATGGCAACACTGTAAAACCAATTTCTAATATTCTTTCTTATTTAATTTGAAGTAATTTCATATTTACGGTCTACAGCCTTCTGGCGTCATTCTACCTAGATATACAATTGATATTACTTAACATCATTATGAACTCACACATGCATTATTTTGTAAATCATTCTGAAGTCATATATTAACATATATACATACTGTTTATTCTAAGCAAGATTAGCTACCTCATGCACTCAAATACACCATTCTATGTACACACCCAGAAAATAATAAAATTTACAGATAAATGTAAAAATTAAAAATGCAAATTGGTTAATATGTTTTACAGTTTTGTCATAGGTAGATAACTACGATTGTTTGTATTAGTAATTTTGCTTGGGACACCCAGTTGATTCGAACGTTACCAGATGATATAATCCAATGCAAAATTTACTTATTATTAACAGTTGAGATGACATTATTACCCTTATTTTAAAAGGGTGACTTTTAAATCGCATTTCGGATTCGCTTCATATTTGTGTGTGTACAAATATAAAAATCCGTTTAAAATTAAATAAATAACTTTGTACACCAAATTCATAGTTTTAATCGACACTTCATAGATTTAATTTTGAATTAGTATTTGTTTCAATTTTAGAGGTAGATAGTTTAACCGAAAGTTTTACCGAAGTATATTCATCCTTGATTTTGCTTAGTAAACCTCTTAACGAACTGCAGAATGTAGATTAAGAAACAAGTGTCTTAATTTTGAATTACGTAGTAACTTGTTACGATGAGACCGTTTATTTATCAAATTATTTTTTAGTGCGACCAAGTTAAATTAGTACCGTTTAGGCATTTAGAAACCAGTTCTATTATTAACTCGTGTCTGCGCATGCGCGCGTCTTGTGCGTCAGTACATGTGCAACATGGGTGCATGTGTGTTTATCGTTTATCAGAACGTCCATGTCGCTGGCGTATTTGTACTTTTAGAACTAAAGTTGAGTACTTTGTGTTATACTCAGAGAGGTATAATGAGTACGACACCCATCCATGTCCATAAACAGCACTACTAGTTCCTAATAATAGGCGACACACAATGCTTCCACTGAACCTGTATCACCTGTTGAAAATTTTATTGACTTTCAAAAGGCGGAGTTTTATGCAAGGCTGCTCTACATCTAATTCACTATACTTAAAAACGAATGTACGAAAAAGGTCGCGGACAATTGGTCGCGCGAGAAAATGTCGCACATTTGAACGCACATCAAAAGGGCGCCAGCAAAAAGGTCACGGACAAATGATCGCGTGAGAAAATGTCGCTAGAAAAATATAACTATTAAACATTCCTCTACATTTTATCCAGGTTAGACTGGCAGTTAATAACTGCCACGTTTAAAAGTTTTTTTATGTTTTCATATTTTATGAATTTTTTTTTTTTGTTGGTTCTTGCTTTTCTGCTTTTATATTTGTACCTCGAAGTTATGAGCAACCGCCCTTAAATACTCCTAATGTGGATGATTGGCATATTATTGACAAATAGTTTTCTGTCGCTGCGCCGTATCTTTACAAATTTTTTGAGTGGCTGTTCGTTTTAGCTATATAGTGTTCAATTTTCAAACAATGTAAACTTTCCTCTTTCTTTAACGAATTGATAAATTTCTACAAATTTAGATGTGCTGCATTTAATATAGAGGAAGCACTATTGTGCCATCCTTCTGCAGAATAGTTTGTATATGGTATGACTTCTCTATGAATTCAAAACAATTCCAAAGATTTCTTGAAAACTGCGGTTGTCGTCTCTGGTGTCGTATATCCAAACGATCTATACACTCACCTTCAAATTTAGAGTGTACTGAGTGAAATCAACGCCGCGTCGCAGTGTTACAGTCTGGTATTTAGATAATTGTTAACAAAATTTAAATTTTTAGTGCCACCATTATTTGTCCGCGATGTTTTTCGTCGGCGCCCTTTTTCGCTGGCGATATTTTGAGCGCGCTCAAATGTGTGCGACAATTTTCGCGTGACCAATTGTCGGCGATCTTTTAGCCACACCTAACAAACCTCCACGCCTAAAACAGGTTCGAACCAGACTTTCTTTGGATTGAATGGTGATGAAGATATTATAATTTTAGATAACTAAAAAGTGGAGAAAATAAATTCATCGAATTAGATGAAAGCAGACCGAAAACTGATTGCACATAAACTATTAATTGCAATATGTAGACGCCAATATGTTTGCAACAAGAACATTGTGTATATTTTAAACTAAGACGCCAAAATGAAACATTCATAAAATTTTGATAATATGAAAGCAGACGTCAAACTGGTTGCTCACAAACTATTAATATAAAATATATTGACGCCTAAATGTTTGCAACAACAACATTATGTATATTCTAATCCGAGATGCCAAAATGATTGCTTTGTTACATTAAGAGGGCATGCAACGCAGCAAGACGCCGTAATGATTTTAGTGCAGTACTTTAATGTACGGGTTCCAGAATGATTGTCAAACGTACAAAATTATGTATATAGTAAAAAAGCTAGAAACATATGGAATAGACCATAGAACTTAGAAAAAATGCTGACCTATATACTTCAATAAAATATCAGAGAATACGTCTTGTTCTAGGTGACGCCAAATTAAGGAATTACGTACGGACGCAATTATGATTGCATGATGTATATATATATATATATATATATATATATATATATATATATATATATATAGGAACAACAAAACCTAGTTAAGGAATAATAATAAACAATTTATCAAAATGAAAATAAAATAATATGAAATACTTAAGTTTATTTAATATCTGATTGAAAAGGTTAAAAATCAGAAGTCTTATACTATTCTAAATATATAAAAACATTACCTTTGAACGTTCGATACATAAACTGTAACTGGTTAACTATGAAGCAGAACGGTGAACTTGGTGAGGTCAATGTCTTGCTTATTTCCTTTATATATTGAGACTATAACTTTATTGAATTTCTTTGAAGTTTAATTCGCCAAATTTATTTATAAAAGTATGTAGAACTTGGTTGTAAAATGTAATTCAAGTAAAATTGCCATTAAAATAATTATTATAAAATGCCATATAAAAGTATGCATTAAAAATATGAGTAAAATAATTGCAAACTAAGTAAAAGTGTACTTAAAAGTGAGTACTTAAAAGGTGAGTACTTAAAAGGTGAGTACTTAAAAGGTGCCTGAAAACAAACAAATGCTTTAGTTTTAAATATAATGAATTAGAAAATAACTTACCATCAATGATGGCACAAAATATAAAAATTAGGTAAAATCATGCTTACTGCTGTAACATTCAGCATTAATGAATTAAAAAAGCTTTCAGAATAACTCAAGTGTATTCCCTAAAAGTCTCTTGCGTTGCGCGGATACCATAATATAAATCCAATTTTTAAGAAAGGAAACTATAACTCTATGAAATATTACACCCAAAAGATTTGTTCTAGGAAATGCCAATTGTTGCCATTCTCAATTCTACATATTAATAATTAAACTTTTCTAATATCACGCCAAATAAATGAACGATTCTTAAATTAATGTACTTTTTAATGCAACCACAAAAAGGTTGTTACATCTTACGCATGGACTTGAATAGTACTTTTCAGAAAGGTAATAGAAGAGCTATTAATATCACATTCTGACGATATTTGGTTGAAATTGATGCACATAACAAAGATAGGTGACTTACGTAACACATTGGTTAAGGCAATTCGGCAATAAAATGCAGTAGGGTTACGACAAAACGCTGAGGCACAAAAATCTAGGTACGACAATAAACGGAGAATCAGCTTGTGTAACAACTTATACAAAAGATAATACTAATTTGTATTCTTCTGAGCTCTAGAGACTGAATGTGGAACTTAAATAAGAGTAGATCATTATCGTAGCCAATTACTCGACTTTAAAGAACAAGAATTTCAAAATTTTCTTTGGGCAGATTCTACCATAGTTTTATTGTTATCATAATAGGTACCAGATTAATGCGCCGTATTCTATCTTGAACGCACGAGTGCAAAATATAGCGACTTTAGTGCAGAAATATTTTTAAAATCTTTGCAATTCCTAGATATGAAACCTACCATTCTCAAATCAGACTTGCACATATCATGAATATGTTTACTGAAGCTAAATTTGTGATCAAACGTTATACTTAAATCAGTAAGCTCATTGTAGAGGGTAAGAAAACGATATTCACACATATACGGGTATTTTATAGGATGATTTTTTTTTGAGAATGTTACTACCTTACACTTTGCAGGATTAAGATGTAGACTATTTTTAGCACACCAACTCTTTATATTGTCAATTTGCAATTTCAGCTGTTTACAGTCGTCAATAGTCTTAAATGAACAGAAGATTTTTAGGTCGTCTGCAAATAACAATTTTTCAGCGGACAGGCTAGATGGTAAATCGTTAACAAATAGAAGAAAAAGTAAAGGACCCAGGTTAGATCCCTGTGTTAGTAAAAGTACACCGTATATTACGTTTTAAACAGTCCCCGTGGTTAAAAAAATATATCGGTTTAAATACAACCATGCGCCAGCAATCTCAAAATGAATTTGATAACAAATTTTATAAATTAATGATTAATAGCGTTTTTGGAAGCTGATGGAGAATGTACGTAAACATAAGGATATACGTTTAGTATCGAACTCAGAGGGTCGCTATGGTGCTCGTGCTTACATATCATAACAAAATTTTCATAGTTGTACAATACTTAGCAATGATATGCTTGTTTCAACAAACCTATATATGCAGGCTCCAGAGATTTATACCTTTCAAAAACTTTTTTATACAATTTTCATTATGGCTACACGCTACCTAAGTTTCCGGATAATGCCAAACCCTTGTACACGGATACATATAGTCTCATACATGCCTTTTCAGTTCCTGATATCCATGAATGCATTAAAGAGGACATTGATAAATTCGATATATCTGATTATGGCCCCAACAATATCTTTGGAATTCCATTAGTAAATAAAAAAATCCATGGCTTAATGAAAGATGAAAATCATGGCGCGATTATGCTGGAATTTGTAGGACTTCGTGCAAAAATGTATGCTTACATGGTTGATGAAAATGTTTTAAAAAAATCAAAGGGTTCTCCAGGCAAGCGTCAAACAGATCACGATAAATGATTATAAACATATTTTGTTTGATGGTGACGTAATAAGGCGTTATCAGCATCTGATAAGATCAAAGAAACATGATGTGTTTACAATCAAACAGAATAAAGTAGTACTTAATCTTTGTGATGATAAACGATTAGTAAGTTTCAATTTCACTGATACTAGACCTTGGGGATTTAACTTTACTTAGCATTTTATTCGTCTTCTGTTTCAGAAAACAGTTTTATCATTATGAATAGCCTTGAAAACAAATTGCAGGAAGAACTATGGTACAGTAGTTATCAAATCTACTGAAAGTCCCTGAAGCGTTTTTTAATGAGGAAGTCCTCGCCCGAAAGCTATTTATTTGTACTGAATATATTAGAATATATTGTTATTCCTGATGAGTATTTTTACTGGTGTAATATAAACTCAAAGTGTGCAAATGAAGTTGTTATTAAGACATTATTTGACAAAAAGCTAGATTATACAATACCATTAAGGCTTTATGAAATTGTGTACTGATAAAGGCTACAATTCATTAACTTTTTAATGAAGTAGATAGAATCTTAGACGATATGAATGTACTTGGTGACATACCGTTTAAAATGTATCTATACAATTTATTATGGGTTGATGATTCAACAAATGTTAAATCTACTTTAGAAAATATTGCTTATAAAGACACTATTTATTATAGCTGAATGTATTGAGAAAGCGGCATATTATGCTAACTACTAGTGCCTCGATATTTTGATTGAAATATTAGAACAAAGAATCAACTATAAGTTTCAACCGTGGGAAAACGATGAGCACTACAAAATGTATTACTGGATACTAGACAACACCAATAAAGGTGAAACAAATTCAAATTCCTGCTTGGGATAGAGGTGCGGGCCAGACTCGAAGATATGGCCATCCAGTAATTTAAGTGATTATAGAAGTACTTCAGGTTCAGTTTATAACAATGAAATTTTACAAACAAATGTAATATTTATATTTAAAAAATAAAATACTATTATGTTTTTGTACGTCTTATTCCATCTAAGAGCTACATCCTTTTATACAAGCTGTATAGCTAATATAAGTAATTTATTTCACGAATTACAAGTTAACCGTTATAAAACAATTTCATCTTCTTTGATCCATGGTCTTTCATCCAATCCCCACCACTTTACGAATAACTTATTATTCTTGGAGCGAAGCACTTTTTCTGCTAGATACACATCAGGATACTTTGTTTTCTGTAATTCATGTTCATAAAACCCTCCCAGTACAGGGTTTCCCTTCATGTCTTCCAGCATGTACGTAGTGGGGTTAGTAATGCGAACTTTCACAATCTTAAATATTTCACTAGACCAATTGGGTGTGTATCCTTAAAATACTTTTAAATATACTGATGTTACCCACAGAATAGTGTAAGCCTCTAGCTTTGTATGATTACCGACATCTTTGGGATTGTAGAATTCTTTTCCTGCATCTGTCTGCATATTGGAAGGTTTCCGTCCTTTTTTGAAGATTGTTTGCATGGTCTTGGTGTAACTTCTTGATCTGTTTTCGTTTTTAATCCTTTAGTCCATAAGTATTTCAAAAAACAACCGATAACCACTAATATATACTTATAGCCCTTATTTGGTTTGGATTATGTGTTAAATTCAGCCAAATCTGCTTGCCAAAGGTTATCAAAACCTCTAATTATTGTGCGCCTTCGTTTAAATTTTTGTCTTGCAGGTTTGTGCATTTCGTTGTAGAGTTGTAATTTGGACATGGTACCAATTTATCAACAATTTCTTTAAGACGATATAGTTTTTGTTCCAACGCTAGAAAAACGTTAGCATTCCAATATTTATATGCAATGGATCTGTTTGTTAATTTCTTAAAGAGCATAGCTCCACCTCCCTCGATTGTGGGTGATGATGATGATAGCAATGGTCTGATGATTTGTTTATACTTTTTGCTGCGGCTTCCTCGAATTTGTCAACCTACATCATAATCTCGCCTTGCAACATGAATAGCTTCTAAAATACTTCTATAGTTTTTTCTATCTTTTGAATTTACTAGCTTTAAATCTGGTTCATTCATAATAAGCAGATCATATAAACCTGGAGTCCCTTTATATGTGATACCTTTAATAATTATATCATCCCGTTAATTGTAACGAGAGTATTACCATTTGTCCATTTGTTTGTTTTTGTATCATAGTGAACTCCATATGCATGATCAATAGCACCTTCAGGTTCCCCCATAATACGTTCTACGTATATACGAGGCAACTCATTGTACTTCTTGAGAAAGATGGGTTCATTATGGGTAGTATAATCATCTGCAATACTAACAGGTTCGTATTCTTCCTCAGTATTAATCTCTCCCGCGTTAGATGTATCTAACAAAGATGGTGTAAGAAGACCTGAAGGTCTTCTTTGAAAAAACGGAAGCTAATGGGCTAGTAGCATCCTTATCACTAGTGACACCGGGTGTCTTTTGAACTAGCGGACTAGTGGGGGTAGCAGCGTGATTTCTTGGAAATATGAATGGGGTGGTTTTTTGGATTTAACGTCAATGGGCACCTTTTTAGGTATTTTTTTATCTGAATCGTTTTTATTTACTATTTCAGTTAGATGATCTGTTAGGGGCTTATACGTATTTTTAAATGTTCTTTCATTATCAACGCGAGTAGTTTTAATACTGCTACATTTCTGCTGTATTATTTTACGAGCCTGAATGATTTTTCTCTTTAATATCATGTCATTGTTATCCATTGTAGCAAAACAGGTTTACTGAAACAGGTACCGGTTTACCTTGGACAGGTAGCTGTTTACACTAAACCAATAGCTGTTAATACGTAAACAGATCAGTTACTACTAAACTACTGAAAGCAGTTTAAGGTATTATATATTCATCAAACCTTTTCCTATAGCGACCGTTATTAATTTCAGCATCCTTGTTTATGACCATGAAACCAAACGGATCTACCCAACACTTTGAACGCATGTCTCGAAATAATTTCATACTTAGGGTGGGACTTATATAATCCTCAAGCACATATTTTAGGTTTAATTCGTCTTGCTCAAATAATATAATTAGATTCGCATTATCACGAATTAGGTACTTTGGAATTTTACTGTAAGTTTGACACAAATAGAAACAATCAATATCGCTATGGCTACCCATAGAAAAATATGCCCCTATGTTCTTTTGCTTTTCACAAGCGATATCATCGAAGATAAAAACAGAGTTTGATTTTGCGCAATTAGCCTCAATCACATCCTGATTGTCACTGAAGGTAAAGTAACCTATATCCCTCCTTGGCAGTAAGATTTCCTGTAAAAGTTTATACTTGTTTTGATTCAATAACTTAGAGTATACGTATACATGTTTAAATGTCAAACCATTTTTCTCACTAAGCAGACTAATCATTTCGTTTGCTTTACCGCAATTGTATGGACCGTATATAATTCTACGTATACTATTAGGAAGTAAATCACCACGTTTTGGAGTACTAGACTTCATCAAAGTCATGATTTTCAATTGGAAGTTTTTGTTTCTGAGCAACTTCTTTCATCGTTAGTGAATGAAATATAACTAAACGAATAATTATAACATTTTATTTATATACTAGAAATATACAGTGTATATTACAATAAATATAATTTTTTCACTTCTCCAGTGGGCGGGGAGTACTGCACAATAGCATCATGAACAATAAGACCATTATTGTCCACTGTTGAGTTTTTTTAAGGATTCATTTTGTTTAGAGCAGTCCATTACAATTACTCGACATGATTTGAATTCGGAATAGTTGAATAATATCTTCACCACAGTAATCACATCGGAATTTCAAAAAATTGTGATGGGCAGGTATGTATTGGTTAGCACCAAAGTTCAAATGCACTGCTTCATATGAATAATACTCCGAATCCAGATGTTCTATAAGGTTTCTGATGTTAATGTTAATTACTGCCCTTGCTGACCTTTTACCTTGTTGGAATGCAGCAATTATCCAATGTGAATTTTCCAGTTGTGTCAACGTTTTTATTAGCCATGTGTCTAAGGTTGCTTTTTTAAAGCAGGTAATTCATATAACTCCAATTGACGAAATAGGACAGTAATAATAGAATTTTTATTGATTCCTTCAAATAGGTTAAGTTTCGCAACATCACTAAGTGTTAAGTGTGGTACTTTCCATTGAATGTTATTTAAGGTTATTGCGGCATCAACTTCACCATAGTAATAGTTTGTATCGCTTCTAGATCGAATCAAAACCAACTCTTGGAGAATATTCACGATTACCTGACGATAATCTTCCATTATTCCAAATATGTGGTTCAATGGCATGCATACTGTAAAAGATTTTTTCCATTTTGCTCATCGAATTCTACTTGTAATGGTTTTTCATTCTTTGGAACCATCCCAATTGGCTTAGTGCTTTGCTTTTGCTTGCCGTATAAGAAATATATCGCTTAAGCGTAGATGTTATACCTGGATTTCTGCAAACATCCACTCTTTGACCACCTAACTCATAACGAATTTCTTCGAAAAGAAAGTTCGGAAAATTGTTCATTAAGCTGCATGCCTTTCTTTCATCTTCTTTTTTGAGCTCAAGTTTACCTTCTATGTACAGGAAACTATCATAAGTAGCCGTAATTAGATCGTGACTTTGAATTAAGATGTGTATTTCTTCGGAAGGTCCATATTTAGAAGATCCATACGGAAGATAAGTGTGGATTCTGATTTAATCATAGTATCATCAAAATGTACGTTTTGAAAAACGTTTAACGATTCTGCTATTGTGGGAGAGAACTTTTAAACCAATCGACGTTAAAAATGTTGTCTTTTCAGATGTTAACCTCAATGAAGGTTGATACCTAGTTAATGACTTACTGTACGGATAATGTGTTTTACATGAATTTTTGAAAGATGGAATAGGTCCTTGATGAATTATCAGGCCCATATTCTTTTAGTTCTAAGCGCACTGTGAATGGTTCACTTTCACCAAAGTCTATTAATTCACCCTTTTGATTAGTCAACTTAATTGTTATATTAATAATAATGTTTACTTCTAAATGTTGAGTATTGCTTGGAGTTTTATCTAGACGATAACCTGGTAGAACTGAAACATAAATCTCATATAATACTTTAACAGGTTTCTCGTTTCGATAAGATCCGTTCATAATGTTGCACTCTACGTGTAGACTAGTGTGTTTAAGTATTTGGATGTCTAACGCAGATTTATGTATAATATTTTGTTCTAATATTTTAGACTCAAACCCTAGCATGCGGCCAATGTAATTTTCTTTAGTAAAATCGATCTCAAATGAACTGTTTATTTCACATTTAGGTGTATTGCTGTTCGCTCTAATAATACACTTTTTTCTGTGGGTATTTTAGATAATCGCTAATTTAATCTAACTCATATGTACCGTGTGGGATATTAATCACTTGCAAATGATATGGATTTGTTTTAAAATAAAATCTATCGTTTCCTGTATAAATGCTCCTAATGCTGTTGCAGCCATAAAATCCAACCAATCCAATAACGTATTTCTTCCCCAAATCTAGCTCTATCGGGGGATAGCTGTGTTACCAACACCTTCTAAACTGAAGGTTATTGACATAACTTAGAAATTTTGATGTTCTGATTATTTATATAAAAATTGTAGGCATAGGTGTCCGCAAATAATTGTATTAAGCTCCTGATCTTGGTTGTAATTATAATGTATGTTACACCCCCGAAAGTAGTTAATCACTTCGATTGGCGGTCGAAGATTACTGAAACTGTCGTAACACCATACTTTTTACCACGCTTTTTGTAGCAAACCCAATGTATACCTGGTCCTCTGTGGCTATATAAGTTAATAATTCCAGATTCATTTTTCCTTGGTAATTTAGGTATGCTATCTCTCATAAAAGTATCCCTAAAGTAGGGTACATTTTTTATGTATTTCTTTAAATCAATATCCGTTAACGGTCTTTCGGGTAATCTATTCAGTTTTTTGGAAACGGTTTTAAGTATAATGCACCACCATCAGATTTGTTTGGTTTTAGATACAGTGCATCGCCTTTATTATACACGGAACTTATAGCGATCGATTACATCATGCGATGATGGCGCGATGTCTGTTCTTGCAATTATTTAGCATTTTAGCATCATTGACTGCTTTAGCAATTCCTGATGCACCACCAGCTAAAGCACCGATTGCTGATAATCCTGTGAATAACGGAATAGGAAATGGTAAAAACCCTATTTGTTTAGGTAGGGGAATTACTCTGGGAACTTTAGTGTTTTTATTTCCTCCTAAGCTTTTAACACACGTTTTGCCGTTGAAAGCGCTGACTTTAGTGTGTCTGTGAAATTTCCGTTAGGTTTAGTTTTTTAGCTATTATTTCTCGTAAATGCAATAAATTTCCGCCATTGCATTTTTTTTCTTCTTCAGATTAGATCGACGTTTACACCCCATTCCTAATTTTCTCTTTGCTTTTATGGCGGTACTGACTGCTAAAGCTGCAGTTCGTTCATCTAATGTTGCGTCTGATGATTTAAAGCGTTTCCAAGCTTTTTTTTGTAAAATTTTATCCGCTTTATGTCTACTATCTAAAACTCCGTAACAGATATAGTGAAGTTTGCACTGAGCATCTGATTGATTAATACCGGGGTCACCGCGTGCGAGTCGTTTTTCTAACTTTGTACCAGGATCGCAACACTGGTAACCAAGTAAATGCAATTCAACCGGAAGTTTATTGATTAGAGTATTCACTATACCACCACCACCTGCACTATTTCGCTTCTTAATTAACATTGTTTACCTGGATGACTAAAACAGGGTATTTATACAAAAACAAATCATAATTATTTCTTTATTTAGTAAATGCTATACATTAGATAAGCAGGACGATAATACAATATTGCCATTAAACATGCAGTGTTATGTAAATTAATATTATACTTAGCATTTATAAAATCATCACTGTCTTTATAAATGTCATCATCACCACCATAGAATTCTTTCTCACGAAAACTACGGTAGTCAACAACCTGTTCTACGAACTATTCATAAAAACACACCAGATTGTAAAATTTAAGAAATTACAATCTATAACTTATTATAATCCTTTCAATTGAATAGTTCTTCTATACTATGTGAATTGAATGTGCATGAACAGCAGCTGTAGTTTTTTATCATAACAGTTTTCAAAATTCTGTCATGACTTTTTGAGATGCGTACTGTTTCCAATTTCCATATGTTTTGCATGATGAGCATCGTTTGATAGTCTTAATAACGATAAGAATACAACCTCTGATTAGGTAGATTCACTTAGCTTTTGTTTATATACTTCCTAGACTTTTAACACGTTTTGCCGTTGAAATGGCTGCCTGTCAGTGTTGAATAATTTCCGTTAGGTTTTTTTAGCTATTTTTCGTAAATGCAATAAATTTCCCCATTGCACTATTTTGACTTCAGCATTAGATCGACGTTTACACCATTCCTAATTATTCTTTCATATTTACTGGCGTACTGACTGCTAAAGCTGCAGTATCGTCATCACTAATGTTGAACGTCTGATGATTTGCGATCAAGCTTCTTGTAAAATTTTATCCGCTTTATGTCTACTATCTATAATCCGTAACTGATATCGTGAAGTTTGCACTGAGGATCTAAACGCTGATTAAGAATCACCGCGTGCGAGTCGTTTAGTCTAATCATGTACCAGGGATCGCAATACTGGTAAAGTAAGCAATTCAACGTAAGTTTATTGATTAGAGTTTCACTACCACCACCACCACTATTCGCTTCATGAAGATGTCCTGGATGTATAAAACGGGTATTTATACATTAAACAAATCATATTATTTCTTTATTTAGTAAATGCTATACATTAGATAAGCAGTTGACGATAATACAATATTAAACATACAGTGTTATGTATTAATTATACTAGCATTTATAATCATCATGTCTTAGTATTAATGTACATCCACCATTGAATCATTCTTTTTCACGAATAATCTACGAGTAGTCAATGCAACTTGTTAAGAACTTTTAAAACACACCAGGTTGCTAAATTTAGATAATTCCAATCTAATTCCATGTATTATATCTTTAATTGACATAGTTCTTCTATACTATGATGAATTGCAAGAACAGCAGCTGTGTTTTATCATAACAGTTTTCAAAATTCTGTCATGACTTTGAATGCGTACTGTTTCACAACATATGTTTGCATGATGAGCATCGTTTGATAGTTTATAATAATAGCTCTTGTTAGTACTTAGATAAATCATTATTTCACCTTGACTCAATTTAGTCAATACTAGTACCATTTGACCTTGGTCTACTTTATAGTATAGACAACAACCCCGCATTCTCCTTGTTTCCATGAATTGATTCTATTTTTATACTTCTAAGGAATGTCATACGATACCTCTACAGTATATATATATATATATATATATATATATATATATATATATATATATATATATACATATCTGGAGCAAAATTCAATTTTCCTCGATGCGTTCATACCAGAAAATCATTAATATTGTTATTGCATAAGTTCACTTTATTAGTGTTGTCAAGGTTCGTTCCTGGCTAATACATTTTAATAATTACTGTAACATTTATTTTATTAATTCTACACACTTTATTATTAAGCAAACTTAATTTATAACAACACTAAAATCACACACTTGACATCGATTACTTGATTAATTCATTTTTAATTTGTCTTGGTAAAACGCTATGAGCTATCTTGTTGTGATATCGTTTGTAGATCCTAATTTCTTCGTTTTCTTGCTTAAAATAGATGTACAAAAAAGACAAAAAGGAGTAAATGATTTCTATCAAACTAATAAAGCTAATTCCCAAGAATAAAGATAGAGAACCTCCAAGAGAAACTGAAACTTGAATGATTATTCTACTTACGTAAATGCGAATTACTTTACCAACAAGATCCTCAAAGCTAAACAATATGTCTCTGCGATACTTAGTAGTAGGGTGCAATAGTCCCCACCTAAATGTAATCCTTTGGTCAAAATATCCATTTGTCCTAAAAGTTATCGTAAAAAGAGAGTAAAACTATTAACCCAAACAGTACCAAGTTGATTTCTTTGGTGGCAAAGGAAAATATGCAATAATGTGACATGGTTGTGGGCAATCGCACTTAAACTCTAATGATGGTTTTATAATATCTTTAATATGTTTTGCAATGCACACCATTCCACTAATATTACAAACTTTACCATCTGAAAATACTAATTATTATGGCGTGGTATGTACACAAACTGTTAATATTTACTCATGAAGTGGTAAAAGAACGGGCGACATCCACAATACTGAACAGTTAAACGATATCTGCACGCTAAATAACACATGGTTGGACTGTATACAGGTAAATCGTTTGTTATTGGTTCATCATCAAAACGACATTTCCTCTGTGAAGGTGATAATTGCCGCAAACTAGGTGATGAACTTGTTTCTTCCATTAAATAGTTAATTTCTAATTCATCACTTTCGCCTAAATGGAATGGACGACTTTCGATCCCACTAATTACTTCAATATATGAGTGAACGTAAAACTGTAAACATTTATTAATGTACATCTTAATTATATTATTGTAATTATCACATTAAACAAATCTGGTGTGACTAGCACATAACTATCTTTCATTAACAAATATACAGGAAGAAAAGGTTGTCAGTCGCAGAACGGTGCTTTCTAACTAATCGACACTTCTTCTTATATCTAATATTGAAACAAGGTAAGTCTTGTTTTTTACTTACACCTAATCAGTATAAGAAGTAAATATCTGGTGTGGAACAACATACTACCTTCCAAATGGAAATGAAAAGAAATGAATTATTTTTAGTAACAATTTCTTTAAGATAATTATGCAACCTATTTTATAATAAGTTAATTACGAAAATAGGCAACATTGTAGAAACGAAAACAATACTTTACGTCAAACAGACGTTTAAAACTTCATGACAGACAGAGGTTAATAGACATCAAGATGCTAACTTAAAAAAAATTTAAAAGCCGTCTGCTTCTATAAGAATATCGTGTAAGGTGCCAATTCTTGGCTATCGTTACCTTAATTGAAGTTTTTAATTTGTGTTATTATTGGCAAATATAGTTACATTACGTTGGTATCTTTTTTCTTTCAATAATTACATTTTGTTATATGTCGATGTTTTCTTTTTAATGTGCGTAATTACGAGTACCCCTGTATATATTGCTACCGTGTATAATAGCTATTTTAGCCACATCAATTATTGTTGTTCCTTGCGCAAACATGAACTGAATTTAATTTATTTCCGTTCCATCTGCGTTCCAATGCTTGTCGTTTCTTAATTTTCTTCCCTGCTCAAGGTACGCAACTACTTTTAATTACATTTTGTATATATTATAATATTTAACAGGGAAAGCACCTACATTAAGGAAAGCCCACGGATTAATAAAATCCTCATGTGTTAATGAATTTCGTTATAATAATTGAAGGTATAGGAACGTCATTAAAAACAAAAAATGGCGTGGATGATAATGCATGTTGTTGATTTTTCTGCTTTCGTCTTCTAATGTCTGCTTTCGTTGTCTGATCTACATTTCGTGTATTTGTACGTTAATGAATACAATGAAAATTACCGTATCTTACCGTATGTCTATCATAATGATGGGAATTGAAGTTTTCAAACTGCAGTTCGTTTCAAAATAAAGTTAATACATCATATTTATTTGAGTGTAAGAAAATATGAGTACGCATCCTTTTAATGCAAAGTACGTTTTAAGTAAATATCAAGTCAGTATAGTGTTGTTCAGATACGGTTATAGGGAAAAACAGCTGACTTCGGTTACGTTTTCTAAAATAAAAATATTTGATTGCATAACCTAGTAATTGTAATGTTTGCTGACGTGACGTAAGTCAAGCAGACGTTATTATTATTATTATTGATATACAGTGTTGATCATCTTTCATATTGACTTCTACGTAAAGTTAAGTTATGTTTATTTAGTTGAGCTGTATTTAGAAAGTATTCAATACCGTAAAGCTTTAACCGTTTTAGGCGGTTTTATGCTGAAATGAAGCAGATACTATTTTTTTTTATCAAATGTGCATGTAAATACAGCTGCTTAGTGTTATTCAGATTACCTGTGATATTAATGTACAATTTTCCCAATTTTTATTGTATTTTAATTATTTAACCTATAAAATTGAGTGGTGTCTAACACAAAAAATAAAATAAAATGCTTGACTAACTACAGCTGTGGATATATAGCTGTCTCACTCACAACCTGATAAAAATGGGTTCTCACCTACTGTAATTTTCGTAAGCAATGTACCTTGCTAAGCTAGATCGAGGTGCAAACTTACCGTTTAACGTCAAATCACAACCAGTATGTCTTTTTTTTATTTGTTATAATCGATAATACAGTTTAATTATTTTCAATCATATTTATTTAGTTTTTACACTTATCTCGCTTGATATTAAGAAACTTTATATAGAAACGTTATGTAAAATAAAATTTTCTTTAAAAAACATATCCACCCAGTTTCTTATAAAATTAATCATTATTCAGATATTGAAAAAATTTTAACACTTAAATTCTAGGTTAGGAACTTTCTTGCCGCTAAATTACGCGTCGCACCAAAAAATTGCATACAACATAATTAATATATATAACTACGATGTATATATTGGCATTTTTTTTAAACATACAGCTGTTTCAGAAATATTTGATAAAAATTAAAAAAAGCTCTTAATAAACTCCCCTCTCTGCCGGTAAATTTCTTTCAAAATCTAGTAAGCTCCAGGTAAAATAAAAACAAGCTTAAATACAAAAATTTTAGTACGTTCGTGTTTTTCTTATCGAGTATATTAACATACACATCCACACACACACGCTCGCAAGCACGAACGCACGTAAGAACGCACACACGCACACGCACATGCAATCGCGCACGCACACGCACACGGATACGCACAATTTAACGCACACGCAAACACACACTCCCTCGCTCGCTCGCTCGCCCGCCCGCTCGCACGCACGCAGGAACGCACGCACGCATGAACGCACGCACGCACGCACGGACGGACGCAGGCGCACGGACGCACAGACGCACGGACTATCGGACGCACGGACGCATGGACGGACGGACGGGCGGACGGGCGGGCGGGTAGGCTGACGGGCGGGCGGGCGGATGGGCGGGCGGATGGACGGGCAGGCGGACGAGCGCACGGGCGGGTGGACGGACGCACGGACGCACGGACGGACGGACGTATGGACGGACGGACGGACGGGCGGACGGACGGACGGACAGACATACATACAGACAGACAGACAAGCAGGCAGGCACAGACACGCACGCAGGCACGTGCGCACGCACGCACGTGCGCACACACGCACGCACGCACGCAGGCACGCACGCACGCACGCATGTACGCACGCACGCACGCACGCGGGCACGCACGCACGCACGCACGCAGCACGCACGCACGCGCGCGCACGCCACGCACGCACGCACACGCACGACACGCACACACGCACACAGCACACGCACACGCACACACGCACACACACACACACGCACACAGCACACAGCACACAGCACACACACACACACACAGCACACCACACAGCACACGCACACACACACACACACACACACACACACACACACACACACACACACACACACACACACACACACACACACCGGCGTAAATACGTGCGAACGCACTCGTGAACATATACGCACGCAACCATGCACTCTCGTGGCCACGCACACACACGCATATACCCAGACGTTAAGTTGAAATTGAAAATGGGAGGATATTCGCGTGGCCGTGTAGTTATTTTCCAATTTGAATCCACACTTATCAATTCCGTATTATAATTAAAGTTGTATTGGAAACTGTTATTGAACGTCGCCCTAATTGTATTGTGTCTAGATTATATTGCAGAATAATTATCCAGATTAATTTAATCACCTATTGCGGTATTTTAAATGTGTTTTTTTTTAATCATAACATGTAAAAGTAAACAATGATTGCAATTTAGATCCTGCACCACGTATCGTATATTTGGCTCAAAACGATTATGTATTTGGTGAACTCATAATTAGAATATATTCAACTTCCTGCTGAATTAACTACTGCATTAGGTATGTGCTTAACAAATTTAGAGTACTTAGAACTACTAGAAATACCATTTCTTTGTTATTATTCAATATTTGTTTTATTAATATTTTATGTTAGGTTGAGCTGTGCAGTTATTGATCCCAATATAGTAGTTGGCCATTCGACCTTTAAAACAAATATTAACGTTTCAGTTGCTGTTTCTGTCCTTTTATAATTTTTATTGCAATCAGGCAACCTTGTAGATTAATTTGAATTTACAAAATTCGAGATGTGACAGTGTCGACTTTGTAGCTGTCTATAAGAAACGCGTGTTCTTGATGTGGGAAATTTTTGTAAATATCATTAATCTTTTTCAGATTAGACCTCTACAAGGTAAGTCAAAATCACACGTATCACTTGTGCATGTATTTATTACGAAATACGGAATAAAATATATCAATTAAGCGATTTAGGACCTGGTAACCTAAAAAATAAATTACATGTGGGGCGGCCAACTATTAATTTTATAAGAGTATACATTTTTAGTTGTTGGTCTGGGAGGCCAACAACTGAAAATTAGATCACGCATTAATCTTAACACTTAAGGCGTTTTTTGGTATATTTTTTATATATTGCACTTGCGAATTTTCGATTCCAGAATTTGATAGTTTGATAAGATGGTGAACAGTAACACTGACGAACAAAATGAAAAAGCGTTAAAGGCCATAGGTAATGGTATGTCTATTAGAAAAGCTCTTAAACAATTCCAAATACCTCGAGCTACATTACAATTTAGAAGAAGTGACAAGTTTAAAAAGCCCAGACATGGTCTCCCACCAGTTTTAACAAAAAATGAAGAAACTGCTTTGGTAGAATGGATTTTGCAATGCCGCAATAAAGGATTTCCAAGAAGAAAAGCAATTTTTTTATGCTGTGTGAAGCATTTACCCAATTTATACATTTGATCATTAAAGTACAACAAAAATTGGGAAATCTGCACCTTAAATCATAACAGGTGATCTGAATAAACACTAAAAAACTATATTTACATGTATATTTAATACAGCAAAATGTCAGATTAATATCAGCATAAAATAACTAAAACGACATTTCTCGTAAAGCCTAACGATCTTAAGATTACTAAATTAAACACTGTACAACCTTATAATCTAAATTTACTTAAAATTCAAAATTCAATATGATCAACACTGTATTCAATAATGAAACGTGTATTGATCTAGGTTAACAAATTACAGTTGCGATAGGTTATGAACTCAAATGTTTTTAGTTTAGGAGCAGAACTCAGCCGTTCCTTTTTAACCGTATCAAAATAACACTAACTGATTCGTTATTTACTTAAACTGCACTAAAAGAATACGGACTTAGTTGTAAAAAAATAAATATAGCTTCGTCTTAAAATGCAATGCAGTCGGAGAATTTTCATTTCCAATTCATAAGATAAACATACAATAAAGGTAATTTCCATTTGTCAATAAGGTACAAATAAACAAACTGTAGATCATAAATGAAGATAACGTAAGTTCCATAATATAAACGTTAAGCAAAGTACGATAGTTTTCATTTGTTAATAACGTACAAAAAAACAAACTGTAGATTATAAATGAAGGTAATTTTCATGTCTTCCACATACCAACAATGGAAAAACTACAAACGCAGGCAAACAAACAGCAAGCGGTAATGATACGAAGGTATCTCGATTTATGTTCTGGAGGATAACAATGCGTTATCATGCGCCATTTTATGCATTTTTATATCGTGACGTCACACCACGCTTTTACAACGATTCGGAAATTTATCAAAACAAAAGCTTTTTCTTAACCTAAGCGGTTTTCTTTCTGTAGGGACGTACCCTTTCTTTGTTCCCTAATAAATATAGTATACACGAAATGTAATTAGACGCCTTTACATACCTTATAAAAGGGAAGCAAAACGTAAAAAAGATAACGTCTGAGCTGCACGGTATAAGAAACGGAAATGAGTTAAGCATCAGAGCGTGTTGAGTTGCGCACAAAACAAAGACCATAACATACTATAGACAGATGTACTCGTAATTATGTAGACTAAAGTGAAGATATCGAGATATAACAAATTTTATTATTGAACGAAAAAAGATATCCTTAATGTAAATATATTTATCAAAAATAATGCAAATTTCGTAACTTAAATTAAGGTAACGATAGACAGGAATTGAAAACAAATTAAGGTAGCAGTAGCAAAGAATTGGCACGTTACATATTTTGGCAATAATGTTAAGGCATTTAAAAGATAAGTAATAAGTTACAAACAAAAACTTGACATTTTCAAAATTATTTCTCGTATCCATAGCAACAATTCATAGCATTCTCGAAATAATGACAAAGGATTTAAAATTTTCCGTTTTTTTGGAAATAACTCTAGAACAGATTGATTTAGGTATAACAACATGTCATATCTGTTTGTAGAAAATTTTATCACCAATTCGATTACTTAACAAAAAATTGATTTTTCTTTTACATTTTTTGATCTGTCTGAAAAGTATAAACTTAGGAATTATTCTAAAGCACAGATCTTTATTTTAAATAATGCATACGATAAAGGCATCTATAAACTACAAACTTAATTGGATTTTAACTTTTTATCTCAATCTTGCAGTCAAGATTTCGGAAAATAACTTTTATCTCAAAAACCGTAATACGTGGGCGTGGTGTAGTTTCAATAAAACTGATTCAAAAATACGGTTTCCATAAAAAAATACAAACAAATTTACGGTGTTCAATTGAAAATAACAATTACAGCATTTTCGTTAAAACTATCCCGATTTGATAATGATTTCTGTTTGCCGCTTCCATGAAAAAAAAACGGCACTATTTCACTAATAACATGATTTATTACTCTCTGATATTCTGGAACGTATTTTACTTGCCGAACGTTTACTAACAATTTTGTACAAACTTCGCTCTAAACATCAGTTCAAACAATACCTTATTGTCTGAAACAAGCTGTGATACCACTGATCAGGTCATTAGAAGCGGATATTATGACAATACTTATACCGTTCAGCACAAATAATGCAAAATATGTCTAACATTTAAAAATAGATTAAATTAGTCATGATCTGCAATAGATGTAATATATAAATTGTCTATATTGATGTATTAATTGGATTTTATATGGCGCCACTACCACATTGCTACATAAAACCTATACTGCTCTACCAAATTGGTCCAATTTTAACTGTTTGAGATTGGTGAAATGCTGAGGATTGATAATGGGCCAACATGGAAAAACTATGTAGTACTAATATTTTGGCAGACACCTCGTCTAAATATTGTTCAAAAACATTCCCCAATTCTCTCCTACTGATTGTGATTGGACGTTGGTACCTGATGTTTGACCAGTATCGGAATACTTCAGAGCGTTAGTATCTAGCATTCACCTCATTTTAACGATGTTTTATTGCTGATTTCTCACATTGAGAAGTTGGGCACAAATTCATATTTTCTTTTTAAGATTTTTACACTATTGTGCCAATATTTTACCAATGTTGATGCCTACCTGGGGTAGATTCGAACAATGGTACCTTTACCGTTGAGGCACTGAGTAATCCAATGTATATTTTCTAGACTTACACGCAACACACACACGCCCACACGCACACGCACACGCACACGCACACGCACACGTACACGCACACGCACACGCACACGCACACGCACACGCACACGCACACGCACACGACACAAGCACACGCACACGCACACCACACGCACACGCACACGCACACGCACACGCACACGCACACGCACACGCAACGCACACGCACGCACACGCACACGCACACGCACACGCACACGCACACGCACACGCACACGCACACGCACACGCACACGCACACGCACACGCACACGCACACGCACACGCACACGCACACACACGCACACCACGCACACGCACGCACACGCACCGCACGCAGCACGCACACGCACACGCACCGCACACGCACACGCACACGCACACGCACACGCACACGCACACGCACACGCACACGCACACGACACACGCACACGCACACGCACACGCACACGCACACGCACACGCACACGCACACGCACACGCACACGCACACGCACACGCACCGCACACGCACGCAGCACGCGCACGCGCACGCCACGCACCGCACGCACACGCACACGCACCGCACACGCACACGCACACGCACACGCACACGCACACGCACACGCACACGCACACGCACACGCACACGCACACGCACACGACACGCACGACACGCACACGCACGACGCACACGCACACGCACACGCACACACACGCACACGCACACGCACGCAGCACACGACACGCACACGCACGCACACGACACGCACGCCACGACACGCACACGCACACGCCACGCACACGCACACGCACGCACACGCACACACACGCACACACGCACGCACGCACAGCACTGCACGCACACGACATACTCCAATATATATATATATATATATATATATATATATATATATATATATATATATATATATATATATATATATATTATTATATATATTACAGTTATAGTTGCGCCGTAACTTACTGTGCAGGTGTATTACGCTTAAGCTCTTTGCGCATTATAAGGATCCATATGGGTTTTTCTGCTAGAGCGATGTGCGTGACTTCTTTGAGTTTCGAGCCAATTGCATTCTCGTTCTTTGTCACTCTCGGTATGTTACCCCTTTGGAGCCTGTGGTCTTCATTCCAGACGTGCTTAGTGATTCTTGATTTTTCTGTTTCACTCTTGCGGATGTTGTTCTGGTATTCCTGAGCTTTCATTTTGAGTGGTCTACTGCTCTCTCCAATGTATAACCTGCCGAATTCGCATGGTAGGTTGTACAAACAATTCTTGGAATCCATTGTGTGGTTTGGTTTTGACTAGTATTTCCCTAAGCGTTTTGGTTGGAGTAACGGTTTTCTTTAAGTGTTTTAGCGATATTTTCCTTTTATTTTTTCAGGTCTTCTTGCATATTGTTTCAACTCTATCGTACAAGAATTTTGCAAGACCTCACTTCACGCTTTTGTAGCGATTGTAGTTGTAGTGTAGGCACCTCCTCGTGTGGGTGGGTTTCCTGTATACATTTGTCGTGAAAGTGTTGTCATTCCAGTGTACATCCAGGAATGGCAGTTTTTGCTCCGACTGTGAATTTCATGGAAGATGGGCGGCTGTTTAGATGATCTAGGAATTCATCTGGCTTATGCTTGCCAAACCACAAAGGTATTGTTCACGTATCTAAGCCTCATCCTTGGTTTCTCCGTGAATCTGAATATCGCTTAGTCTTCGTGCTTGTCGGTGATAGTAGGGAACCCATCGCTATACCAAACTCTTGTTGGTAGAATTTATCTTTTACTTGGACGTAAGTAGTTTTAACGCATATTGTCAGAAGTTCCATTATTGTGTTAACTGAGAGGCGTGCATTCGTTCGTGTAACGGTAAACACAATAATGCCTGACAATACTCATAAGCTGGAAGAATTCCTAGATCATCTAAATAGCCGCGAACTCTCTACAAAATTCACAATGGAATTGGAGTGGGAACCAAAACTTCGATTCCTGAATGTACTTGTACACAGGAATGACGATAAGTGTATACAGGAAACCAATCCACACGGGGAGGTATCGGCACTACACCTCCAATCCCCACAAAAGCGTGAAGTTAGGCGTAGCAAGACACTTGTATGATATGCTCAAAACAAGAGGACCTGAAAAAAGAAAAAGAATACATCGCTAATATACATAGAGAAAATGGCTCCACCAATCAAACACCTAATCTAAACAGGAAAAGGGTAACCGAAATGAAGAGTTTAAATACACAACGATAACACCATATATTCGGACAAAATACGAGATACGTACTGGTTTCAAATCGACAAGAACGCTCACGGGAATATTAACCAAAACCAAACTACACAATGAAGTCGAGAATTCCAAGAATTGTGTACGCAACCTACCATGCGAATGCGGCAGATTATACATACGAGAGCACAGTAAACCACTCACAGTGAGAGCTCTGGAACACAAGAACAACTCCCGCAAAGGTGAAACAGGAAGACCAAGAATCGCCGAATATGTCTGGAATCCCACATGGATCTCACTAATGCACGAGGAAGCAGGGTCCGATTCCGAAATGTTGCTCTATAAAAAAAACTGCAGAAATAGGCCGATCAACTCAAGTAATATGAGACCACAGTTACAAGAAACTTATAATAAGGACTAAATCCATATCTCAGTTATTTTACACCTGACGCGAACCTTGTCCTCCCTCGTGGAGTTTAGTCGGAAACCCGCTTGCTTACATAATCCTATGTGAATTAATCGTGTAACATTTTGAGTAAATGCTGAAATTGATGTAAAAGAGTAGGAAGCTTACATCTATTGGTGACAGTGGATCTGAATCGTACCGGGCATAACAAAGCCCATTTAGGTAATGACACTCTAATAAGCTTTCATCAGCGTTTTTGTCAATAACATTAACTCCCTTTACTCTATAAAAAACCTGTTACATGACCACAAAAATCTAAATCAAGACAAACTCACTTAAATGTTAACAGATTTGAGAATTTATGGTTAACTGTAAAACAAATTCCTTGCTCAGTCATGATCAATTTCCAACTAGCTTTTCTTTTTGGATCAAATGTCACTAACGTTCCTGTGAGGTGTGGATGAACCTAAAACCCTTCTTAAAAAATTTCCGAAACATTACCCTTACTAAGTTTGAATACCTTTGCAGCTAATTCAAGTAAATTAACCCGATTTAAATTTGCATCAGCTTCAAATTTAGAGAATTCATTTAAATTGTTATAGGAAACGTTAGTAACTGTTTTAACAAAATCGACAAAATATTCATACTTTGTATCGTTTCTTGTAATTTGCCAAATGCTGAAATGAAATCTTGAAATATAAAAATAGAATTATTTAAGTAATTCACTCTTTAATGTATTGATCCATTAATTCTGGAGAATATTTGGCTTTATAGCAACCTGTCACGGAGGGCAATAAATTATTCCAATTTCGAAAGTCTTTTTGTATGCTAACTACGGTTGGATTTGCAATATACCTTCTCCAATTTGATATTATTATAGATACTGCACCAGAAGCTGAGAGTAAAACCATCACAATCCAAAACAACCTAAAATGAATTATTCCAACCATTTATTACTAACATAAAGCTTACCTTTCTAAGGGATGTATCTGTGGTACAACTATCAAAGGGACACCGTGAATTGTACTTTCTTTTGCAAATGGTGTAAAGAAATGAGTTAGAAGCTTAGATTTCTTTTTTAGCATGTTGTATTTTAACAAAATTACAAATAATAGCAAGTGATCGTTCTATTAACGTTAGTTAAAGTTGTGGTTTACTATTAGTATCTTTGTTAATCACAGTTTAAAAGGTATTGATCATTTATGTTACCTGATTAATGGATGTGATAAAAAACATTGTCATACATGTTCTATTTGAATACTCACTTCCTTTGTGTTTTATTTATAATAATGCAAGAATTAATATACTATAACTATAATAATAATAATAACAGTAGAACAGAAAAGATTAAATCAGTTGACCCGAATATTATTTATTTTGTTTTGAAACACACTGATGAAAAAATTTACTTTAACCAACACAATTTTTTTGAAAACATGTATTTCATTTAAAATTTGCCAGATTTAAGCAAAAATTAATAGTATAACTAACCTAATAAAACTAACAATACAATAATTAGGAACTGTACAGGGTGGCCAACTAATAATGCGAGGTACTGTATTTGGGAAACTATCCATCGTAGAGGCTTGCGCAAAAAAATGTTATTACTAAAACGGCCAATACAAAAACCTGGAAAATAATTTTCATGTTTCTGAAATGTCCGCTAGGGGGCGTAACTGCAATCTTGAATCCAAAAAATGATAAAATACTTATCTTTATGGGATTTTTAATGGTGTACACAATGTTGTCAAATTTGACAAAATTGTTTACTACAGCTTTAACAATTTTAACAAACATTACTACTGACGAAGATAACTGTAAGTGTTATCGAAACGTTTAGATTGTATAATTTAAAGTACACCATTAAAAATCCCAAAAGATAAGTATTTTATTATGAGTGTTAATGGTGAAAGTTTACATTTTCATAAAAAATTATGTTTCTATGAATTCTGATATATTAACCTAATAAAAAATAACTGATAATTATCAGTTATTATAATTATAATTAAAGTCGAGGATAATCTGAACTTTTTTGTTTGGCACTTTTTGACGAATGTCTAAAAATAAAGTGGTGGGGGTATTCAAGGTTTCTTAAATAACCCCTGTATCTTCGAAACGGCTAAGCCGATTTTAACAAACTTGGGCGCGCTGAAATGAGCTATTCTTGGGCTACAAATATTATAATATTTGAAGTTTTGTTAGTTTCACATGTCGTCGCTAGAGGGCTTTGTTCGACATTCCGACAGAAACGGTTAATTTTCGCAAAAAATTAAATGCATTGGTTTGACTTTTTTCATGAGCTACTAGCTAAATGATGCCTAAACAAGCTCGCGAAAATCGCATCTCGATATCTTGTTCCTTAAATTTTTATTTTTTTAACTATATTTTTCTGGAATTGTTTCTATTATGTAAGTTGTGGCCCTAAAAGGACCGATTTAAAGGACGAAGGTTTTAATGCCCCGTAAATGCTCGAAATGCTGACCATCACTCTGTGCATTGCTGAGGGCTCTTGTGGGTAGACAAAACTGCAGCTTCAATTTCGGCTCTGAATAGGTTATCTAGAAATTGCAATTTTAAATGTTTGTAAATTTATTCACCAGAATAAAATCACCCTTTTGAAATTACTACGGGCAAGTAAGCAATGCTAAAAGTTATACGAAAGGCCTATTTTTGTTTGTTTAAATGCATATTCACTATGGATATATACGAAAAATACAATTAATGGCAAGCAGGCAATGGAAACAGATACCTAAACAAAACATACATAATCCTCAAATTGTCAATAGTTGTCAATACTTTCGCGTTACTTTGAGCAATTGCTTGCAGTATATTGTGAATGTCTTCAGAATGCCGCAGTAGCTAAAAGAGTTTACGCGGGTCGATATCCAAATCGGCGTCCTTACGAGCCAATGGTAGTTTTCGGCATACGTTTCAACGGCAAAGAATTGGAAGAACACAAGAAAATATTAACCGTGTACTGGGTTATTTGAAGGAAATCCCCATGTTAGCACAAGAGCATTATCCACTGAGTTGGGCATATCACGGACAACGGTTCAAAATATTTTGAAGGACCATAGGTAAGTTCTAATGGCCATCAAAATATATAGGTATTCGTTTAAACTTTTTTAATTACTTTAAGAATGCACCCATATCATGTCGTTTTGCATCAGGCCTTGAAAGAGGAAGATTTTGATCGAAGGTTAGACTATTGCCATTGGATGTTAGGTATGATACGCGAAAATAGAGAATTTTTATTTCAAATTCTTTGGACCGATGAAGCCACCTTCAGTAGTGACGGGAGAGTCAATCTGCACAATATGCATTATTGGTCTGCAGAAAATCCCCATTGGTTGCGTGAAGTTCAGCGCCAAGGACGTTGGAGTTTAAATGTATGGTGTGGCATACTGGGAGGTAGAATTATTGGGCCATATTTTTCAAGCAACCCTAAATGGCAATGTATTTCTTGACTTTTTGGCCAATCAATCACTGTTGTTGTTGGAAGATGTGCTTCTGAAAACAAGGCAAAAATTGTTTTTGCAGTTGGATGGTTGCCCAGCAATTTTGTTAGTAATGTGCGAGAGCATATTAATGCAGTATTTCAACAGCGGTGGATTGGAAGAGGAAGTCTGTTTCCATGGCCTCCGAGATCGCCAGACTTAACTTTAACTTTATTTATGGGGGCGTTTAAAGGACATCGTGTTTGAGACTCAACCTACTACTAGAGAAGATATGAAAACCGGATTCGCAATACGTAACATACCGAGAGCCGAAATTGAAGCTGCAGTTTTGTCTAGTCAAGAGAGGCTTCAGCAATCCATAGAGCGTGATGGTCAGCATTTCGAGCATTTACGGGGCATTAAAACCTTCCTCCTTTAAATCGGTCCTTTTAGGGCCACAACTTACATAATAGAAACAATTCCAGAAAAATATAGTTAAAAAAATAAAAATTTAAGGGATTTTCGTATAAATTTTCTTTGGCCGATATTTTAGGTTAGGAACAAGATATCGAGATGCGTTTTCGCGAGCTTGTTTGGGCATCATTAGCTACTTGTTCATGAAAAAGTCATACCAATGCATTTAATTTTTTTGCGAAAATTAACCGTTTCTGTCGGAATGTGGAACAAAGCCCTCTAGCGACGACATGCAAAACTAACAAAACTTCAAATATTATAATATTTGTAGCCCAAGAATAGCTCATTTCAACGCGCCCAAGTTTGAAAAATCGGCTTAGCCGTTTCGAAGATACAGGGGGTTATTTAAGGAAACCTTGAATACCCCCCACCACTTTATTTTTAGACATACGTCAAAAAGTGCCAAACAGAAAAAGGTCAGATTATCCTCGACTTTAATTATCAGTTATTTTTTTATTAGGTTAATATATCAGAATTCATAGAAACATCATTTCTTTAGATTCAAGATTGCAGTTACGCCCCCTAGCGGGCATTTCAGAAACTTGAAAATATTTTCCAGGTTTTTGTATTGGCCGTTTTAGTAATAACATTTTCTTGCGCGAGCCTCTACGATGGATAGTTTCCCAGATACAGTACCTCGCATTCTTAGTTGGCCTCTCAATGGAATATAAAATGCATTTAAATATGTATTTTCCTCTACAGAGTGATTTATGAGTTTTGACTAAAACTACTCTACGCCATAACTTTGTTAATAATGTTGATTTGATTGATTTCATATTTTAGTGCGAAGTTATGCTATTCATACCTAATTATCACACGCGATCAAAATTTAAATAATCCAGGATCAGTCTTTAAAAATTGGCCGGCTTGGATTCTAGAATTTTACGCACCCTGTATATGGATTTTGTAAAACTTTTTATGGTTCCCTGAAAGTACAAAGATCGTCAACACAACTAATGTAGTTCACATTTTCCTCACTCGACCATTTTGTGTTTAATAAAAAAATCAAAATTAATAAAATTTGAAAGTCTGGCAAAATATGTGAAATTATTTTATAAATTTTAAATGAGAAACATTTAATCTAAAAAATTAACTCAAAATAAGTACTAAATATGTTTCCATTTTTATAATAATCATTTTATTCAATTTCCAGGGCCAGCTTACGAAATGGACCCAACGTATGTGGCCATTAGCATAAGATCATCATGTATATAAACGCAGCACATTATGTTTATTTTATCTAATTCCTGATTAAATTAATTTTTACTTCTATAAGAAACAACTTAATGATGAAACGATTTTAATAGCTGATTTTTTTTTACAAAATCTAACTAACAAAAAATAACTACAAAAAATGTAATGCATTATTAATGATTTAAACAACAAAGTAAAAACGGAAAATTACTGATTACAGGATATTTTCAAAAACAAAGCCACCTGCATCAATACACTTTCTCTGCCGAACCATTAAATATCTGATTGACTTCCTGATTATTAACGGCTATTTTTTTATATTCTTGTAGTAGTAAACGCGTGTAAATATTTTTAATACACCAAGAGAAATGAGGGATTCAATGAATTTTAATCAAAAACAATAAGATTGAAAAGGAAAATATTTAACTGATTTTGGTAACAATTTTAAAAAAAAAATTACAAAACTGTTTAGACTTAATAATTATTCAACAAGTATTACTAATAATAATTTTTAAATCATATAGTGCAGTCGACACCTTTGCATCATTTTTAAAAGATTAAGTCTATCCTAGGATGCTGTGACAATTTGACACTTTGTATTAGTAATTTGAGGTTGTCTTATTAGTGAGTGGTGGCTCGATTTGTTTGTCTGTATAATTGTTATTATTGTAATTTCAAACAAAATGCCGAATAAATTTTCTACAGTAGAATATGCTGATATTGTGTTTGTGTATGGATTTTGTGATGGAAATGATAGATCTGCCGCTAGGAAATACGAAAGAAGATTTCCGAAACGTCGAATTCCAAATCATCAGATTCGGAGCTGCATTTAATTACCTAAAGGAAAATGGTACTTTTCCTCAGTCTAAATCAGAACGCGACGTAAACCGGTTACAAGAAGATGAAATACTTGATATGGTCTGAGAAGATCCAAAAATCAGTACACGAAAAGTTAGTAGACAATTAGGAGTTAGCCAATCAAAAGTTAGCAGAGTTTTAAGAAATAGTAATGTATATCCTTATCATAGCAAGTTCAAATATTTTCTGACGAACCCCAATTTGCGAGAAATGGAATAAATAACTCCCGTAACTCACACATTTGGTCTCAAGAAAATCCACATGCGATTCGCGAATCTCGTTCACAGTGCAGATTCTTAGCAAATGTGTGGATTGGGGTAGTGGACAGGTATCAAGTTGGTACCAATTTCATTGTTTGTCCATTAAGAGGTGCAGTGTACTTAGACTTTTTGCAAAATATTTTGCCAAATATTCTTGCCCATGTTAATATCCGCGGGATGTACTTAGTGGACCCCATACATGGACACTCAGGTATCCTGATTTCAATTCAGTAGACTATTCAATTCAACTTGGGGTCGACTAAAACCCATGGTATACGAAGAAACTATCAATACACAGCAACAATTAATTGAAATAATTATTAATTGCCATTATTAGAAATGACAATAATCAGAAAGTCAATTAGATATTTAATGGTCCGACAGAGAAAGTCTATTGAAGCAGGTAGTTTTGTTTTTGAAAATATCCCCTAATCAGTAATTTTTCATTTTTGCTTTATTTCCTGTAATCAGTAATTTTTCATTTTTAATTTGTTGTTTAAATTATTAATAATGCATTAAATTTGTTGTAGTTATTTTTTGTCAGTCCTTGGGATTAGATAAAATAAACATTATGTGCTGCCTTTATGTACTGGGTGATCTTATGCTAATGGTCATGTTGGATACGTTGGATACATTATGTAAGCCGGTCCTGGAAATTGAATAAAATGAATATTATAAAAATGGATACATATTTAATACTTCTTTGAGTTAATTTTTAGATTAAATATTTCTTATTTAAAATTTATAAAATAATTTCACATATTTTTCCAGACTTCAAAATTTTATTAAATTTGTTTTTTTATTAGAAACTGAATAAAATGTGAAATCAACCAAATCAATATTATCAACAAAGTTATGGCGTGGAGTAGTTTTAGTCAAAACTCATAAATCACCCTGTAGATTATTAAGCAAGAGGAGTAGACATTTTTAAATGCTCATTTTATGTGCTCTTTAGAGATCTCCATACGTGGTAGGAGTATGTACAGTTCCTCATAAGTGACCCTGTATAATAACTATGCGGAAAAACGTTTCCCTTTAATAGAAACTTTTCTAATTGTGTAATACGTTCCATTTTTCCTCTCTGATATCCTGAATAATAACTACAAAGATATATAGTGGATGAAGTTGCAGCGTCTACTGTACGAAACCATTTGCTAATCGATTACAATATAGTATATTACATAATAAGGATGGTAAGCAGCCGACCACGAGTGCGTAAAAGGCATTACCACCAGAGTTGTGTACTGTAATTTTTCTACTCCTATAGGGTAAAAGAGCAGTAATCGATGACCAACACAGAAATTCCACTTAAGTTTTATATACGTACCTAATTGAACGAAAAAAAATTCATTACTGTATAAATGTATTACAGGATTTTATAGGTCATTTCAATTCTCACATTAAAAGTTAAAGCAAAAGTTCGAACTAACAAAATTAAAACTCGTGATGCCATTGGTTTTGTTGGTTACCTTGAAATTAAACAAACTAACACCACTTTATTTATTGTTAATGATGAATTTTGTTAACATAAGTTATTGTTCAAATGTAATGTTAAATTTAAATAAATTACTGATGCATTTTATTGAAATTTATTGAAAAATTTTTGTGGTTTGCGGATTATGATTTTTGAAGTAAATGGCATGGTGAGTTTTGATGTCTCTGACGAATCTAACCTACTCATAAATGGTACTTTCGAATTTGCCAGTTTGAATAAATTCTATACTAAATTGTAGTGACATTTGAGCCTTTATTAAACACAGAACTGTCAATGACTATCTGCTACGTTTTATAACACACTGGTCCTTTAAAACTCAGAAGATCACTAACTTCATCGATTAGAATAGTGGCAGAAGTAATACCGCAAGTCAGAATAACCTAAATCCATTTAACATCTTGTTATATTACAATTAAAAATCTTAGATATGCGTTCTTTAATAAATCCTGTGAATGTAGTACCTATCCCATTTATGAAATTATTATAAAGTTAGTTTTATTTCAACTAACAGAACAAAAAGTTGCAGAAACAATACATAATAAATAACATAAGTAATTAATCCATCCTAGTATGTAGAATGTGCTTATTTTCACCTTTTCAAAATAACTATATACATATACTAAATGAACTTGTAACATATTGATAGATTAGATCGTATCCAAAGTTAATGTACAATAACCTATTTTTTTATACTACATAACCTACTAATTCAACTCCAACAAAAAGTACGCAATACATTATCAAATATAATGTTTCATGTAAAGTATACGTTTTAAAACAAATTTCCGTTTTCTACTTTAAAACATAACTGGTAAATTGTACAAACAGTCAGTAGTTCACTAACATTATTAATCCACTAGACGTAGAGGTGTATCAAGTAATTGCAGATACCATGGATAACTGGCATGTTCGATGTTATTTCATTATATTCTTCAGTTTTCTAAAATGGAAATGACAATTTAATGCAGAGTGACATGTTCTTACTTGGTGTTTTAAAGTTGCTTTAAATAACAGTATCAATATATGAAAATGTAAACTTTCCCATTATCACATAATAAAATACTTACCTTTTTTGGGTTTTTTTAACGGTATATTTTAAATTATACAATCTAAACGTTTCGATAACACTTACAGTTATCTTCGTCAGTAGTAATATCTGTGAAAAATTGTTAAATTGTTAATTGTTTTAGATGCTCACGATTGGTATCTCGGTTATTAGAAGATATAAGGCAACGGTTATATGGGGAATGTTTTGCAGAATTAAAATCTCATTTCATATTCTCCCTGACTTTTTTCAATTTTAAGATATTTTGAAAAAACCGAAACTTGTCAATTTCAATTTCATTTCATTTCATCTCAGCTGCTGTATGTGAGCGGAAGAGATAGTTCGCTGACCTCCAGCCTAGAGAAGGGGAGCCTCCAGCCGCAGAGTGATTGTGAGTGCGCTCATTGTTGCGGAAGATTTTCATTAAACGACCAGAGTGCTACAAAACATGGAAAAATGATAACACATGGTTTAAAATATTGTTAACGAAATTTGTACAGACCTCGTATTCTAAAAATTCCGGAACATTCTAGAATCATTTTATTTCCCAGAATATATGAAAAAAATATCTAAAGATTTCGAAGAGGGAGGGTTTGTTGATTAGTGATTGGAAATGTATGTTCAGATGACTTTAATTAAAAAAGTTTAGATAATCAATTATCAGTGTCAAAAAAAGTGTAATTTTAGTTTGTATACATAATTTCCAGATTGTGAATAAAGGTAGTTTTTATTTGTAAGTGTACCATTTATTTAAAAAACCATAAGCATTAACAATTGATGTAGGTAGTGGGATTTGAGTGGTACTGAAGACGGAAGAATTAGTTTATGGTGAATAGAAGAGCTACAAATTACGACGACGAGATGGAGAACATGCAAGCCATACAGGCAATGCTAATCACTTTTAGAAGAACAAGATAAAAAGAGTGGAACGAGAAGAAAACAAAAATTAGAAGAACAGCAGTACGTTCCATTTCCAAGAAGTTATTAGAACAATCGAAGAGAATACACAAGATTTTGATGTTATTAACAAAAGAATTAAGAACGTTGAACGGCAGTTGTAGAAACCTGTGTGGAGATCGATAAGGTGGAAGAAAGAACAGGAGCTTTGGATAATGAAATATTGAAACTAAGAAGCAACGAGTACCAGCAGACATTGGAGCTACCGAGACTATTGGCAATACCCAAACTTCCGCAACAGTAAGGTAATTAAACCAAAGAAAGAATTTGAAGCCACCTACACTTGATGGAGAAGCATCTTGGGCTATGTACTGACGCCAGTTTGAAGCAGCTGCAGAAGTAAACGGCTGGGGTGAAAAGGAAAAAGCAACTTCGTTGGTGCTTGCTCTTCGAGGTCAGACTTTAGAAATTCTTCAAAACATCCCAGTAGACAACCAAAGGAACTAGCAAAGTACGGGTCGTAGGTTCAAATCCTAC
Source organism: Vesta saturnalis (assembly GCA_036346205.1). Lineage (NCBI taxonomy): Eukaryota > Metazoa > Arthropoda > Insecta > Coleoptera > Lampyridae > Vesta > Vesta saturnalis. The sequence goes on from JARFJB010000307.1 coordinate 5,361,879, forward strand.
TCGAGGTAAACTTTTTATTTATGTATTAAGTTTGCCACACACATTTGTTGAGTTGCTCCCAGAAACCGTCAGAAACTTTACAAGAGTTTGCAGCCGAACTCAAGCGTTCAGTGAATTTGGCATATCCCCAAGCTGCAGAATAATTCAAACTACAGATAAATGTACATGACATATTCGGGTATAAATTTTGAAAGTATTAATTTAACTACATATCTTCACTTTGTTCGACAATATCTTGAGTTATTACGACTTGAAGTAGGATTTAGCATCCCAATTCTGTGAACGGAGTATAGTGTTTTTTTCGGTTTGTTTGTATCAATAAGTTGAAGTTTCAAACATACTAGTAAAAAGGGATTTTATATGGTAGTTATTATGTTTTGTAAGTAATTGTTATTCCTATTTATTACGTTTATATATTATAATCGTTAAGATATAGATATAGATACAGTTAAGTATAGATTACTTCAGTTAAAATTACGTCATAGAAAATTGTTACTTTATATTAAAAGAACTTCAGTAAATATAGTTTGCAGATTTAAAGCATTTGCAACGGTATGTCGGGATTTTGATAAAATTTATTTTAAAAGACAAAGAGTTTGGTTTTTACAATACGTTGGTTTAGAGTCGCTTTTTCAAAATCTTTAGTTGACGAAATCACATCGGGTTACACTGATATTTGTCTCGAAGTAGATCGATGTTATGACGTAATTTTCTCCATTCGGTGTTCGAAATGCATCTCCTTTTTACCGCTCTTGCGATTTGAAGAAATGTTTTTTTTTATATACTCCATGGAGTACAGTACAGTGAGATACAATATGGCTGAAACTGAAAGATTTGTAAGAGAGAAGCCGTGTAGCTGTTAAAGGAAGCGGTTGAGTGCAGTTGCCGGGGTCGATTGAATTTTGCCGTGGAAAAGCTTTTCGCGGACGCCTTTCGCGGTATTTTGAAGAATATTCAGCCTTCCCCGTGATGTTGCAGTGTGTGTATCGGAAGTCAGTAGTGACGGATCCATTGAGGGAGGATAGTATTCAATTAGTGCTATTTCTTCGTTTTTGGATAATAATCCTCTTCTTAAGTATTTTTATCTTGCAAATTCTATACAACCATCCCATCGGCGTTTACAGCTATTCCTAACAGATAGAAAGATTGCTGTAAATATAAACTTCCGCTTAATAAAATTTGTGTACGTAAAGGACGAAGAACGTCTCGTAAATAAAAATGAATGTGTAAATGTATGTTAAGCCAGGTGATGCAGTGCTATAATCATCTGATTATGATTTTAAATACTTTCGCTGCTAGGTTGGGAACAGCGTTAGGGAGTTTCAACAGATATTGGTGTTCACCGTTCAGTTACCGATAAGACCAATTACACGAAGTACCGTGACCTCAGTATAAAGCAAAGAGCAGAACTCTTAGTGGTCAATTAATGTAATTAAGTACATACATTTTGTTTTGTTGGTGAACACAATAACGTGTTTTTTAACTGTATTTTACATAGGAGCTTTTTAGGCGATTCGTTTAATTTGATAAAAGTGTATTGTGCATTAGTTATGTTTATCCTGATTAGGCTATACAAAATTACGTATTACAAAATTTGTTAAATTTATATGTTCGACGCAATTAATATTCATTTTGGTGTTATGTGAAGTTAAGATACAAGACGTTATTTTGGGGAATTAATATACAAATAGTGTTATTTCTTTAGAATGTGTATATTATTGTAACTTTTGTTATTGCGCTGTTAATATTAATTACGTTCGATCAAAATTCAAAGATTAGATATTTTGTTCACATTCAAGGTACCGAATACCTTATTTTGTTATAATTTTGGGTTTATGCAACTTTTTGTTATTTTAGTAGAAGCTTTAACGTAACGATCTGCCCGGAGATTTATTTATTAACTAATTTGCTGTTTTGAGTTTGATGACACAACTTCATTTTAAGGGATAAGTAATGCGATATAAAGTAACGAAAGCATAAAGCAATTACAACATTGACCGACCAGCTGGTTTATTTCCTCGCCCGTGTTTTGCGGATACGTGCAATTATTCTTATAGTTAATTAATTAAAACAACATTGGCCACAAAACACCCATATCAAAGTTGTCGCCGCTTTGAGTGATATTCTTGTGGTAAAGAAGGACATGTCGCTCGAAACTGTTCTCAGAGAGCTCGATGTCTAAACAGGCTACCTCATGTGCAATTAGCAAGACCAAGAAGTCCTCAGAGACAATAATGGATATTAAGAAGGTCAGCCAATAACATAGCTGCTTCCTCACGATCACCTTCTCTCGAAAGAAGAAGCAGAAGTCCCAAAAAAACAACAGAAAAGCTAAAAGTGATCAATTCTTCGTGACTCGTGTCGACTAATACTGCTCAGTGCCTCAAAATTGTCGTATCCATTCTTCAAAAGAACAACCAGTCACTATCGATTCAGGGTTTGCTAGATCAGAAGCCATGCACCTTCGCCATAGGCACTGGAGCATTCCGATCGATAGTTCGCCCTAATCTCTTAAATGTTTTCAAAGATTATTGACACCACTAGTACTGGAAACCACAACTGCATAGCTTCAGTGAAAGGAGAAACGCAATTGGAAATTCAGGTTTGATGCTGTATAATGAAAATCGGTTCTAGAAGCAGACATTACATATGAATTTATATTGGGATTAGCCATCATGGATAAATACAGATTTATCGTTGACGTAGCTCGTACAAGTTTAAAGGTTGACAATGAAGAAGTCCAGCTTTCTGACAATATCAATAGACCGATTAAAAATGTTTGAGTCCGAATTGTCGAAAGTATCCATCAGTGACAAAGAAAGACGGATCTATGCGATTTTTATACAAACTACCACCGGATAAATTACTTCCCTAAAAAGGATAGTTGCTCTGCCAAGAATCGACGACACATTGAACACACTATCAGGTTCGAAATGGTTTTCTGCATTGGATCCCAAAAGCGGCTACTGACAAGTGAAGATGAATCCTGAAGATAAAGAGACGCCAGCGTTGTCGGCAGGAAATGGTTTCAAATCAACTTACAGTGATGCCTTTTGGCATCAGCTACCTTCGAAAGATTGATGGAATTTGTGTTGAAAGGTCTTACTTGAAAAACTTGCTTGGTATACCTTGACGATGTAATGGTTAAGGGGAAGACATTTGAAGAACACCTAAACAACCTATAAGAAATCTTTTCAATGATCAGAAATGCTCACCTTTAGGTGAACCCAAAGGAATGTTTACTAATTCAGAAAGAAGTAACCTTTTAGAACCACATCACATCGGCAGAAGGATTAAGCACAGATCCAATGAAGATAAAATCAGTGGAAGATTGCCCTCACACAAAAACCAAACGCGTGTTAAGAAGTTTCCTCGGGTTCTGCAGTTATTATTGAAAATTTGTAAAAGATTTTGAACATATTGCAAAACCCCTTCATCTACTTACCAAAAACACTGTTGCCTTTGTCTGGACTCAAGATTGCCAGAAAACTTTTGTTGAACTAAAGAAGAAATTAATAACTGTTCCGATACTGGCTTGCCCAAAGGATCATGGCTCGTTTGATTTAGATACAGATGTCTCAGAACAAGGAGTTGGTGCAGTACTTTCCCAAGTGCAAGATTCAGAAGAGAAAGTGATTGGGTATTTTAGAAAAACTTTAGGAAAGAGTGAAGGAAATTACTGTGTGACAAGGAAAGAACCATTAGCCATTGTGATAGCCCTCGAAGATTTTCACGTGTACCTCAACGTAAGATCTTGCTATGCAAGAAATGATTATGGTGCTTTACAGTGGATTATGAGTTTCAAGAAACTGTACGAACAAGTAGCCATATGGATTGAAAGGCTGCAACAATACGACTTCAAAGTTGTACACCGCCGGGGAAAAGTCACCATAAGGCAGACAGTCTTTCAAGAAGACCTTGTTCCGAAAATTGCATATATTGCCAGAGCGAACAAAATAATGAACCAACCAACTCTGAAGATATACAACTGAGCGCATAGAAAGACTTCAAGCTACGACAGTTAAAATGAAAACTGACGAAGATGAGTGTACAAAACACCAAATGATTGAGGATCAATAGAATGGCCCAGATTTGAAACATGCACTAAAGTGGCTAACGGATGGAGTTCAACTAGACTGGCAAGATATTGCAACATTTTTTTATGAAGTTAAAGGATATCGGCTGCAAGGGGATACCCTGTTTGTATACCATCGACGATAACGCGTGTACGTCTTTTGTCAAGAAAGAAGGATATCCAATTGATGAGCGTATCGGATAAGCCGAACGAAGTGAGCATGGCAAGAAGCCACTTGTGCCAAACCTGGTCAAAACCCTTTGAAATATCTAAAGCTACTACGACTATTTCACCGGATCTCTCTAATGTGTTATTCCAAAGTTGGGTGACATATGAAAGATGACCCATTGAACGACTCTGTCTGGACTCATACTGGTGGCCGTTTAGGAGTTTATTGGACTCGAGGAACGAAAGTAGTTGGTGGATGATGGCTTTTTCCATCATTTTCGACAGGATGGAAGTGATAGCTATTGCTCGATGGTTTGAGGTTGGATTTTTAGCAGAATCAGCTGCTACAGCTTCGTCGCGAGACGTCGTGGAAGGAAAGGAATATGTACTAAAGTTTTTACTGATGGCTTTAGCTAATGATCAAAATTTACGACCACCCAAAGGACATGAGACTAATTCTTCGCATTTACGTTCTTCCAAAAATCTTTTTGGCCTTAGTGAGGATGCTTTTGCAACTATTCCTTGCGGCAATTTAGTGGGCACGATTTTCGACAGATGTATTAGACTTCCATATAGTATAGGGTTAATGCTTTTGCGATAATGCATCAGTGCAAGCCTTATTAAACCAGGGTTTGGAACGGATATTTTGGGAATGTATTATGCAGTGGTCTGATTGACCAAGTGGGGAAAGCACTCTTTTTTTTATACACAAGTGGGTTAGTTGTAAGGAATAGGTCCAGGAGATGTGGAGTATGGTTAGGGTTGTCAGGGATTCTGGTTGGTTCGGAAATGATTTGTGTGAGATCACAGGATACGGCAAATGGTTCTGCACTGTGACCTGCGAGATTAGTGGTAGATGAAAATTGAAGCCAATTGGAGTTCTGGACATTAAAATCTACCAAAATTGAAATATCGCAAGATGGAAACTGTGATAAGAGGTAGTTTATTTTCAGACTGGGGTAATCAAAAAGATCTTGGAAGTTATTATCATTGGGAGATCTATACAAGCAACAGTGGAATTTCACAAATTGTGGCCCAGAATGTTTGAACCAAATCGCGTCAAATCTGTTGTTTTCCAAAGTGGACATCCTCTTGCAACCTACGATGTCCTTGGTACACGCACATACTTTGCTTTTAAGGCGAAAGTTAGAGTGGGGGTTGTAACTGGGTAATTGCAGTTCAAATGAAAAAGGGGCTAAGCCCTAAACTTCAGCGGCCACGGTAAAGGCCATACCCAGTAACCAAAGAGGTTAATGACCTGACCTACAGGATCCAGATTTCACCAAGAAGTAAGCCAAAAGTGGAAAGATTAGCTTCATATAAATGTCATGATCCACCGAAGTGGCCGAATTTAAATACCTAAATGAAAAGTTATTCTGGACGAATAAGAAAGTAAGAGGGGGGCAGTGTTACATCTATTTGTATAAGGAAATTTGTACAGACCCCGTATTATGAAAAATCCGGAACATTCGACGAGTTTACTTCCCATCAGGCCAATGTCACATTCAAGTCCTGGAATATTTCTAGAACATCCAAAAATTCATACAAAGGGAGCTGTACCAGCACTAGCGGTTTATTTTATCGTCAGATTTCGCAGAGTGAAGATTGATTAGCGAAGTGTGTGTTCGGTTAAATTAATTAATTAAATAAGTTAAGATAATTTATTGTCAGTGTCAAAAAAAAGTTTTAGTTTTAGTTTGTATGCAGAAGTTCCAGAAGGTCAATAAGGGCTGTATCTATTTGTAAGCGTACCATTTATTTCAAAAACCATAAGCAGTAACAATATTTTAGGTACCCTAGGATAACCAAGAATCATGATGGAATTTCGTCACAAATTGTTCCTATTTTGTTGAGAACTGGACACAGAATTTGGTTAGGTTTTACTCTTCAAGTTTAAAGGTCACTAAATATTAAATGAGTATGTGACCAAATCTAGTAACTTTTTGTTTCATCCACTTTATATTTACACAAGAGAGCAAGAAAAAGGACTTGTGGTATTTATCAAACTTTACTTTCATTGCTTAGTGAATTTAAAATATCTGGTGTGAGAAAACACACGACCTTCCGACTACAAAATAGATAATAAAAGAAATAATAGTTATTGTATTGGAAGGCCAGAAAATGTGTGTTTGCGAATAGGCGTAAACTTTGCAGACCAAGACAGTGTCGTGGAAAAGTTACCTCGATGTTATAATTATATTTTAGAAAATTTGTAGTAGGTGCATAGTTATGTATGACGTTTTTGACATTTCTATTGTACCGTTAATTAGTTTCTTGTAAAAAGTTTGTGTGGTTTGTTGTAATTTGCACTGAAAAAATCAAACATATGATGGAAATATATGCAAGTTTAAAATAGTGATATATATATATATATATATATATATATATATATATATATACACGAGTATATACGTATATCGCTGCAGCTTCTTATCTAAAAGAAAAATTCCTAAGCACATGTCGACCGAGTTTAAACCGATTGTTCTAAACGTAAAACCTTCCTTTAAAGCGGAAAAAAATGGCTCAAATGCAATTACTTTTAATCAAGTTACAAAGCGTACTGCGGAATGTTTGGAGATTAGGGAAAGAAATGTTATAAGGGTGTCAGGGGCGAGGCCAAGAAGTGATAGACTGGAAGTAGAGATAAAAGATTTTCTAAAAGGCTTTATACGAAGACAAATTTTTATATGGAAAAAAGGTTTCCAACAATAGTCGATCTGCATCAAAGGTTGAGAGACGAGTGTCCGGATTTTACAAAAGTATGTACCACCCCATTAAAAAGATGGGCAAAAGAAATGAATGTTACTTATAAAGAATTAGACAACAGGCCACTCTTGATGGAAGCTACTACAATAGTTGCCAAAAGAGCGGAATATTTATATTTGATTAAAAGGTAGAGAGAAACGGGATGAATATTTTTTTTACTGACGAAACATGGTACGGCGCAAACCATTTAAGAAACTGTAGTTGGGTGGAGTTTGTTACCCCAAAAAATCGGGCGACTTTTGATCAATGCCGAGGGACAATTCAAGAAATAAACGGATTCAGAGGGGGGTCAAGCGACCTTCTGGATCTGGACCAAGAGTGATTATATTGGATATTGGCAACGAAAACCGCTTTACCCGATTGCACCAAACGCTTCATTAGAATAAACTGTTTGGCTGATTACCATCACGAAATGAATAAACAGCATTATGAAGAATGGTTACGATATGCGTTGGGAGTGATCCCCGATAAATCGGTGATTGTGCTAGATCAAGCACCGTACCACACAATGATAGATCCTGGAGAAAACAAAATATAATTGAATGGTTGAACAAACGAAAAGTTCCGTTACCTCAGAAATTCAATTAATTTAACGAAACGACGAGCGCTTCACTTTTAGAATTATCTCGTATGTACAATAAGAAACAGTATTTGCCTGAAAAAGTGGTCAAATAATTACGAGGAGACAGCGTTAAAGTGTTATGTCTTCCAGTAGCTCACTGTGATTTAATCCTACGGTGTTGATATGTGCTTATATCAAAAACAGAGTTGTAAAGGAAAACACAACGTTCAAAATAAAGGACGTTTTGGAACTTTGCAACTTAACATTAAAGCTGTGCCAAATATCGTTTTGAGTAATTGTGTCGATCACGCCAAGAAAGTTGAAGATATGTACAGAGAAAAGAAAAATTTAGTAGACGTCGGGATAAAACCGCTAGTTATAAATTTAGGCGCGACGATGATGATAATAAAGATTTTCAGCATATTGACAAGGATGGCAAAGAAGATAGCGATGATTGTATATAAATGTATTTATTATGTACTCTGAAGAATATAGTTTTCGAGATCTAGAAATTTCGTCTTTTATTGCACTTTTAATATCACGTTCCTATTTAAAAATTCATGTATTAACACACGAAACCATTTTGCCGCACTATATCAACTTCCCCTACGTGCATCTAGACGTTATGCTTATTCAACGAAACATTTAACTCTACCCCTGGATTAGCAATTATATAAATTAAGAAAAAGTCAATTTTTCCGTATTTATTGGTTTTAATGTCGTTAAAAAATACGTCTACACATTTTCTTATAAAATTTATCATTATTCAGATACAGCAAAAATTATAACTAACACTTAAATTCTAGCTTATAACATAATTAAGCTAAAGGATTGCGGTCTCTATATTCGTATTTTTATACCTTACAAATATATAGCTATTTCAGAAGTATTTCAAGAGTAAAAACAGCCTCTAATAAAATTCCCTTCACCGCCGCTGAATTTCTCCTTAAATATAACCAGCTCCAGGAGAAATGACAACAAGCCTAAACACAAAATTTTAAGTACGTAGTTATTTTCCTTTTGGAGCTTTCGAGGGTACTAACATACATCCACACACATAGACATGATGGCCGATCTTGGCGAAACTTGGCCAAACATAAAATGAGCTAGTAAAACGATTTAGCGATAGTGAAAAAAAATTCGATTGCATAACCTCCTATACCTACATATGTATATTATGTTGTACCAAAACTGGTGCTTCTGCACCTATTCTATTTTATAAATTAGAAGCGTTGAATTGAAACCATCTAGTAAATAGGGGCGGCTATTGTGTATATTTTGAAAGTAGAAATAAGGTGTTCTTGGAGATAGGTTGTTAGGAAAATAACTGAGAGGGCTATTGATTTTTGATATTTTGAAAAAGAATGAATGTATTATTTTGTGAGACGAAATAACGTAGAATAAAAAGGTAATGTTATATATCCACTAATTGCATTTTTCTTTCAGTAAATGCTCATACTATTATAACAACAAAAGGGTAACTTAATTATAAGATTAATATAACTTCATTTGAAGATAGAAGGTTCTTTTATAATGTGAACTACATAATAATTGAAATGAGTAGATGACTTATATTACCATACCACGGTAAGAGTGATTATTACATCTAATATAAATTATTATCAATGATAATTTGAAATATTATATCACACTCTTTTTATTTAATATAGAGAGATCTCTTGATTTCATTATTGATGCATTTTATTTGACATTACATACCTATAATATAGCATATTTTGAGATTGATATTCCCTTGTAAATGTAGTGGAAGCGTGAAACGGCTCTCGGGTAAGCCTGGGGGAGATAACCGGTGCAACACTACAGTGAGAGTGTGTGTGTGTGTGTGTGTGGGTGTAGGTGTTCGTGTCCGTGTGCGTGTGCGTGTGCGTGTGCGTGTACGTGTGCGTGTGCGTGTGCGTATGCGTGTGCGTGTGCGTGTGCGTGTGCGTGAACGTGTGCGTGTGCGTGTGCGTGTGCGTGTGCGTGTGCGTGTGCGTATGCGTGTGTATGTATCTTGTTGCAGAAGGCGGTGAGGTTTTTTTGTAGTCCTTTTCCTCAATCCGCAATAAAGATAGCAGAACTACATTGCATTTGCTTATAAATTTATATGATGTGTTTTATAGTGTAACCTTTATTTTATCCTCCTTTAGATACCCTCAACATATATATATATATATATATATATATATATATATATATATATATATATATATATATATATATATATATATATATCCCGTAACAACTCTTGTACACAACGTAGATAGTCCTACCTGGTTTTTCATGACGATCATTTGGCTTAAATAAGTTCGCGGATTAACTTTGTGTTTGCATTCGAGTTGTGTAATCATTAGATTGGCCTGGGTACACTACAATATGTAGGTGGAAGGTGTAAATGTGGTTAAATGAAGGATTATTATTAATATTTAATTAAAAAGAGGCAATTATCAAATTAATATTTCACATAATTTTTCTGATATCTAATGGCTTAAAATGATTTGTTGCGACTTTACATATGTATTTTAACACCTTGCACCATTTGGAATCTTCTGCCACTTTTTGCTTTAAACATCCTATAAAAATACATCTCAGAAATTGTGTCAATCGTTTAAAATCTCATAATGCATGGTGTATAAAATATTGACATCAGATAGATTTTGAACCGGTAAACAGAGGAACGTAGAAAGTCATACGATGTTGTGCCGATGTGGTGCGAGTAGAAGGCCGGCACCTTCCGCCGCCATCTTGGATTTTGACGTCACAAGACCGCCCACGTAGGGGACCGGTTTTTCCACCCTTATTTTTACACGCTTACGTATAGGACGTATTTTTTCACCCCTATTTTTGCACATCCACGTGTGAGACCGCATTTTCAACCCTTATTTTTATATATCCTCGTGTGAGACCGTATCCTTTCTTTTCGAAGGCCCTTTTCAACCCTAATTATTTTTATATACCCTCGTGTAGGACATATTTTTTCACTCCTATTTTTGCACATCCACGTGTGAGACCGTATTTTCTACCCTTTTCTTTTTCAACCCTAATTATTTTTACTCGCTTACATGAAGGACCGTATTACCCTTATTTTTATGAATTCTTTTGTGGGGTTAAACCTTATGGCTGTATTAAGGACCTTTTGACAGCTAGGACTTTTTTGTGGTTGCTAACGTGAGGACTGGTGGGGCTGGTCTTGGCTTAGAACTGTATTTAGTTGGAGCTTAGAGCTGGTCTAGGATAAGTCTTAGAGTTTAGTCTTGGAGCGACCTGTAGCTAGGTCTTAGGGTTATTTCTGATGGTATTAAGGTCCTTTTGGTTGTAACCCTGGAGGCTGAGCAGACACATACGCATACAATAATTGCATAATTAATAAGATATTATTATCGGTCCTATTGTTTTAAAACGGTCATATGCTACTGGAGAAAACGTTTCTAATGAAGATGAGATAGCAGTTGTATTAGGATTAATCATCGTGAATTTGAATACAGTAAAATTTAATTATAGAACACTTATTTTTATTGTCATAATTAAAAAAAATCCTCAGTGAACTATAAAAATTACTGACATTCCTAATGAAACAAAACATTTTTATTAAGTTAATTAATTACATTAACAGTTTGTGTTTTCTAAAACGCATATTAAAAACATAGTTTACCTGCATTGAAATAATATCCATCCGTCCGTTAAGAATGTTGTACGCCTTAATATTTTTTAAAGAAACTTAATGCTTGTGTTTATAACTGTAATTAAAAATCTGTAAATAAATAAAGGGTTAACACTACACTTACCAGCTCTGTACTTAAAGAACGTTTTCGAGGGACTGCTTCATGAGTGATAGTCACCGCTTTTGTGTTGCTTGTGTAATTAAACTTTCTAGGTTGTGTAAAACCACCTATAATTAGAGTGTAAAATATACAACCTCATTGTCTTTATTGCACTTACTGCAACATACATTTACCTTTCTCTTAAAATAAAATCGGTTTGAAAAATATTCATATACGGATACACAAATTGCTTTTATAAAAAACCATATTAAGTGTTTGGAATGTTTAAAATTCCATAACAATATGTAGTAAGAAATCACTGTTCACGTTTACTTTTAACTAATTACAGTGTAATTATATAACTATTAATTTAATAGTCTAAAACCAATATAAATGGTTAATATAATTTCTTTTAAAACACTAAATAATAAATTTTATAAGATGATTTTTAAAACACACATGCCGAATTAAAAGAAAAACAGTAGGTATTACGCAATTCTTAATTAAAACAATTAAGGTACTAAAAAATATCTTTATTTTATCAGAATAGAATGGTTGGATAACAGACGTTAAACAATATTTTAATTATCTCATCATTTAGAATTAAACATGTACTAAAATAGTTTTTTACAAAATCAAACATAGGTAAATTATGTAATCTAAAATATAGAAGCATTAAGGTATAAAGTCCACACACATCCGAATGATAGTCTTGCAGAACTTTTGTATTGTATACGAAGCATGTGGAATGTCTTCTCTAGGAAATGTAAATGATATCCTTGCGGTGCTCGTCCAAAGGAATCAAAATACTCTCCATCACCATTCTCGTCAATGTAGATAGCGGTCCAATGCTGACCTGGTTTGTTTGCAGGATCCGTGTTTACGATAATTGCACACGGTCGCGGTGCGTGTCTCGGTAGTTGATTAGAAGCACGTACAAGCCGAAACACATTCTTCTTGTGGCTGGGGATCGATTTCAAGCATCTCAACACATGTACCGCATACATCTTTAGAATTGGTATGCGTCCAGTCTTGCAGTAGTAATGCGGTTTCCAGTGCACACATAGGCTCAGTGATGTTATGGTTTAAGCAGCTATATGCTTTTGCTTCCTTTTTCAACTGTTTAATCGACGGGCAACCAGTCTCCTCCAGGTTTACTATTGGTTTGTTAAGAAACCTTAAAAACTGTTGTTTTCACTGCCCTTAACGTGAATTTTGTTAAATGGGCGCAACACTCTCATCAGCTCCTGACGGAAATTGTTGTAATGTACATACCCCACCACCATTTTAATCCATGATAATTATCTTCCATAAATTTTATCTGCCGTGACATGGATCCTGATATAAAGTAGCCTCGTGGTGGTTTTATTAGCATCAACGATAAACGACCGTGATCTGTAACCACGGCAATTTCTTTCGGTATGAATTCGTTGTTAACACCACTAAACCCTTGTACGTCCAAGTATGCGTCCATCTTCTATCGGCTGCTGCTGTACACTGAAGCTTGCAGGTTAGAGCTACCACTTTTAACAGCTAAAATCCACAACGACGTTCCGATGTTTATCGATCTCGATCACATTATCGAATTCTGCATACACCAAACAGTTAACGGTTACGGTGAGCGCTTCTTCAAACCCGACTTCCAGCCGAAGGGACCCGTTTCTAACTAAATTCCAGTGCGTGCTAGCGTTTGCAGACTGGTCAGGTGTTAGGTCAAAGGCCATTAAACAGTAGCCGTTGGGATAATCACTTCTTGATATATCGTTACCTTCATTCAAAAATGAATACCCGTACCAGAGAATAAGGTGTGGTACGCTCTTACGTATAAACCATTAGCTGTAAAGTCTGGTTGTAAGGCCTTCGAAGGAATTTGTTGTCCGTCAATATATAATGACATGTAGTTAATATTGCAGTGATGGAAATTGAACGGATTTGAGGTGTAGTCACCGTTGAAGGCTTTATTTGCTACAAAACCTACGATGCATCGTTTAGGTAACTGACCTAGGAAAACATTATCCAATGATTTTCGCTGTATGTCTGCAGGTATAGTTAATACTTTTACGTCGGTCCTTGTAACAGGATATTTTGCGGCTGTTGTTTCTAAAGCTTTAGCGTGTGCAATTAGAATAGTTGGATTGATCCGCATACGTCTCACCAGTAAACTAGCGTCTATAATTCGTGTCTTGTAATTTGTAGCGTGTGCCGCCATTAGACTAAAGATATCTCTTGATCGTACAAATTTAGTCTTTAACTCAACACCACTTATGAGAAACTTTTCTTGATTAAACAAGTCCGAGTGCACGTGACCAATCATCTCTATCTGTTTCCCGGTAGTCGCAAGTGCTTGACGTTTCGAGCAACCGTTATTTGCGTTTCTCAGTGTATTCATATGTCCAGCTGTATCATTGTGCCATAAGGTACATCCTAGATGTGAACTCTTGGCCTCCTTTCCATAATTTAGCAGCGTTTCGATATATGAACGGTAGGCGTAGGTGTTGTTTGGTTGTGACACCATCTTGTGATTTAAGTAAACCTCCACCTGTGAGAAAAGCGAATGCATCCAATTGTTTACCGGTGCTACAACATCAGCGTCTGTAAGTGCTGTATCATCATGCTTTAGAACTTTAGCTGTAATGTACAGCATAGTCTGGCTTAAATCTATATAATCATTTCCATTTCCGGGGACTACAAATTCTATTGGGGCGTCATCACTCAGAGCTGATAAAGGTTTGTAAAATATCCATTCACCACTCTCGATACTTGTCTGCGTCGATGGTAAAGCGAACAAATCCAATTCGGACTTGACTCATTCACACGATTGTGCATGTAGAAAAGCCATTATCTTGAAAATATATCGTCGTAAGCAGACTTCTTCTTAGCAACAACTCTCAGTGGAGACTGATTATTATCGGTCAGACGTACTCTTTTATAACCCGAACCCTCCATCATTTTATCGATTTTCTCATCGGCTTTACGCTTAAGGTTTCTACCTGCCTCGTGAAATCTTTCTTGAAACGAATCCCTAATAGGTCGATCCTCTATGACGTCACCAAGAATATTAGCACCCGTTCTAAGAGCTTCTTTACCAATAGCCTTTGCACCAGACTTAAATAACGGTATTATACTTCTAAATATACCACCTAACCAGCTCCCTATTCCATGACCACGTTGATAGGGCACACCTCTGTAGATAGAGCCGATACTGTTACCGGCCTGATTCATGTAATATTGCTGATAAGGGCAAACCATTATTGTACTTTCTTAAAGTGTAGCTTTAGGCACGACGTTCCAAACTCAAATGGCATTGCTGCACCCGTATCTATTTTTATATTAATCTCGATATTTTCAAATTCCCGTGTCATTACCGGTATGTAGTGTCAGGCGAAAAACCACATCTTTATGACCCCGTAAGCATAGTTTTCTGAAGTAATATTTATTATACGCATAAGCGGAGATAAAACATCACACACAATTTGCGGTTCAACGATGTCGCAATAAACAAACATCTGGGTTGGTAATCCTATCCATATACTAGCGGGGGTGAGGGGGTATTGGTTCCATGGCCATGTTCTGATACGGTCGATAACCCAATTGTAAGGCTAGACGTTGTGAGAATCCGAATAGAGAGAGCTGGGTTTTTAATTTCGTAGTGACGCGCTTAGTTAGATTATGATACTCGATTGTTAGCAATTTACTTATTAGTACATGGTTATTTAGCTCGCTGATAATTTCTTCTATGCCGGCGTAATTTCCCGAAGCGAATCGTATCACATACCAGCCATCTTCAATATAAATGATCTTCTCGTTGTCGAGTTGAAAATATTCTGCGGCCTTTTTTAATATCGTTTCCAACACGTTCTCGGCAGGTGGCTCTGTTCTATAATAAATTAAATTATCTGTTGCACTTACAGCGGCAAAAGAACATGGGTACTGAATTTCCGATATCCCTACAACCCACGAGCCCGTTAATCTTATTCGTTTTGGCAGTTGCGTAATAAAACTTGACGTCATATTACCTGGAAAATACGTCATAGAGCTATTACTCAATAAGGTAAGATAAAACTCCATTTTTATATATCTCTCAACTGCGAAGCTAACACCCAGTTATTAAATTTGTCACTGTAGCCACGCCACTTGACCAGGTCTTGTTTATTTCGCCCACGACCCTTCTCAGCTAGAATCTTATCGACTTTGAATAGAGTATCTTTATCAACCGTAACAACTTGCAAATCTTCTTCGTAAAAGGAACCCTCAACAGGATCGTTATTAAGATCGATTATTCTATAAACTGGTGGTCTTCTTTTTATCACCGTACTAATTGTAAAAACTTCATCGCTCTAATTCGTTTCATATCCCTTCTCAAAGGTGTACTTAGTTCTGGCGATTCTGACATGCTCACCGACTTTATATTTAGGATGGCGTACTGGACCTAAACCTTTCGCGTACAGGTTATTCCACACTTCCAAAATGTTTTTATCGTTTACAGCCGCGGGGACCATCTTTATACTTGAATGAGGACTATTGTTGTAGGCAGTCACAAGTCTTTCGAGTACATCAACATATCTGTAGGAATTTTTGTAAGTGAAATAACGCCACATCTTTGTTTTCAATGTTTTATTAAATCTTTCAACTACAGATGCTTTTACATCAGGGTTATTTGTTACATAGAAATTGATATTTTGTTTCTTGAAAAAGTTTTGTACACTGCTCGCCACAAACTCTTTACCTTTCTCCGTCTGTAGATTTGCCGGAGTATTGTCGCAATCCTTAAGAATATCCGCGAATGCTTCAATTACAGATGAGGCTGTCTTCGTTTTAAGTGCTCTTGCTCATGCTCTCTTGCTAAATACATCAATTACTGTTAGTATGTAGTTGTATCCGCTATTGTGTTTACTTAGAGTTCGCATATCACAAAGATCCGCCTGCCACAATTCGTAAAGGTTACTCACAATATATTTATTTCGTGGAAACTTTTTTCTGACTGGTTTATGTACCGTATAAGCTTCCTGTGTCTGTAGCCAGTTTTTTACTTCACCATATCTACCCTTTACAGCATTAGTTAAAGGTGTTATACCAGCATCCATGTTATGGCCGCCACGAATCCCAATCTAGTGAAAGTCCTCTTCTTCTTTGAGAGATTCTTCTCGGTGTTTCTAGCGTTTCACTATCAGCATCGTAATTCTCACCTATAGTTGTGAGGTCCGTTCAACCGGGTGATACAGAAACATCATACCTTTGTGTATCTCCGATAAACTCGTGGTATATTTATTTCTTTAATGTACGTCGCAAACTGACGCCAACCGCGCGGGTTTGTGGTTTTCGTTTTCTTAACGTCTCGTGAACCAGATCGATAATGTTGGAATGTGGTATGATCTCGCCTTTTATTGTGACAGTACCCCTTTTATCCCAAAAAACATCGCTGTTCGTATTCAGTATATGTAACAAATTCGCGCCTTTTCTCTTATATGAAGGCGGAAGCGTTGATACTATCTCGTCGTCTGTCAGACCTTTGCGTTGCGGTAAATCTCTAAATATCATCAGCAGCGTCCCGCTTATTGTTATACTGGCGGGCTGACGTAACTGATTGGAAAAGTGTAGATGCCTTTGAAGAACTTGGTTGTACTGCTGCCATTTGTCATGGTCGGTCATTTTAGTTTTTAAAACTTTATCCATATCGTTACCCAGCTGCGTTAAAATGTTGTTTTGTGTAACATCCGGTGCCTGTAAGCGCTGTATAAAGTCCATCGGCAGGATAATCATCTTCTTCAGAATGTGGTCCATGGTTATTGAAACAGATTACCCAGAATTCCGCCGAGTAATGGTCCTAACAGGAGTGGTAGAAATGCACCACCTTTCTGTACAAGAAACTGTTTCTTCTTTTTTATAGATTCGCCTCTCTGTGCCAAGCGTCTTAAAGTGTGCTTATGTTGAGAGAGTCGCTGCTTCTGATCAGCTAACAGAGGTACACGACCTTTTAAAATGTTATGTGCACACTCGCAAATACACTCCACCTGTTTACTATCCAAACATTTCAATAAAGCGTCACGTTGACTTTTACTTAATCTGGCTAATGCATGTAGGATATCAGTGTTCTCGCTTAAAACGTCAACCATCATATATGATGTAATCTTTATGACTGTGAGACTTAAACCCTTTTTTCGCTATATATACTTGGCAAATACCCTGAGGCCCGAATATGTTTGTTCTATAACGTAGCACATCCGGTGTATTCTGTTTTAAATCGAACAGTAAATACCCGTGTGGGCTTGAGGTAGCATCTTGGTATGCGGATTCTAAAAATTTTGGATTGTCCGGCGAAATCTGTCTTGCTAAATGCTGTATCTGAGCTCTGTCACGTGGGTTCTTAAACAAAATTATGTAATGTGCGTTGAGAGAAATATCCCGCTGTCCACGTCCTTGAAATATGTTCTGCGTTAAGAAAAACACACTTAGATTTCGATGATGACAGCCTTCTGTAAAAATATCAACCACAGAGCCGTTAGTTTCGCGCATTAGATCGTCAATTATTATTAAGACAGGTTTTTCCCCGTCAAACTGCTCCATATCAGGTAAACCCTTTTGAAACTCCACAGAGAGATCTTTAAATAAAGGCTGCCACTCACTGTAAAACCAGATAATTTTTTCAAAACCTGTATCGCAAGCGGTTTCGATATTTTTTAGAAAATCAACGATAAAATACGATTTCCCACATCCCGACGGACCTGCAACTATAGCTGAAAAGGGATGCTTAAACTGACCTTCCATCTTGAATCGCTAAACGATACTAACAGATACTCCACCAGCAGCTTCGTTTAAATAGACAAATGCCTTGCGGGCTAATAGTTGTGTTTGTGAGTTTCCGTTTTTTCGTGTTTGCGCATTTGTATGCTAGCGATTTTTTATTTGCTTGTTTTTTCGTCTGTACTTGTTTTGAAATAGACAAATGCCTTGCGGGAAAATAGTTTGTGAAGAAATAAGCGAGAGAATCGAGGTGAAAGAGAGAGAGAGAGAGAGAGAGAGAGAGAAAGGAAGAAACACGATAGTTAAGAGAGAGAGAGAGAGAGAACGATCTTACAAGATACAATTTTAAAAGAGCACAATTGTCTAACCTCCAGGGTTACAACCAAAAGGACCTTAATACCATCAGAAATAACCCTAAGACCTAGCTACAGGTCCCGCCCCAAGACTAAACTCTAAGACTTATCCCTAGACCAGCCCTAAGCTCCAACCCTAAATACAGTTCTAAGCCAAGACCAGCCCCCACCCCCAGTCCTCACGTTAGCAACCACAAAAAAGTCCTAGCTGTCAAAAGGTCCTTAATACAGCCATAAGGTTTAACCCCGCAAAATAATTAATAAAAATAAGGGTAATACGGTCCTTCATGTAAGCGAGTAAAAATAATTAGGGTTGAAAAATAAAAGGGTAGAAAATGCGGTCTCACACGTGGATGTGCAAAAAATAGGGGGTGAAAAAATATGTCCTACACGAGGGTATATAAAAATAATTAGGGTTGAAAAGGGCCTTCGAAAAGAAAGGATACGGTCTCACACGAGGATATATAAAAATAAGGGTTGAAAATGCGGTCTCACACGTGGATGTGCAAAAATAGGGGTGAAAAAATATGTCCTATACGTAAGCGTGTAAGAATAAGGGTGGAAAAACCGGTCCCCCACGTGGGCGGTCTTGTGACGTCAAAATCCAAGATGGCGGCGGAAGGTGCCGGCCTTCTACTGGTGGGTGTGTCTATTTTAGATAAGACAAACAAAACTACTGTAACGTAACATAATTAGATTAGATAATCTACTGTAATCTAACAAAGGTAGATTATATAAGCAAAACTACAGTAACATAAAAAAAAATTGCATGGGGCAGGAATCGAACCCGCACCAACACCATGGAAGACGACGCCTAGCACTACACCGCCAGCGCTGTAGCAGTTCGACATTGAAAGTGATATTTAAACCATTTATAAAAATTCCCATGTATGTAGATAACGCATGCGCAATTTGTCATCGGCACCACATCGCATGTCTTCCTATGTTCCTCAATTTATCGCCTTTTCGTAAGCATTTCTTTCAGATACAGCTTTATAAACATCTAGATGCTAACTTGAAAAAATATTCCCAAGCCGCCCACTTCTACAAAAATATCAATAATACAGTTTCTATCTTTATTTAATTAATTTTTAGACTTATATAGTAGTAGTAATTTATTAGTGCTATGTATACAATTAGTATTTACACACGTCCAATATTAATTAAGTATAATTTTCATAAATTAACATAAATATGGTGTAAAAGGCCATTATTAAGAAGACATACATTGAGTTAACAAAATATAACAATATTTATTACTATAAAGTTGCAAAATTTGTCGATAAAAAATCTTCAACGTTGTAAAACGCATTTGCTAGTAAAAAATGTTTTAATCGTTTTTTATAAATCGCAATCTGGAGAGTTTTAAAGTCGGTCGGTAGCACATTATAAAATTTAATTGCATAGTAGTTGGGCCCATCTCTGGATTTCGATAAACGCATTTGTTTCGTTTGAATTTTTTCTTTGTGTCTAGTTAAGTGTTCATGAGTAAGTGTACGGTAATCTTTTTCGTGATTCTTAATATGTAATAAGCAACATAAAATGTAAACAGAAGGTACAGTTAGAATATTCAATTTAATAAAAGCATCTTTACAATCTTCTCTATATTTTAGATTAGCAATTATTCTTACTATTTTTCGTTGTATGGCAAATACTGGTTCACTACTTTTTGCATGACCCCATACTAAAATACCGTAAGAAAGAACTGAATGGACAAAACCGTGATACGCTGTTAATAGTGTATCTTGAGATGTCATATTAGCCAAGTTTCGCAGTAAGTATGCAATTCTGGACAATTTTTTATTAATAGCATTTATTTGATGCATCCACGTTAACTTAGGATCTAAATGTAAACCTAGAAATTTTACGGCATTAGAATTTGTTTTGTTGTTTTCTTTCAAAGTAAACAGTACGTTTTCAGTTTTTTGCTTATTAAGGCATAATTTATTAGCTAGAAACCAATCATTTGCTTTTTTTTTGCGATTTCTGAACGTTCACAAATAAATCTTTTAAGTCCTTGTTTGTATTACATAATGTTGTGTCGTCAGCAAATAGAATAAATTTTGTGTTCAGATCACAGAGCGGTAGGTCGTTAATAAATATAAGAAATAAAATTGGGCCTAAGACCGACCCTTGAGGCACTCCAATATTAACCTTTGCATTTTTTGATCTAGATTCTTGAGTGACAACAAACTGGAAACGATTCTGAAGGTAGGATGAAATTAAACTTATACTATTATCATTAAAAGCATAATATTTTAATTTTTTTATTAGAATATTATGCGAAACACAATCAAAAGCGTTCGTCATATCTACAAATTGAGAATGAACATAGTTACCTTTTTCAAAGTTGTTATGTATGAAAGATGTTAAATTATTAATAGCTAATGTAGTCGAGTGGTGTTTTCTAAATCCAAATTGTGCATGATTAATATAATTATTTGTTTCTAGATAATTTACTAGTTGTTCTTTCATTAATGTTTCAAAAATTTTGGCAAAGATAGGAATTGTTGATATGGTTCTGTAATTAACAACGTCTTTGTTCGAGCCTTTTTTGTAAATGGGTACAACTCGCGATACTTTCAAAACATCAGGAAACGTGTTGCTACGAATGCATTGATTCATTAATTTGGTTAGTGGATATACAATTTCATAACGAATAGTAAATAGTATTTTTGAATTAATATTGTACGCATCTTTACTAGAGGTTTTATTTAGAGTATTTATTATATCATTGATTTCTACAAAAGAAGCTGTTTGAAACTTAAAACTTTTAATCGAGCCATTGTTAGTGATCTGTGATAAGTAATACGTAAAGTGATGTTTACTTGAAGGTATATTTTGGGCAATATTTAGTGGAGATTGCACAAAATATTCGTTGAATTTATCCGCCGAAATAGCATTTAATGGGAATGCTTTATCTTTTTTCCTGTTAATTAGATTCCACATGGCTCTCTGTGGCTTAGATGCCTTTGTAATATAGCTGTCATGGGCTGATTTTTTTGCATCAGTTATAGCGATCCGATATTCAAACTTTTTTTGTTTTACTTTATTATGTAAGTTTACAGATGGTTGTAGTTTATAAACATCTTGCAATTTATTTAGAATTTCTCTTTTTTTTTCAAATCATTATTGAACCAATGTACTTGCAGGTTTTTAGTATTATTTGAGGTTACAAATTTATATTTTTTTGGAAAGGCAGTTTCTATCGCATTACAAATGACATTTATAAAACAATCAAATTTTTCTTGGATATTCATGTTTGGTTCATCAACAAACGCCCAGTCCGTATTCCCCATTAATGAGTTCAACTTAAATAACCCAAGTGTTGAAATAGGCCTATACATAACTTTCTGTGAAACCTGCTTATTGTGAGCATTAAATCCTACAGTTATTCCAAAATGATCGGAGAGATTTGTATCCAGTATACTGGTATGATAATTAAGTGACTTGCTATTAATAAATATATTGTCCAGACAATTATCTTTCCTGGTATTTGATGTATTTATGGGACTAAAGCCATAACTAAGAAAAGTATTTAGTAAACGAAGTGTTTGTTTGTTATTTGTGTTAAACAAAACATTAAAATCGCCAGTTACTATAACAGTTTTGTTGCTTTTGGTAAGAAGTTTTAAACATTTTGAAATGTTTTCTAAAAACATATCATAATTGCCTTTGGGAGATCTATAGGCAGTCATAAGATTAATATTTTCAAGTTTTATTGCTGCAAACTCACAGTGTAATTCAGCAGATAAATTTTTAATTTTTTCTATTGCTTTACCTGATTTCTGTTTCCTAGCGAGGATTGCCACTCCACCATGAATGTGTGTACTTCTAGAAAAGTTAGAGATAACGTTATAATCGCTTAAGAATAATGCCTCAATTTCATCATGCATTAACCAGTGTTCATTAATACATATGAAATCAAATTTTTTGTTGTTACTACAAAGAAAACTTTCAAATTCATGTATCTTATTTCTCAAACATTGGATATTGATATGTAATAAATTTAAACTACTGATGCTATTAGCTTTACTTTGGGATACATCGACCGCTTTTTGAATTTGTTTTAGGTTTGAGCTGTTTTGAAGAGTGTTGTCGGAAAAACGCATAATATCAGTATTTTTACTATAAGTTAGGTTTGTTTCCGGCTGTCTATTTAAACTATGACTACCTTTGGTTTTGTGAACAGAGCTTGTCTCAACTACTTTTAAACAATTAACATGTCTAGTACTAAACAATTTTATAAAATGCGCAACTGTTTTGCACAACTTTCGTTTACCACCTCCATTTAGATGTAAACCATACCTATTATAATCCAAGTTTGTAATGTTTTTATTAATGTCCACAATATCAATGTTGTTTGTTACTCGACGCACATTTCGTATAAGTTCGAATAACTTTTCATTCATTTCAAATATCGTATTATTTAAACCAAAATTATCGTATCTGTACGGAATGGTACATAATATTAGATTTGTGTTAAAGCAATTGTTTATTACAAATTGTACAGATTTGAAATAGTGAGTGCTAGGTTCGCTATCATTCGTACCGCCTAGGATAATAACGTAATCCTTTTGATTAAAATGTTTAATAAGATTTTTAATATCCGACGTTATTTGAAAGAAGTTTGCATTCGGTTTAAACACAACACTTACATTGAAATATTGTTGAAATTCGTCTTGCATTAAAGTAGATAAACCGCGGCCATGACTATCACATAGAAACAGCATTGACGGCTTTTTCCTTGAGAAAGAT
Organism: Vesta saturnalis; assembly: GCA_036346205.1. Taxonomy (NCBI): domain Eukaryota; kingdom Metazoa; phylum Arthropoda; class Insecta; order Coleoptera; family Lampyridae; genus Vesta; species Vesta saturnalis. The sequence continues at coordinate 5,385,063 of JARFJB010000307.1, forward strand.
ACTCTTGATGACAATTGACTAGGTATATAGCCTTTTGTTAAAAAAAGAAAGGTTGCGAATTTTCTTTAAAAACGCATTTTTATATAGAATTGATCAGATATTGAACAAATTTGAACTAACACTTAAATTCTATCTTAGGAATTTTTTTCTGCAAATTTGCTCGTCGTATCAAAAAATTGTACTTATAGAACATAAGCGATATATTTAATGTCTATATGTAGGTATTTTTATTTCTTTGCAATATATAACGGTTTCTGATCAACTCCAGGACAAATAAAAACAAGCTTAAATACAAAATCAAAGTACTTTCGTTGTGGAGTTATTGTGGGTATTAACATATATCCACACACACAGACATCACGACCGATCTTGGGGAAACTTGGCCAAACGTTGTAAAATGACTTATTTAGCAATAGTGAAAAATAGGTCGATTGCATAACCTTCTATACCTACATATGTATATATAGGTTGGAAGGTAAAACTCCAAACCGATTTTCTTTGTTAGAGCTAGAAAACTTAAACGGTTGGTAGTAGTGAATAAAAGTTATTACAGTAGATTACACTTTTATTTATCGTTTCTAGTCGCTGTGAGCATCTTGATACAATATATTACAATTTGCGACCAATCTTAACAGTACTTAACAGCTTTAAGTTAACAAATAACATATTGATGAGATGAGAATTTTTTTTTAAATACAATTACGTAACCTTGCAATAATAATTATTTTCAGAACTTGAGGTTAAAGTTTATACAAATTAACAAATACCTCTACGACCTGAAAAGAATTATTATTAACAGACTAATTATTTTTTACCAAAAGTATGTTATACTTATGCTGCTGAAAAATACCGAATGAATTAAAAATCGCGAATTATTACAATCCACGAGAAATGTGAATAAATTGTACTAAAACGTTTATTGCAGCACCTGTAGTTGTATATAGTCACATACTTTTGGCACTTAATTTTTTAGCTCTTTATTTAGTTATTGAGCGTTTTCTAGAATCGTTAACAAAGTGTGCAGTTGCACGTGTGTTTTTATCATTAGTATGGAAGCCGCGCGGTGCTCAATATATCTACTAATAGAAAACTTTAATATGATAGTGTTAACAAAAAAAGAAGTTACTCGTGAGGTGTGTGAGAAATGAAAGCGTTATTACGGAAGATACCCTTATAGCCCATGTTGATAAGTAAAGAGGGCGCCACTTTCGGTGATAATTTTTTGCGAGCAGTTTCCTTGTGGATGATTCGTTGATAAGGTACTTACTTCACAACATATTTAATATACCCGTTTTGCGAAACTCCAAATAAAAAATAATTAACGAAACGTATTTATATACGAAACTTTTCTATCAGTTGATAGGTGAATACTCTGTGATGATAGTGATTGACTATATGTACCTAACACGAACACCGTTACTACTGCACAATTGCATTATGTATGAATACATACATACAATATATAAATATCTATCGCGAGTAGATACTTTTAAAAATAATATTACATCCTAAATAACAATGTTTGGCCGAAGCCCGTCCATACGATACTGAGTGCATTTGCTACTGCAACCAACAAAATTTACTAGACTTAAATCTATCTAATTAATAACTTATTGAACAGTCTGTTGTACACTAAAAGTTAAATAATGTTGCTTAATAACTTATTCGTAAGACGATTAGTCTTTAAAAATGCAAGCATCAATTTTTGTGATTTTTAAAAGTGCTGTATCTTAAAAGGCATTGAAGGGTGTAAACATAATAATAATTTACTGTATGGCAGTCTGTTCAATAATACAGTACTAAAAAAGGCAAACTGATAACGTTGCAATTATTAGGATATTTTTTTTAAACTATCCCTACAATATCAAATATTTTTATATTGAAAAAAATACAATGACTGAAATCAGGAAGACAATTACATATATTATGTTACACATAACTCGATATAAATTGGTGTTAGTGCTTTTCAAAAAATTATTATTATATACAAACGCTTACAAAATATTAGTGCCATTTTTATTGTTTTGCTACAAAAGAAATCAATGTATGTATATATTTTCAGCCATTGCATTATTTCAAACACGTTTATGTTTAGTTTTACATAGATACTTTACACAATCAGTTTATATCAGCCTCACGACTATATTTATTACCTAATTGATTACATACAACGTTTTCTGCAGTGCCAGTAAAAACAATAAAAATTCTATTTTATTAAACTACATTGAAAATATTTTTCAGTTTTTTTTATTTAAATTGTAAAATTTTAATAAAATTTGAAAAACTGTTTTTTAATACTTTTTCGTTTATACTCAGTTAAATTATCAGTGACTTCCAGATCGTTGCAGTGCAATAAATGTTTATGCAGCAGCATGCACTTAAATTTTTCTTAGTTACTCGCTAGACCATTCAAGAGTCTATAGGAAGCCCGATAAGAAATATAACATCATCTAGAATATAGAATATCTACTATACAGAACAAAATTTTTAACTGCGTTTCATTAATAGAGGTTTATATCAAAAATGTTTTGTTCATATATTGGCTTATGTATCACAAGCATTGATTTTTTGTGTATTTAACGTGCTTCAATACACTAAAATAGTACGGAGGGCGTGCATTTTGTTTTGTGTTCGATATTCAAAACTAAAATTTATACGAACAAGTCTTACTTTAATTTTTGTAACGTACAAAAAAATAACCAGTTGCACAAATGCAGAGAGGACCGGAATATTAACAATAAATTAATCTGATTGGTGTAGTAATGATTTACTAGTATAGACCATTAGTGAACAAAGATAATACTGGATCGAATTTATTTGCGTTTGTGCAACGTTTTTTTTTTTTTTGAATTATCAAATTTTAAACGTGCAGAATTTTAAATACCCTTTAAGTAAAATATGCTTAATAATATAGAGCGTAAGTAACGGTGTGCAACATATTTTTTCTACGTTAATTTCTTACGATAGTGTCAAGGCTCATTGTCAAATTTGATTGTAATTGGTGATTAAAAGAATAGATTTCAACTATACTAATATAATAAGTCAAAAATCAATTTAACTGAGCATATTTGAATACGATTATAATCACTAAGATTAAAATATCCCGAAATGTTTTCGAAACAAATGACGCATCTTCGTCGTAGATTACCTACCTAATTTCTTGTTGGAAGTTCTTATATCGGAAGATTACAACGTCAGTAAGTGTTTAATAACAACATTAGAACAAACATCACAATATACACAGTTTCTTTCACAAAATGTTTAATAACGACAAACCAATGAAACTTATACACGGCAGTATTGAAAAATGGGGTGTTCCATTATCTTCCTTTCGACTTCTGTTTCTTTTTGTTTCACGTGCCAGGAAGATGGTATTCGTTGTAAAAATAAAATTTAGAGCACCTGTTTATTTGTATGTGTGTTTTGTAATTGTAGTTAAATTGAACGTCGATTATTGGTAAAACCTCTCTATCGTTTACTGTTCAGTACGTTTGTGCAAATGTGCAAAATCTATCTATTATTGAAAATGTATAAATAAATTTGTGATATCTAAGAGATGATACGATTAATCGGCGTACAAAAATCTTCTGCCCTAAGTGTTTTATATTATTAGAATGTTACTCCAGGAACTTTTCCAAGTTCAAATTATATCTAAACATCACGCTGAAGACGAAAATACAGCAACGTTTTACGTATACGCCGCACTAAAACATGTATTATACTATAATTATTAGTACTATTATTATTTTTATAAACGCATGGTTTTAGTTAAATTACTATTATTGTTAAATCATGAATTGTCGACATTGTTTAAAAATATCTTTTAGTGTTTATAAATCCTGATTTCTTATTGACTGCACAAGTTTTGCCGAGGCTGCAGACGGATCTCACGTACCAGCCGTCAGCAATACATTGTTAGTGATTGTCCAATAAACAATTACTTATCTACTCCCGCTTTTTTTATTGAAACGCGCATTTTCGTATTGTAAACATAAACATTGCATATCAAATGCTGGAAGAAGTGTTACGGTAAAAAGTCTGCTACTAAAAATTTGATAATAAGTAATACAATGGCGCCTATTCTATCGTAACTTTCGTCAAATTTTAAAAATTAGTTCCAGCCGCACACTAAAAATTGAAAGAAAAAAAAATTAGTACCCTGTTTGTACACGTTAGTGTAATCATCTAAATAAAACGTTTCTCGATTGTCGTAAAAATGTTTGATGCCGAGAGTAGAAACAATTCTTACTAGTAACGTTGTCATTAGCATCATAAAACTATTGAAAACAAGCCAACATTTAATTTAATATAAATACGCTTTCAAGTGATTTTCGACCCTGTAAGTGAATAATATTGCTGACGACGGCAGTAACGATAACAACCGAGAGGAAGCCACCATCAAACACTGTCAACACTAGCAAAACGTTCTCCCAACTCTTCACATACATGTTGTGGTGGTCTTCTTGATGAACCGCCTGGTACTGGTAACGGAAACGGTCGCTGAAGGCGTCTTTGACGTCGTCGCCGCTTTCGATGACACAACACACACAATATTAAAAGTATCGCTATAATTATCGATATCGAACATGCAGTCACTATTGTATGATCTTCTTTTGGAGCTTCTAGACCACCTAAAAATGAGAAAAATAAGTTTAATCTTGTAAGGGTAATTTGTAAGTCACATCTATAGTTAACCTAAAGCTATTAATCTGGTGATTAACGTATACTTCTATTTCTTACAGAAACTTCAAGAAAGTAGTGTTTGAGTAATATGTTTGGCTTATATTTAAATAAAAATATTGCTATCTTTGAAGTTGCCATTAAAAAAAAACCTGTGAAACGTAGTAAAAGTTTGGTTGAGTTAATCGGCCCATTTCCACAGTTTTTGACTCTAGTAGCGCGACGTCTCGGGGGTAGATTCTGCATGCGTGATCAGGTTTACTCCTAAGAAGGACTAATTTCGCACGAAAGTCGAATTCATTTACTATGATTGTTTCCCAAGCGCGAAAAGCTTAAGCGCAGCCACGTAATAGTTAATATATATATATATATATATATATATATATATATATATATATATATATATATATAACAGGTGAATCTTATCTAATCCGCCAAAATTAAAGGAGTACTAGAACTCGTCATTCAAAGCAAAAAAGTTCATATGTACATGGGTCCGGAAATGCTTCGTTTCCGAGATACATGGTGTCAAAGTTGAAAAAATAGATAGCGTTTTCTTCAATATCTTTCGACTGTTTCTAAATAATTTCATGAAATTTAGTATACGGGGGTTTTTTGGGATAACAAATGCAAGTGTGTGGTCCATTTAGTTGTGGTTTCTAGAGGTCGCCAGTGGCAACCATTTGCACTCCTTTAAATCGTTGCAACTTTTTTATGCTACACTGTATGCCATTTTGGACTAGAAAAATCGATTCTCCCATCTTTTCTGCTAAAAAAAGGTATATCTTAGTGAAGTCGCTAGGAGCAACCCTTTCCGAGAAAACGCATTTAAAACTCACAATGTTTATTTATTTAAAACTAACTTTTGTAAGGAGTACTAAAATATCCAACATTAAAAAAAGAAAAAGAAAAGAAATTTATATTAAAAAAATCACCGTATACGAAATTTCATGAAATTATTTCGAAACAGTCGAAAGATATTGAAGAAAACGCGACTTTTTTTGAAACTTTGACACCCTGTATCTCAGAAACGAAGCATTTCCGGTCCCATGTCACATATTAACTTTTTTGCTTAGAATGATGAGTTCTAGTACTCCTTTAATTTTGGCGGATTAGATAAGATTCACCTGTATATATATATATATATATATATATATATATATATATATATATATATATATATATATATATATATATATATGAGGCCATTATGCTGAAACCACATGTCAACTCTATTTAGAAGTGGAACATCCTCTATTAATCCTGGCAACTCATTCTGTAAACAATTTAGCTAATGCTCGGATGATAAATGTTCTTGAAATACGAATGGCCCAATAAGAAGGTTGTAAAGAACACCACACCAAATATTCACCGAAAAGCGATGCTGAATATGTATCTCTCGTTTTACAATAATTTGCCCATAAAGCTGTTCATGTGCATTTGACCAACGACAAAAGTCAACACACACGTCTGCTGCTTGTAAATGTTGACCAGATTGTATTTAATGTGGGTACAAACCAAAAGTTATGTGATGTTCCGCACACTTTCATTCGACTAACGTGAACACGATTACACATTCTTCGTACACTAGTAGAGGGACTATTTTCGATCATATAAAGAACATCTTCTTCATCGCCAAGTTCTTGCTGTACGGGACGTTCTGCAGTAGCCTTAGCAAAATTACCTGTTTCTGACAGATGTCGATTATGAGCACTTGCTTAATAGGTATGCTTCGATCAGTGACTGTTACTTCCGCACTGACGCTCTCACATTTCCGTCACAGTATCCGGAAATAAAATGAACATCCGTATATTCTTGATATAATAACGTAGACATATTACATTGATCTTAAAATTACGTCAAAGAATATACAATGTCACAAACCAATACGACAAAACAGGTACGTGGCCTACCAGATTTGGTTTAATATTAAATTTAATATTGCCCATAACTCCTTAACTATTTAAGTTTTGGATAGGAGTGTATAAGACACTTTCGACCTAGAACTGTCCATGAAAAACGCTATTAAGATATGGCCATCGAGTCACGGGACACCGGGTATATAGGTACACCGGAAGTAAATCAAATAGAGGCCACCCCTGTGACTTTTGAACGGGTCGTTAGATTTTGATCAAATTTTGGTGAGTTACATTAGTGCCAATTTTTCACATAAAAAAACAATATGGCCGACTTCCGGTTTCGCCGGAAATGACCCAAAAGCTGACAATTTTAGTGGAACACTCTGTATATTTTTACATATTGAATTGTAGGGCTTCAAATACATACAGTACATCTGTCAAATGTCAACTCAAGCGCCATTTTAATTTTATTTTTTTGTTTTTTTATTTTAGATCATTATGACGTCAGTTAAATTATAGATAATTGACGTACAATTGCCCCCACAATAGTTTGTTAACGATCAAATTTAAAAATTACGGTTTTTTAACTAAACTCACTGTTCCCAATAAGAACACATATGGGCCACCCTGTATATTAAATAGCTCTTTCAAGTACTAGTAAACTATATGCATAGTAATTTCCTTAGTTCCTAAATAAAGCAGTAATTTTTAATTTTCTAATTTTTATTAACATAACATGCTCCTGAAGCCGACTCTGTCAAAGTAAAACGGCGTTTCATGTTTGTATTTGAAGCCGTAGAATGCAAACATGTAAAAATATACAGGTTGTTCCATTTAAATTTTCAACTTTTGTGTAGGTTATATTGTTTTTTTTATGTAAAAAAATCCCAAACTGGCTCTACTATAACCCATCAAAACTTGAACAAAATCTAACGACCCGTTCAAAAGTTACAGGGGTGGTCACTATTTGATTTGCATATATATACATAATATATTGGGTTACTTACTGGCTCAGCGGTTAAGGTGTCACGCGTGTAAGTGAAAGATACCAGGTTCGAATCTGAGTAATAGTGAAAATTATGCTTGTTAATGCATCCATTGTGAAATGTGGCCTCATCGGAAAATAAGATGTTCATAAAAAATAATGGATTTTGTTGGAGGCGGAAACAAACCCACTCATAAAACTCTGCACTGAAAATCATTTTCACTCAGAGCCTGGTGCGATTGAATGTGGTGTGCATGAAAATGGTGGATTTCTAAAATTCTCCCACACGGGCCTGGCTAATGTTTGGATCTTCTGTAACTGTCAACTGTCATTTGTAACCGTTTTAACCCATTTTGTCGCACTGTCCGCAATTGAGTACAACCCTTATATTATATTTGTGGTTCGGGCACACCTACAGTTTAAATGAGATGTCTTTCGATAGAGTTTCACAAAGTAAAGGTTACATGGCGCTGTAGTCATAGAGATTTAGCCAACGATTTTAGAAGCAATCTGTCACTTCGCGGTCGGTAACTTGATTGTTTGAATGTTTTTGATTTTTTGTGACTTTTGCCGACTTTTCTTATTAGTACGGTAAGTACTAGATAGATTTATTTACATGGTAGACGCTCCCTTTGATTATAGGTAGAATCATTTTACAAAACTGGCCTGTACTCATTTGAGTACGGTGGGCTAATGTGGCGTCAAAATTGTTTATTTGTTTTTTCTTTCATGTTAGGTTTAACATCTATATAGCAATGAATATCGATGAATTTAAAGAAGTAAATTCAACTAGATTCTATGGAAAACGTTATAGAACTCTAGGTTTAGCTGCATATGACCTAATGAATTCCACTCATATCGGTACATGTCGGTAGTGATTACTTTCCCAGATGTTGACTATCAAACCGTTAATGAAGATATTGACGAGGACGATCTTCTGCCGCAAAACGTTCCTAATGAGGTTCCAGGGGAAATAGGGCTTCATTATGCGTGTGATGAATCAGAGAGCGACGAAGAGGACAATATTCCAATAGCTACACTAAGGCAAAATTTACGAGGCCTTCAAAATAAAACAGTGCCCAAAGAACCTGACTAGACATTAGACATTAGTATGGTATCTACCACAGGTTACATGTACCGCCTAGGTAATGTGAAAAATCGGAGATAAAATTCCTGTTCCTGCTCCTGTTCTTCATAGGAAACCCATAACCTACTAAAAAAATTTCGACATAGATACACTTACGGCTACACGTGTACTACTTCAAACGTTATTTTAAGTACAACGGATATAGTATATTGGAAATTTGGGTTATGGATTCTTTAGGCTAGCTTTGTCAGAATTCCCTATACTAAAATTTTGCCGTTCCGGCGATGTTACTTCTAACTTCTACTCGCCGATTAATGTTAAATGAAAACGTTTCTATTTAAACAAATGACAAATTTTAGAAACAATCTTAAGGTATTTTCCATGAATGTAAAATGAATTCAAATATTGGGGTTTATATTGTACATTCTACTCATTTTTGCAAAAGAATCTGCCAAAATAAATAAAATGATTAAATTGGCTAGCTTTTAATGGCCAACTGCTTAAAGTTAGGATTTGGTTAGTTAGTTTGGTTTTCTAGTAACAACAAAACATTTACATCTGTTTAAAAAACATGTTCTTGGTTTGTAAACTTTTACTGCAAGAAACTGGTTTTTAAGTACCCTGTATAAGAATTTTTAAAAACGAATTTAGGATTTTAGTAATCATACCGTCACGGGGTAGTGTCAAAACGTAAAAAATCCCAGAAACAGTTAAATTTTGATTAGAAAAATTCGGATAAATGTTCCAACTAAAATAATTGTACCTTGTAGAACCTTAAATTGAAAAAGAAAACATTACACTATTTATCATTGAACCCATGTGTAGCGTGTACTGTAGTGTGAGATTATTTTGACGTACTGAGTATATTTCGTGTTGTGTTATGAGTGTGATGTATTTATGATATTGTATGAATGTGCGCTTATACAGGGTGTCCTAACGATAGAGTAAAGTAAGTTTATGCTTAACTAGAATTATTTGTGTAAATATTGTATGGACCATGGGGTAGAGGTAAGAAGTGTGCATTTTTTTAAAATATTGGAAGTTATACAAGGTGTGCCAGAAAAGCAGGACGTGAAAAAGTATGATTTTTTAAATAGAACACCCTATTTGATTTTAGTTTTAATTCTACGTGTTCATACAAACATATTTTGTCATACAAAAGATTGGCTGAAAGTTTTAGTTCTTGAGATATTCGCGTTTAAATATTATTATGGTCATTTTCGTAGGGTTGATGAATGGTCAATTGTTCCGTTATTTCACAATAAAAAAAATTGATATTTCGTGTGAAAAATGAGTGATATTATACTAACGTTTAGACCGAGTAGTATTTCTAATTTTCTCAACAGGGTGTTTGTTATAACCATTCAAATTTGAAAATTCTCAAATTAAAAAAAATCAGTTTTTTTTAATTGCACACCCTATATATTTTTATTTCATTTTATTCGGGATTAAAAAATCTATCATTTTTGTCCTATATCTATCTTTGATAGTTTTCGAGTAATTTCGATTTTTTCACACTAGCTACTTTATTTTCGATAACATCGCATTGCATGGATCTTGGTAGCCATGGAAAATAATAATTGCGTTACTAAGATACAAAGGTTTCCTACTTGTCAAAATAAACACATATTAAATTTGTCGTTTTCGCATTTAACTTGTTATCAATTCTTGTATCAATTATGGATTATTCGACAAATGAATTAATTGATATGATATACGTGTTGGGCGAGGCTGAAAAAACCCTTTATTGGCACAACGAATCTACAAAATGAAATATCCTGAACGTCGAATACCTACTACTGTTGGCTTGGAAAATTTGATGGATAGATTTCATTCTAGCGGTAGTGTTAAATACTTCAAACGTAAAGTTGTTAATAAAAGGGCAGATAATGAAGAAAAAGAACTTGAAATATTATTAAATATTCAAGAAAATCCCCAAGTGAGTTCTAGAACATTAGCGACGATATGTGATACCTCCAAATCAAACGTGAATCGAACAACGCTGAAGTATAAGTACCATCCCTATCACATTGAGCTTCATCAAGAATTGCGAGAAGAGGATTTTGCAAGACGAATTGAATTCTGCAATATCATTAATCAACGGCTGCAATTAAATAACAACTTTTTGTGCTCCATAATGTTTTCCGTTTAAAAGTAATGGGGCTGTAAATCGGCATAATATGCACTATTACGCCATTGATAATCCATTTTGGCTACGAGAAGTTCAAAACCAAAATTATTGGTCACTAAATGTGTGGTGTGGTATACTTAATGACCAAATTATCGGTCCCTATTTTTTTGATGATCCATTAACGGGCCGCAGCTATTTGCATTTCTTACGTGAAGAATTGCCTGTGTTACTTGAGGATATCAATTTAGAAGGACGACTAAATATGTGGTTGCAACAGGATGGTGCACCTCCACATTTTTATCGGGACGTAAGGGAATTCTTGAACCAGCAATACCCGGAGAAATGGATAGGACGTAATGGCTTTATATTATGGCCACCCAGGTCATGCGATTTAACTCCACTGGATTTTTTCCTATGGGGATACATAAAAGATCGGGTGTATATTATTAAACCTACAACAAGGGAGGACATGAAAAATAGAATTCGCGAAGCTTGTCGCACAGTGACCCCTCTTATGTTATCCGAAGTGAGACAGAACATGAGAAAAAGTCTCAATATGTGTATTCAGCAAGAAGGCCGTCTATTTGAGCATTTACTAAGCGCAATGTTGAATAATTATTGAATTACTGTTTCTCATTAATAAAAACTGTTAATATTCTCGCTTAGGTGGTTTGTTTTATTTCGTCGCAATTGTTTTCCATGGCTACCACGATCCACAATAATGTTATAGTATCGTATGTAACGTAGCTAGTGAGAAAAATCGAAATTCCTCGAAAACTATCAAAGATAGATATAGGATATATTTGACAAAAATGATAGATTTTTTAATCCCGAATAAAATGAAATAAAATATATAGGGTGTGCAATTAAAAAACTGATTTTTTTAATTTGAGAATTTTCAAATTTGAATGGTTATAACAAACACCCTGTTGAGAAAATTAGAAATACTACTCGGTCTAAACGTTAGTATAATATCACTCATTTTTCACACGAAATATCAATTTTTTTTATTGTGAAATAACGGAACAATTGCCCATTCATCAACCCCACGAAAATGACCATAATAATCATTAAACGCGAATATCTCAAGAACTAAAAACTTTCAGCCAATCTTTTGTATGACAAAATATGTTTGTATGGACACGTAGAATTAAAAACTAAATTCAAATACGGGGTGTTCTATTTAAAAAAATCATACTTTTTCACGTCCTGCTTTTCTGGCACACCTTGTATAACTTCCAATATTTTAAAAAAATGCACACTTCTTACCTCTACCCCATGGTCCATACAATATTTACACAAATAATTCTAGTTAAGCATAAACTTACTTTACTCTATCGTTGGGACACCCTGTACATAATATTTTTTCAAGCATAATGTAAAAGGACGTTTGAATGCTGTACAAAATAATCCGAGCTGAAAGAATTAAATTTTTATGAGAAATAATATTTCAGTAAAATTCTTATTGAGACGTGGCGTGGCTTCTGTGTTTTCAGAAATGTAGGTTCAAAATTGCTATTCAATGAGTAGTGTGAGTGAATTAATGACTTATTAGTATAACTTTCCTGCATAAAAATAGTATGTGTATTTTATTCGTATAAATCAGTTTCTGCGTATAATTTTCAGCGGAAATAGCATTGAAATTTACTGAATTTTGCGTATATGTGCGACTTTCATAATAATTTGAATTTTTCTGAAGATTGTACTGAATGAACGTGAATATCGAATTTGGACAATTTGGATAGATATTACGTAATTCAATAAGCGCAACTTGTCAGAGATCATTTATAATATCTGCATTTATTTGTAAAATGTAAAAATTTTACCTCTGAAGCAAAGACTAAAAGAGCAATAAAAACAAATTTAAACTCAACTACAATTAAATTTAAGTATGTCACATAAAAAGTTGTTATGATGAAATAATTCAGCACTATTCTGGTAAAAATTTAGAAACCAGCAAACTAAAACTTCACATAAAACTATGTAGATCACCTCAAAAGTAATACTAAACAGATAAAGGATATTGTTACAGCTATCAATGAATTATATCCTGATAACATCAAACATTTATTTTCTGGTAATTTCAGTGCTGTTATAGGTGCTATAAAACAGAAACATTTTTGTTATACAAAAAATTGCATTTGTAAATACCCACTACTCAAAGATTCGAATATAGGCCTTGCGTAAAGATAATTTCATTCTACTACAGTTTATAACAGAATAATGATTTATGTAACAAGTGCAAAGAGGAGTGTTCATTGCACGTGACGTGCGTTTGTCCAACGAGGCCGAGTTGGACAATACGTCGACAATAAATGCTTTGTGCGCGAGTTGAATACAATATTTTTTTTCATAAAAAAAATAAATAAATAAATAAGAGGTCGGTAAGTAAAAAAAAAATGCTTAATGTTATATTTAATATTTTATTATGACTGATTATCATCGTTAGCGTGTTTTGCTGGATATTACATTGAAATATGCTTCATTTGCAAGCACATTGATTTTTGGTGGGGTGTCATCTTTTGTTTTTTTTTAATTTTTCTCCTTTTAAGCTATAAAACTATTTTACATCTGCACTTTTTTTATTTATTTTAATATAATGAAAAGAAACCTGTTTGTTATCCATATCCGATTTCCGGTAAAAAAAAACTAAAATATTGCGATAAAGTGCGCATAAAACAACCTTCGTACACTTGACCACAACAAAAGGTAACTTTTTTGTAAAAATTTTAAATGAAATGAAAATTTTAAATGCTTAAAATTGTAGGAGAACATTAATTATACAATGATCTAATTACCTTTCCACTAATTAAACAAATCACTTAACTTGAACACTTAAAAGAAGGAAAATCAAGAACGTAATAACTTCGCGCACAGGTTTTCATAAAATGTTGAATCCAGATCTGAACGTTAAGTGGAATAAATGCGAATGCAAAATTGGGATGTTTCAAAGACTTATTAAGATTTTTATAAAAAGTTCAAGACGGCTAATAGATTGGTCCAAAGTGGTGCGTTGATGCTATTTCCCGCTTCGGTGAGCGGATGCCTGAAAGTATATAAGAAAGAGTGACAGGATTGAACAGGGAGACGCTCGGGCTCAGGGTAATACGTTAGAGGGCGGTTGCGTGCGACTAAACTGTCCTACAAGCCTGGTAGTTATATAAACCTTTATGAGTAATTATTGGTATTCAGAGGGCGCTGTCCTTTCAGAATTTATATCCCAAACAAGCCCGCCAAGTGTAAGGTATAAATTTTTACAACTTACGTCGGAGGTACATAATACATAATAATACATATTTCCCTTACCTTGGAAAACACACACGCATACAAACGCACACGCATACGTCCACGCACACGCACACGCACAGGCACACGCACACGCACACGCACTATGAAGATTAGTTTTTTTCCCTTATTGCTCCGCTAACAAGAACTGTAGTTAAGTCCGTCAAGCAATTAAATATTCACCGTTATATATTATTAAAACTTGAATTAAGTACTATGAGTAATTATACCGTTATTCGTAATGAATTTTAAATGAAGATAATGTTAAAGTTTAGCTATTCAGAATAAAATTGTTAATGATGAACAAAAATTAAAAGGAGTTAAGAGATTGCCGGTAATTATACACAGAAATTTTCTCTTTTTATTCCGAAATTAAAGCTTGATTTAGTGTGTATTAAACCGTATCGTTAAATCGAAAATTACATTCAAAATCTTTTATATTAATATTAGTTAGAGATAAGTAAACTACAGCATTCAAAATAGAATTTAAACCCCAAAAAATGCAATTAAGAGAGTCGTAAATTAATATCATAAATAATAATTAACACCGGTCTTACAATTAATTTCGTGGAAAATTACATTGTTAAATAATATTTTAGATATAAATAATTAAAGTTAAGTAGAAGCTGGCAAAATTTTGTATGTAGTTCCGTTGTTTCGCAGGTGGTAGTTTTGACGAAGTGTGTGCTTATTCATTGATTGGTTTGATATTGGTGGGGACGGCGAGTTGTGCTGCTGCCTCATCGAGAAGAGCCTTGAGTTTCCGGCTGCCCCTATTTTAATATTTCATACTTTAAGTGGGTGGTGTCTTTCGATCTCATTGCTTTGGGCGGACAGACGAAAATTGATTTTTATTAATGAGTATAAGGTGGAGCGTAATTTGGGGTTGATTAATATGGTTAAGCTTGGTGAATGCTCACTCTGTGGTCAAGTCTGAAAATTAGATGGTTTGTTTTGATGCAAGTAGTACAAAAGTTGCTTTGATACTGATCACCGGTTCTAGTTAAACCGTAATCATTGAAACATAAATAAATTGATAGAGCGCGTATGTATTAAGAATCAATCATTTTTCTTCCATCATTGATGAAGGATTTTGTTTGTCAAGGGGACATGTGACCTTTGTCAACTACCGTATCCGTCGTTAGTCTGCATTAATTTTGTTTGAGGTACAACTTCTACCGCAGCATAACACCCTGAGTATTATTTTCCACTGAGAGACCTGGAGTAACCTTTTGGAAACCGTAAAAGTTCAGGATTGGACCCAAAGACCTTCTGGACATTAGCTTATCTTTGGGTTACGCTCAAACCTATTTAACCCGCTTCAACCATCTATAACGAAGAACCCGTTATCCGTATACCGCCCAGGAGATGACACCGAAATAAAATAAATACTGTGCATTCTAGGTAAACTAAGTAAATTTATTTCCAAACGAGTTTAATTTTTGTATTGGTGCTCGTTGAGGGCAGGCTTCACTCGCCACCACCGAAAAAGCGCACACGCACACACACACACACGCACATGCACATACATACGCACACGCACACGCACACACTAACGCAAACTCACGCACATGCAAACGCAAACGCAAACACAAACGCACTTGCACACACACACGTACACGCACACTCACGAGCACGCGCGCACGCAAACGCACACACAAGTCGGTTGCATCACGGGCTGTCCTATTTATTACGAGTCGTTAACGTCCAAGGGATTCTAATTTAAATTCTCTCTAGGGTTAAAACTAAAATTAAGGTTTCAAAATTACAGAATGTCTTAACCAAATTAGTAACGATGACAACAGTGTTAGGAGTTGGCAGTGAATAGTCATATTTATGCTTCTTCTGAACGGCTTAATTATATAAAAAAATTTGGAACACTGGAACTGTGGCAGGACCTGTAACAAAAAAAATACACCCACATACCACACAAAAATTAAAAAGCACCAACCGTGTTTCAATGGATAAGTGGTCGACTGGATTACATAAATTGCTCTACTAAAAACTAGTATATCACTGACAGTAGCTTAGCAACTGAAACGTGTGTGGTACGTGGGTGTATTTTTATAGTTTGTGGCTTAATTATGTGATTAATAAATAATACCTAAACTTTTGTTTTGCTGGTAGGTATATTGTATACGTAACAGTTTCCTTAGAGCTACATTAGCCATTACTACGAAATGATTTTAATGCTGTAACCTGCCCAATATTCTCTATAATTTTCTATGCTTTGTATTCCTTTGTTTGTTTACTTTCATTTATAAAGACTGGAAACACAAAAATGTATTACCTTTACAAATTACAACCGAATTGCATATTATTAATTTACTGAGTCTATCAAAGCCCTGTGTAACATAATACCAAGCACAATTTCGAGATGTTGTGTGGATAACAGCTTGATACTATGAACAGCGTGTGATGTAGCACAACTGGTGCATGTCTACCAATTTTATTGTTGGCGGGTTGGATTGAAAACATCTAGTAAATATGTGTGGCTGTTGTGTATTTTGATAGTAGAAATAAGGTGTGCTTAGAGTTAGGTTGTTAGGAAAAATGATAGAAGGTTGTTGATTTTGAGATTTAGAAAAGAAAAAAGTATTATTTGGTCTGAGAATAAAAAGGTAATGTTACACATCTACTGTATTTTCTTTCACAAAATGTTTATAATGTTATTTATTATCTAAATTAATTATAATATTATAATAATTTGATTTGAAAACAGAACGTTCTCTTACAAACTTGAGTGAATAATAATTGAATTGAGTATATGATTTGCATTACAATACTATGCTAAGAATGATTATTTCATCTAATATAAATTAATATCAAGGATAATTTGAAAGTTAATGTTGCACCACAACCTTGTTATTTAATGTAGAGAGGTCCTTTGGTATCGTTTTTAATACATTTTATTTTGCCATTTCATACTTATAATTTAGCATATTTTAAGATGGATGTTCCCTTGTAAATGTAATGGAAGCGTAAAACGGCTCTCTGGTGAAACTGGCATAATGCTGACTTAGGGGAGATAGCCGTGGTAACACTAAAGCATGCTTTCGTTGTAGGACTGTATGCGTGCCTGTAATGAAATATGCTACCTTTCGGTTCGTTAATTGTAAATGCAGACCCTTAACATGTTGTAATGCAGTTAGCTAACTGTATAACCTGGTGATCACCATTTATGATATAGATGCCTGTATAGAATTATTACCACATTAACCTATAAAGGTTAGAGTAGAGCGATAGCAGTTTAATCTTGCAATAACAGTAGGGTTAAAATACGTATTGATCTAGGTATTTATAATTAATACTGATACTTTATTTATCTTGTTATTCTTGTTGAAAAGGGCGATGGGTTTTTCTTTGTAGCTCTTTTCTTCAATTTGCAATAAAGGTAGCAGAACTACATTGCACTTGATTATAAATTTATATACTGTGTTTATTATGTTCCTTTATTATATCGTCCCTTGGATACCGCAACGCACATATCTTGTAACACCTCTTTTACACATGTGGTTAAGCCAAATGATCGTCATGAAAAAGCAGGTTTCCATGACGATCATTTGGCTTAAATTAGCTCGCGCATTATGAAAACCAATTAAAATTTAGGTGAATTAAAAATTGTTATTAAGGTTATTAAATACATAAATAAAAAGTTTAACTCGGTAGGATTTGAACCTACGACATGTACTTTGCTCGATTATCGTTCTAACTAACTGAGCTATTGAGAGAAGCCCCAATTGATGTAAATTCTGTCTTTATGTATGTAGAACTGATGTAAATTAGAAATATAATCAGACTACAGTAAAATCACTTGTATTAATGGTATGTGAGCCTCCAATAATCTGATTATATTTAGAATTTACATCAGTTCTACATACATAAAGACAAAACTTACATCGATTGAGGCTTGATTAGAGCGGTACTCTAGCAAAGTACATGTTGTAGGTTCAAATCCTGCTCGAGGTAAACTTTATATTTATGTATTTAATAAAATTAATAATAATTTTTAAATTACATATTTACTTTTGAACTTATTCGTTCATAAATAACAAATAAAATTAAGGGGGTTTCAAAGATAGCAATATTACAATTATTGAAAATAGTGTGTACCTAAAAATAGTTATCAAGTTGGTTGTACTGTTTGAACTCCTTGCACTTTTAATACAAATGATAGTGATATAAAAAGCATAATTTTTATGTTGTTCTGCTCAAAAACAATGTGACTACTAAAATATAAAAACTATTCTACAAAAAACTGTTGTTATTCGTTTAAAATGTGCAAATTTTCTAAAGTGTAATAACCTACAATTTTGGAAAGATAGGTTCTTACATGCATGTAGAAGCGGAATTAGTGCAATATAATCTTAAAATCTAAATTATCAGTACAAGAAAATGGTGTAAAATGTATAATTAAAAATGGATCTTAAAGATTTAAAAGAAAAAGATAAGAAAAGAGGACTCACGTGAATGTAAGAGAAGCATGCTATTCTGGAGGGCATCACGCCAGCAGTAGTGCCACCAAGCACAGTGGTGGCAGGAGCTGGAGAGGAGTTGCTATCACAAAGGGCGCACGTGACCCACCTGAACATACACAACACCTGCCACCACTTGTTCCTTATACAAAAAAAACGTATCGTTTTGTATTATTATTACAAAACCATACGTTCAAGGTGCAACAAAATTGCTACCAATATACCCTTTACACAACAATTTGAGTATATTGACAAGCTTATATTAGTTAACTAACGGAAAAATTTAACAATTATCATCATTTATAGAGAAAAAAAAACGTGCATAAGCATTTATACCTAACAAATAAAATTTGCGTTGAAGCAAATTTTAATTTATTTCATTATTAGGTATTATTAAATAGTAACCATTGTGTCACTCACAGTCGGCTTCATCAGAGTCGTCGTCAGCCCCACAGTTGTTTACAAGATTGCATTTCAACTTCTTCGGTATGCAGTAACCACTTTTGGCGCACTGAAACTCTGTACAATCCTCGGTATCTTCTACCTCAGTCCAAACTGCCCTAAACCCTTGCGAACCTACTGCTTTATCAGCAGTTATAAAACTAAAACAGATCATCAGATATTCCATGTTTAAATACAAAATTAGCTTACCTTAATCTAATAGCATTTGAATCTGAAAGGTACTCCCACTTACTAGCCGCTCTTTTTTCTCCACACATTTCCCTTGGTGTTTCCGCCAAATTCAGCCATAGCCTTAAAACGGCAGCCGGACAACCACGATCTTAAAAATAAAGTTATCTAAAATTTATTCTTTAGATACAATTACTTACTCTCAGGATCTCCTTCCACCGCAAAACGTTCAAAGTTAATCAATATTTTACACTTTGGTTTCACCGTGACATACCAATTACAAATTTTTGACGCCTGCCCTCTACTAGGTCCATCATAGTTACTTGGAAAATTTGGACTAGAGATCACGCCATATTCTAAACTACTCATATTTCCTCCACAATCACCAAAAATAGATTTAGCCGTTTCAAATGTGTATCTAGCCTTGAAACCGCTATATACACCTTCAGAATTCGCGTGTAGTACCACTTTTAAACCAATTGCGCCACGATTCGATTCGATTGGACCGGGTGCAGACATACCACAATACCTTCCAATTGCTTTCTCGGTACCATCACGATAGGTGTTATAAATTTCTAACCAATCTTCTTGACATACGTTAACTCTAAAAAATTTCAAATTAGTTTGGTTAAAATGTAACTGTAAACTAGCTTACCCATAGGAGCCAAGAGTGCCATTGGCCGAATCTGCACGTACCTTAAAGTTGTCAAATACAAGAGAAACTTGTTCGTTAGGTGTACTCAAGAATAAGTATGTACAATTAGTATCACTTGGATAATTTGAAGGATACCGAGGCGAGTTAAATTCTCCTTTCTTTTTACTTGAACTGCGGTATGTAAATGTGCAACTACCATCCGGTGCGGGTGTACCCGGAATCCGATATTCTATAACAACGTTACCTATATATTAAATGTTTTATTACTAAAACTAATGTACCTGTTTCAAAAGTATAATTTGCTTTAAACCCCCTTCCCATTTGTTCTCCGCTACTAAAAACCATAACAAGGCGAGGCCCATCAGATACCACAATTTGAGGTTTGTTTTCATCTCCACACATTTCGTAATCGAACTTATCGTACGAATCCGTTGTTTCTTGTCCTTTTAGATAGACCTTGAGGTATCCATCAGAACAACTGTAAATTATGAGTCATTAATAGACATACAGTAAATACATGACGATTAACCTAAACATTCAACCTTGTATCCAATCAGAGATACTTGGCAAGCGAGAAAATTGTTTTAAAGTAATACTTTTAACGTATCTTGTAGCGTACTGAGTAAACGCATTTGGAAGTACACAGAACAATAATGACAAATGACTTATGTATACGACATATTTATTTTGCGTACTATGTTTGTGTGCATGATCGTTAAAATACGTAAACATAGGTCAGTTTTCTTGATTGTTATTCCGATTCACTCGGATTTCCCGGAATTGGTTCCTTTATAAATGGAGTAACACATTTCGTTTAACAACTCTTCTCTAAAAATCATGGGAACTAAATGATCAAGCAAAATTCACTTTACTGTTCTGTATTCTAATAACTACATTAGTTGTTACCGAATTTTTTTCTTGCTTATCAACTATTTAAACCTCGATTTTTCTTTATGGTTACGTTCCCATATACAGGGTGTACCCCATAACACGTCTCGCACCATGGCCCCCCTACCATACAAGATATCGAAGAACTTCTAACAGCAAAATTGTGAGTAATCACCATCGCCTTGCTCCTAAAATACACTCAGCTCCAAAAAAAGTCACACAGTTAATTTTAACATTATATTTTCCAAACCAGTAGGCCGATTTAATTTTTTTTTATTCTTTGACAGGTAATTACTTTGCCCTTTGAATCCTCCTGAGTGGTAGTGGAAAAACTCAAACCATGTCGTTTTCCTAATTTTTGACTAACCCTGTGTGATGATCAAGCAATGATATAGTAAGTGTTTAGACTCCATACGAAAGATGCTTCTTTTATGAGCATTTTTTTCATTCATCGATTTATGTCTAAATTTGTGCGAATTACAGCATTTTTGCTGAAACCTTACCTTTATCTCACAAATTTGTTTCATTTGAAGATCAGATTGGTTTTGCCTTAACATGATGGATCGAAGAAAAATAATGTGTAGAAAGACCGGTGAAAAGTTTAATCACATTTAGGCGGTCGATGACAGCGCAAATCTACATTGACATTTTACAGCGGTCTTACCTCATCTAGAACTCTATAGAACATTTGTGGGATGAATTAGGGAAAGGAGTACGTTCTTGAGAGACACATCCGGAAAATCTAGCAGAAACGGTAGATGCATTAGTCGAAAAATAGGATTGTATACCAATTGAAACGATAAAAAAAACGGACAAATTTAGAGATAAATCAATGAATAAGAATTCTCGTAAAAGAAGCGTGTTTCATATATAGTTTAAGCACCTTCTATACCATCGCTTAATTAACATACAGGGTGAGTCACTGATTAAAAAAAAAGACATGGTTCGAGTTTTTCAATTGGCATCCAGGAGGCTTTGAAGTTCCACCTCTTTAATCTTTTTTTGAAAGGCAACGGAATTACCTATCAAATAATAGCAAAAAATTAAAGATCGGCCCACCGGATTGAAAAATATAAGACAGAGTGTATTTCTGGTCACTAGTGCAGTACCGCATTCCAGTGCCGTATCAAGCTTATGCTTTTTAAATGGAACACCCTACATTTTTTGCAGATTTGGAAAACGCTTGATGAGTAATTATTTTTATATGCAACATGTTATATCGAAATAGAGAAGCACATAGACAACCTCAATACCAGGGATGATGGATAAAGGTTATCGAGAACATGGAAACCAATTCTAATGGATAAAGACATAAAAATAACACATTTAAACACGACGACAAACGCAACCTCGACTTGCAAGTGCTACACACCGCCATGAGTATTTCTGGCGGTGTACCAGTGAAAGCCGGGCGAATCTTCCACATATACTGACTAAAGTTGGTACCGTGATGTAATCTTAGAGGAAAACGTCAAAGGAAGTGGGGTGTAATGATCTTGGCGCCCCCACCCACAACTAATCAGTGAACCCTGTAATTAAGGTATTCCTGGGCAAAAGACTCCATCTTCTGTCAGAACGTTTAAAGGGACATTTTTCAAGAGTTCAATCAAGTCGTCACGAAGAAACTTTAAATAACTGTTGCCTTTCAAGTACCCTCGATGAAGCAAGGACCCAAAGTGTGTTTTCCTTGTATGTTACCCCAGACATTGAGCAACCATCCTCATCCAACCCTTGTTTGAAACACACGTGGATTTGAATGGACTCTGCCAGGATATCGCTCAGTGTACAATCGTCACGCCAACATACATTTCTCCAGGAATAAAGATCACGTCAATCATTTCTTACTGAATTCGGAGCATTTTCACAACGTTTATCATAAAACTCGTCTTTTGTTAATCTTCATTTTGTGGCTTGGTCCATTGCTTTGAACGCAGTGTTCATGTAGAGTTAGTTTTGTGGTCATGCTATTTGATCTTAAATGTTCGGTATGGATGAAATGACTACATTGTTTCATTGACTGTTACCGTAATCTACAAAGAAATTCCCGCATTTAAAATCAGAAAATTAACCAGCTTAACAGATGGACTACGATCATTTCAAGAACCACTAGGGAAGTAATAACAAAGTCCAAGTCTAACAACGGAAATGAAACCAAGCTACAGTGTAATGCGGTATAGTATCCACAGGATATCCTCGTGAAGAAATCTGGATCCCTTCGAAAATTAAAACAATCAACGCAAGTAACCCTCGCAGTCTAAATCACAAATTCAGCTAATTTAGAAATATGGTATGTATAGCTATTTCTATACAGTGATCCAACAAGTACATTAAAAAGTCCAAATTACTAACTATAAATATTACACGATCAATTAGATTCAGAAACTAATTTTAAGTATATAACCTTTGGCCAACTAATAAATAAATTTGAGTTTGGGGCATTAAAACATTTTTGGGCGGTCAAATATTATTTTGGTTAAAAAACCACAACATTTTTGTTCAATGTTATTTGAATCTCACTGGGTGCACAATAATCTAATGGGTTATCTGATACTCGGTGCGGCGGAGGAATTTTTACATTATTAGAAGAATACCACAATTATTCATCGTTTTTTTAGATCCTGCACAATAAAATAAAACTTTACTTTAGATTGACAACAGATCGCTTTGTAATCCTAAAACATCTATAAACAAAATTTTCTAGAAGACTATTGGAATATTGAAAAAAATCGATCAATCAAATCTCACTTCGTTAGGAATAATATAGATGGATTTTACAAGCTCGCAGCACAAGATACGTAGTTTGAGCACTTACAGTGCAACATATTTGCAAATGTTTATCAAAAGGCACCGCGATGATGAAAGACATGAGGACTCCCCAAAATCAAGTACCGCTCACGGAACATAAGGCTCATGGTCACATCGTCGTTCTTGAGCAGCCTTGAATGTATTTTTTTATTAAATTGTTTTGAAAAATACTTTTTTACCTCGCATGGGCAAGATTCGCTACTACACCAGCCTGCTTATTTTCTGCCACCGAGTATTATAACTCTCTTACTCTATTCTGCGCAACTTTATTAACAAACGTATTGCTATAGTAGAGAGCAGTTTCATAAGTCACTGACTTTTTCAATTTCCCGCGGAGTAATTTTAAATGCAACACTGCTCCCGTCACCTGTCATCTATTAGTAGACTACTGTCAAATTTTGAGCAAGCTGCGCCGTTGAAAGCAGACAACCTCATGAATTTTAATGAAAATGGAAAAAAGTGAATTTCGTGTGCTGATTGTGCATTATTTTTTGCGTAAGAAACCATCACCGAAACCAAGGAACTGGAAATTAATTTCAATGGTTAAGAAGTGGTTTACTGATTTCCGTTGTGGTCGTACCAGCACAAATGACACCGAACGTTCAGCCCGCCCAAAAGAGGTCGTCACGCCAGAAATCGTCGAGATTGGACGACCGTAGAAAGAAATTTCGTGAGCTGGCTGAGGTTGTAGGCATCTCAACTGAGCGAATACATCACATTTTACATGAATATTTAGACATGGAAAATCTAACCGCGCGATGTGTGCCACGATTGCTCACAATCGACCATAAGTGCAACCGTATTACCACTTCAAAGGAATGTTTGATGTTGTTCGGACCCAATCAGAACGAGTTTTTGCGCCGTTTCGTTACCATGGACGAAGAGACATGAATCCATCACAACACACCAAAGATCAAGAAACACTCAAGACAGTAGGTTTCTCCGGGTCAACATTTACCAAAGAAGACCAAGGTCTGTCAGCCAACAAGGTCACGGCCACCGTTTTCTGGGATGCACGCGTTGTCAATCACATCGATTACCTTGAAAATGTTAAAACTACCATCGGGGAATATTATTCAGAGCTTTTGGACAAGTTCGATATTGATTTGAAGCAGAAAAGACCGCATTTAACGAAGGAAAGGGTGCTGTTCCATCAAGATAATGCACGCGTGCATACGCGTTTAGTAACCATGGCAAGAATCTATAAATTTGGCTATGAACTGCTACCCTATCCAGCTCCAGATTTAGACCCCTGGGACTACTTCCTGTTTCCAAACCTGAAGAAATCACTCGGAGGTAAGAGATTTGGGTAGAATGAAGAGGTTATCAATAGGCAAACGCCTATTTTAAGGACCTCCAGAGAACTTATTATTCAGAAGGAATAAAAGATTAGAAAGACACTAAATGTGTAGAGCTGAGATGAGACTATGTTGGGAAATAAAATGCTTATTTCTTTTATTCAAAAAGTCACTCACTTATCAAACTGCCCTCGTATATTAATATTTTTTAAACAATTAAGTTAAATTGTATAGGGTTTGAGTACAGATATTACTGAAGTATCCTGTCTCTTGGAGCGTGATGGTTGTATCTAGAATATTTGAATGGTAAATGTAGATTCGAAATCATTTTGGGCCATTCATATGCCACACACAGAAGTAACAACCTCACGTTACATTGCTATCATGCAATGTTTGTGTACGTTGTGTGTAAGTGGTACCGTATGAAAAAGGTATGTCATTTTACTTACATTTCAATTCATTAATTATATTGTTGTATACAGAAAATGGCGATAGTTGTAAGTTCATTAGAAGAAACATTTCAAAGCATGGGTAAGTAAATATACAAAGAATTTGATACATTATCGCACCGTTAGAGTAGAAACTTATTTTTCCGTACACATTAATATTTCATGGTGAATTGAATTTTATTTCCATTAAAAAAACGTCAGTCTAGATTTCTTTATAATTCAAAAGATTCTTGTTATTTGGGAATTTGGTTATTTTAAGCATTTCAACACATAGTTGCATGACCAATTTGGGATGCATTATTGCAATATGTTTTTGCTTTGTAATAGCTTCATCTGGTAATTTGGAAAAGAAGTAACTTATATTCCACTCGTAAGTTTCTTTTGATGTAACTAATGCCACGTAATAAGTGCAGCCCTTTTTTGCCTTCAAGTCAGACCAAATCATATCTAGTAATGTTCAACTTTTCGGCTAGAGCTCTGTAATCGAAACATTTTGGTTTATCGTCATAAATGCTAGTTTATTAGTTCTCGTTCTCGGACGAGTCTTGTAGTTTTAGATTTTATCTTTCTACTTTGCTTTAGATAGATGTTTCATACACCGGACATCTTTAGATCTCTTTGGTGTATTCACTATGTACTCATTCTTCTTCTTTGTTCTGAAATTGCACTTTGCGTTCTGAGTGAGATTATATTTTTTCGTCTGATTTTTCTTCCAGCAGTTGCCTTTGGATATGACTTTCCCTCAAAAGAGGTCTCCTTCGTTGTTGTCCAGTTATCGGAAACCTTATCTAAAAAACTAACTGGAGTAATGTGTTGATCATTCTGTTCCCATTTTTAACTATCTGTTACTGCGGAGGAATGAAACATACTTTGCAAATAGATTTATGCCAGATTTATTAAATCTACCTGTACATTCAAAATCGTTTTAAATCTTCAGTGCGATTATTTCCTACCTGCACTAAATAAAGACGAAACAATATAAATTGATGTAGTTTTTTTGAAGGTTATCTAACATCCGTGCACTACATGCAACAATATACTAGATTTTACCTCAAATCACCAGCGGTGATGATCAATTTCGTTATCTATGCGT
The DNA here is from genome assembly GCA_036346205.1 of Vesta saturnalis. Classification (NCBI taxonomy): domain Eukaryota; kingdom Metazoa; phylum Arthropoda; class Insecta; order Coleoptera; family Lampyridae; genus Vesta; species Vesta saturnalis. The sequence goes on from JARFJB010000307.1 coordinate 5,411,383, forward strand.
AATAAAACAATTCTTAGTTACGTGTCACCATCATGATTATACAGAACGAGAACAGTAGTCATGTGGGGCCCGTTCTCGACCAGCTCAAGGTAACTCGCCGTCTGTTGGCGACCATTTGAAGGATATGCTGTTGTCTATGCTAAAGGATTATTTATTTAAGATTTCAAAATGTTACAACTATAAAGAAAAATTATCGGAAGCCACACATACGGATTGGAGAGCAACAGGACCACCACCTAATGAATGGTGCTTAAAATTAACTAACGAAAAATGATAGAAGTTTGCACTAATTCTTCCACTACGTTGACGGCACAGTACATGGTAACTAACGAGCCCTTTTCACTGTGGTTACTTTTCTAACCTGTCCAACTCCATTACCGACAACCTCTATTTCAGGTTTACGAACAGTGGTAACACCTGCTTTATCGGTATTGTATATTGTTTGGATGAAAATTAACCCGACTGATTGAATCTTTATGTTTTCGACGTTTTCATGATTAAACCTAGCTGGTCTACACAAACCAGTAGCTTCAACACTTAGATGGGACCAATTTAGGTCGCTACACTTGGAAATTTTCTAAAAGGTCTTTCACAGTACAACATCTCACGATACTTTTATTTGCTTGGCCAAACCGATAGATAAATTCTCTTGCTACTTTGGCTTAAGAATACGAAAATGATGTCTTGATTATGTAAGACAATGGTTACTTGGTTTTATTCTTACAAAATAGGTTTGAAATGCCTTCTGTTCTAGCAACCAGCTCTTTATACAAGTACGTTTGGAAAATTCTCTCTTCTAATTTGAAACGATTCTCCTACTTTCAAATATTGGATGTCATTTTTTGAAGTAGTTCCAATGTTAATCTTTATTTCCTATATCGATTAATCTGCAATAACATTCCAAAAATGATTTTGTATCAGACGGGACACATAACACATTGTATTCCAACGCGTGGGTAGGTTTTTATCATTAATATGCTATGTATCAAATTTTATTTCAACATAAGTAATTATGTAGGGCCAATCCTGGCTCAGCTAGAGACCACCCGCCCTATAGTGATGGCTTTGGAAACGTATTAGAAAGATATTTTATTAGATAGAATATCTGGTGACGAACAACAGTCAACCGTCCAACCTACAACATGGAAATTAAAAGAGATTAAATAAATTTAATAACATTTTTTTTAGAATAAGTATTTAACCTCTTTTATAACAAATTCATTACGAAGATAGGCAACACTGTAATAACAAAAATAAAATTTATGTCAAACAGACGTTTAAAAGTTCATGTCAGATACAGGTTAATAGACATCTAGATCCTAACTAAAAAAAAAAGAATCCTAAGCCACCCGCTTCTATAAAAATATAGATAATACAGCTTAAGGCATTTTCTATCCAACTTTATTAATTTTTAAGCCTATTTTACTTTATATAACGAAATTTTATAAATGAATGTTATGTAAAATTAAATTTTTCTTTAAGGCAGATGTCTACGCATTTTATTATAAACTTAATCATTATTCAGATATTGAAAACATTCTCCCCCAGGAACATTCTTTGCCGCTACATTACGCGTCGTAACAAAAAATTACATAGAACGTAATTAATCTATATGACTAAGGTCTATAGATTGGTATTTTTAGTTGTTTGCAATATACCGCTGTTTCAGAAGTACTTGATACAAATCAAGAAGAGCTCCTAACAAACCCACTTCTACGAATTAATTTCTCGCAAAAAATAATCAGCTCCAGGAGAACAGAAAATAAGTTTAGATAAAAAATTTTAAGTACGTTCGTTTTTTTGTTATGGCGCTTTCGTGTATATTAACATCCATCCACACATCCACACACCCACACACCTACACACCTACACACCCACACACCCACACATCCACACATCCGCATACCCGCACACCCATACACCCACGCACCCATACACGCACAGCCATCCACACATCCACACACCCACACATCCACACACCCACACATCCACACACCCACACATCCACACATCCACACCAACACACACCACACACCCACACACCCACACACCCACATATCCACACACTAACACACCCACACACCCACACACTCGTACATCCACACACCCATACAAACCCACCTCTACGAATGAATTTCTCCCAAAAAATAATCAACTCCAGGAGAAAAGAAAACAGGTTTAGATAAAAAAATTTAAGTACGTTCGTGTTTTTGTTATGGCGCTTTCGTGTATATTAACATCCATCCACACATCCACACACCCACACACCCACACACCTACACACCTACACACCCACACACCTATACATCCACACATCCACACACCCGCACACCCGCACACAGGCACACCTACACACCCACGCACCCATACACCCACACATCCACACATCCACACATCCGCATACCCGCACACCGGCACACCCATGCACCCATGCACGAACAGCCATCCACACATCCACACGCACGCCCTAACACTCATACATCCTCACACCCGCACTCCTACACACCCACACATCCACACACCCACAATTTAGTAGTGGGCAATGATATTAAACTTACTTGTCAACTAACGAATCTGTGTGTTCACAAGAATAGCGGTAGTTATATTGTCGATTTTATCAACTGTGCAGGATACGAGATTAAAAGTAACATTTTACCCTACTTCCACCAACGAGATTAAAACTTATGATTTACAATTACTTTATTGTATATTTTTAAGAGGCAACCAGTAAGTACAACCCTTTGGAAGACCATTTATCTCTATTGAAAAATAACAAACTTTACTTTGGCCAAGCTCCAACGTACGAGAATGTATTAAAAAATTCTTAACCTACCATAGAAGCAAACAAAATTTGAATGGCAAAGTATTTTATTATTCAACGTACTCTAGTCTTAATTGGATACATTTATTTCAAGGAACCTTCAAATCAGGTCTCCACAGCTTCTATCACCTCTCAATAAATAAATCACGAATTGTTTGCAAGGCAACATACGATTTGTGTGCAGGGGCATTGTCTTACATAAGCAAAATTCCTTTGGACAACTTTCCGTGTCTTCTCAGTGTTCAGTATCGTCGAATAGTAATTCCCAGTTATTGTACTACCATTATCCAGAAAATCAATTAGGGTTACTCCTTGGTAATCCCAAAAAAGTAAAGCAAGAACGTTTCCAGCAGATTTTTTAACACGAAATTACTTAGACCTTGGAGAACCAGAGTGTCTCCATTCCATCTTTTGCTGCTTTGTTTCTGGGTCGTAGAAATGTGCCTAAGTTTCATCTATAGGAACGACACGATTAAAGAGGTTTGCATCTTTTACAAACCGAGCACAGCTCGAACTGATGCTTCTACCCTTGCACGCTTCTGGTCAATATTCAGATATTTGGGAATCTATTTTGCAGAATTTTTTCTCATGTCCAAATCGACTGTATGATGGACGCATTCATATGAAATATTCCGTGCCTCTGATATTATTTTTAGCCCAATTCGGCGGTCTGATAAAATCATGTCATTAACTGCTTCAATATTTACGGAGGTGGACACAAAAACTGACCATCCCGATCAGTCTGCATCTTCAATGGAAGCTTGTAATCTAATTTTTCGCGGTCGCATACAAAGGACATTGTTCGCCAAGGGTATTAAGCATATTCGTAAGTCTGTTTACGTCTTAACCTCTTCTTGATGATGGCTCGATACTCCAATTTTTCAATTTTCACAATTTCGGTCGACATCCTTTTTTTCAAATTTTATTCCGCAAATCTGGTTTGACTTTTTGACGTCAAACTTTACACTGACACTTCTACTAAGCTATTCTTCGTTGGGCTAACAGGTATCAATACATCCTCGTATTTTGTTTCAGTTCAAATATGCGCACAGAGCTATCGGATACTCTATAAATCAGCTGTTGGATTGTGTTTAATCATTTCCTGTAAGTAGGTGTATTGGATGGACAATAATACGAAGAAGTTAACAGTCATGCAGTAAAAACTACCAGAAAATACAAAAACGGAGAAAAAGTAATCAATGATGTAAATTCGGAATTTAGTTTTAGATTGAGAAAGACGCTACCAACAAGGACAATATAGGTGTCCCGAAAAAAATGGTACCTTAAAGCAAGAGAAACCTTTTTTTTTTCAAAAACCGGAACCATTTTTTCTACACTACCAGAAAACAATACTGGTTTAGTATTATTTCTCAAGTTTTATGGAGAATACTAAACATAACCAACAGGTTCCTGCCATATGCAGTAAAAGAAATGGACCGGATTTCTTTATTTGATGTATTATCGCTAAAAAACAAAAGTTAAAGGAGAAAAAATAAATTTAAAGAAAAGTAAGTTAGAATATTTAGAAAAAAAAACAGCCCTTAAGGAGGAAAACAAGTACCTTATTTTTCTGCGTTTCCTGTAAACAATAAAGGTAATTTAACATACCTAGAAGTCATTGCAGAAAAGGAAGAAAGGGAGGAAGCATGTACACAATGTGAGGTTTTACCACTGAAATGTATTTCTTAATATGTTTGGTAAAGAAACTTCTGGAAAACGCGTACCTCGTAATACAGAGTAATAGTTTGGACATCAACATAAAATCATTTTTAAAATAAAACCAATGCGGTAACAACTTATGATGGAAATTCGGTTGCTAAGATGGAAATATGCGTCATAGACTAATGGAAAATATGCAATGTCACATTTACATAGAAGGAGATGGAGCAGTTAGTGCTATGTCGATGCAGGAGGTCAAAAATATGTCACCCTTAGGGACTTCAAGCGATTAGAAGAAATTACAGAAGGGCCACAAGCGGTTATTAAACGCATTAAGCTTATTTAGCACATGGTCAAATTATAGTTGCTACACGAGTATCGTATGCCAAAAAGTAAAAAAATTCCTTGCACGGTCAAAATTATATGACCTGCAAAAACTTTGGCACATAGAACAGGTCCATCTTGAGTATCTGCATACGAACAACATAAGGACAACCAAAACGGACGAATATTCCAAAATTTTTATTTTTTTTATCTCGTAGTTCTAAAACGTGAAAACGAAACCTCAATTTTTTTTTTATTTTTGTTACTTGTTAATTGTTCATGAATGATCACCAACAGTAGTAAAATAATTTTCACGAATACATTTTTATTGAAAATTAGCTTTATTTGTTTTACAAATGTGTAATCCATCCTATAAAAGTGTGTTAGAGATATAATACAGAAGATAACAAAATCAGTCAATAAATGATTGATAAGGTAATGACAGTAACTCGGTTCTGGGTCACTCTACATCCCAACTTGACAAACACGTCGAAAGTATGCGCCAAATTGGGACTGAAGGAACTTATGCGCGTTTTCCAGAAATATCTAGACGTTTACCAAAAACGTGTAGGAGTTTCTTATAGAAATATGCAGCTTTTTACTAAACTGCTAGATATACTCAGTGACATGGAAATTGCAACACCAAGAAAGGGTAGGAATTTTTTGACCAAAACCTGGCAGAAACGTTTAACTACTGAAAGGTGGCAATTAATTAAAATTTCAAAGAAAAAGAACAAAATATAAACATAATTTTTATTAACAATGGGTTGATCCCCTCCCCCTGTTGGTTATACACTCCTCCACTCGTCGTGGCATCGATTCTAGCAGATGGTCGATGTCCTCTTGAGGTGTGGTGTCCAAAGTAACCTGTAATTCGTCCTGTAGAGGTTGCAACGTCTGCTGAGCATGCTGCAATATTCTCAGTCTTCTCCCCATAATGTTCCAAACATGCTCGATTTGCGAAAAGTCGGAAGATCTGGGTGGAAATAGCAAGAGATTAACATTATCCTCTGCAAAAAGGTCCAAAGAACGTCTTGCAATATGGGGACGGGCAATATGGTGCTGCAAAAGTCTTCCAACTGCTGACGAAATGGAAGAATATGGGGTTCTACCACCTCATCCACATATTGTTGGGCGTTTATATTGCCTCGTATGAATACCAAACGAGACCTACTCCCATAGGTTATAACACCCCACACCATAATCCCTACAGTTTGGTGCACATACCTCGCGACAGAATATTCAACACTTTGACGTTCCGCACGTCTTCGTCAGACCCTCATGCGGCCATTGTACATCCCCAAACAAAATCGGGATTCGTCAACCCCTCCCTATGCCACTCTTGGTTCCAGTTATGCCACTCTTGGTTCCAGTTCAGTCGCAACCTACACCACTCCAAACGTTGCCGTCGATCTTGAGCCGTTAGTGGTAACACAAGATGTGACCGATAGCATTGTAAGCCTAAAGCTCTGATTCTGCGGTAAACCGTTCAAAGGGTTACAGGACGACCTTCTTTAGCTAACCATTGATCGGCAATTGACCTGGTACTTGAGATTTGTTCTTCTTCGCCCCCCGGTTCCTCTTCTGCGGAGTTCCTGACTCTCCCTAGTCCATGTCTGAAAAACTGTAAATAACTGAACGCAACCTCGCACAAGATACACCTGACAAAATTGTTCGAAAAAACTGTACGAACTGTCAGATAAGCCATTACCACTTGATCCATATGAATGAAATTTTAATCAATTTCTACCCTTTAGTAGTTAAACGTTTCTGTGAAGTTTGGTCAGAAAATTCCTACCCCTTCTTGATGTTGCAATTTCCATGTCACTGAATATATTTTCCAGCAAAAAGTAGCTGTTTGCTGTTTATCACAAACTTAATGAATGTTTTCTAAAATCAAATAACTACTACTGGAAACATCTGTGGTATATCAATGCACGTTGTGCAAAACAACTGCTCGTTTCTAGAAAACGTTGCAACTTTTTATAGCCGGTGTTTTGAAGCATACTGTAGTCGTATATGTTTGTTGCGTCAATTGACAGATTGAGCCACAACCGGTATTCTATGACAGCTGACAATAACCTAATTTTACTTTTGAATTAAACTTAATACATTAATAGTTAAAGTTGTACTTACTCTTCTTTAAGACCTTTTGGAATATCGAAAAGTACAAATTCTAGTCGAACTCTTTCTAAATGTTGTGCATCTTGCATACCATAAATAAAGTAACGACATACCAATTTAGGCATGTAAGGGAACGGATAATTCGGACTAAATACAAAACCACTTGATTCCTTTTTACTTAATATCTTTTGATCACATTCGGATCCTCTTATGTGTTCTCCATCATTTTTACTTATAAAATCTGCAAACAAAACAAATTCATTAGAATAAATTAGTTTCCTTTTTCACTTTAGTGCGTGTCATTAATCAATGCCAACAGATAATGCAAGATTTAGACACTCCTAAATGTTAGACCATCTATAAAGATCTTGTTTTCGAACTACTTTATTTAATGAATGGTTCTTAATTTCTTTAGCATTTTTCCTATTTGAACCTGCATTCGATTTTTATAGTATCTAATCTAAATTCAGAGAGTGTATCGCATTAGAAAGAATTTAAAAGTTTTATCTGTAGCAGTAAGTTGTAGGGGAAGTATTATGTACAATTCGGAAGTTGGAGATACGAAAGAGATTATCAGGATAAAAGTTACTAGATAATTCAAAATGCGAAGTTTATATAAGTGCGAAAGGGTACTTGGCAATACAAATACAGTAATCCATCATGATTTCGAAAAGATTGTGACTTGTCATGATAAATAAGAAATAAGGAAAAGTGACATATAAAGTATGCATATAGTAACCCCTTGGGTTACAGGTCTTACGACATTTTTTATTATGCCACAAAACACATTATTCTTGTTTATGTAGCATCTCTTAAGCGTTGTGCAGTTGCTAAAAATTCTCAAAACTGTGAATTCCAAAGCAAATTATTTTATTAATTTAGGTTATTATTATATACGCTATAAATAGATATTAAATCATTTCTTAAGCAGTATAAATTGAATACGTTTGAAACAGGGATTAGCACAAAATATTTCTCAGTACAAAATTCAAACTGTGATGACTCAGAGTAAATGGAATTTAAATAGTAAATGCTCATCAAGTTTCAAGAAGTACAATGAGATATTCATTAAGCTACCCAAGCTAATAATCACGGCAGTCAGAGACATGACAGGATATGTCAAAGGCGCTATTGCAACTAACAATGCTTAGAAGGAGCCCTAGTAGTCATTGGAACTCAATTAAGATGTAAAGAATATTATGTTAGGTAAAGAGAGTTTATGAAAAGCTAATTGTAACACATTTCTGGCTCAATAACTTTAAATTTATCTATAAAAGAATTGATTCTTCCTATATGTAACAAATTGCTGAGATATTTCAGAAAATTCTTTACAAGATTCTTGGTAGAATGACTTCAAATAGGATTGACACACGTAGTTTCCAAATTGTACTATTTGAGTTAACGTTTTACTAATACGAACAATAGGTAATTATGTTTATGTATAATAATTTTCTTCTGGCCAGTTAGAAAAGTAGGCATTGCTCACTTAATTTGAGGTTTGAAAGTCTTATTTTCCACACCTAGATGTACAAAGAAACTGATATTTTTTTTATACTGACAACATGATTTGATGGACATTTTAAGTTTAAGGAATGTAGTTATTTGAAAGAGAGCGTTGTGTAAAAATTAAAAAATTGACGCATTGTATTTCTGAATGTAGTACACCATATCACTTTTGCTAAGTTTTGTCATTGTAAAATGGGAGGAATTTATTTAAGTTACAATAAGTGCTAAAGAAATATAATTTAGCGATATCATTTTGGTCAGTTACTCGGAAGCTGACTTTGCAGTTGCGACATGATTAATAATTTCTTTCTTTCGACTATTTTCGTATTGAGTATCGTTTTTACCACGCTTAAGATTTAAGCGATTATTTGTTTATAATAGGCTAATTTAGATTTATGTAATTGGGAAAGGGACAGAATTGGAAATGACGAATTCTAAATAAGGTAGCAACATTAGTTCTGCTACAGATGCGTAGAGAGCAGGACTCACGTTTTTTTTTTGTTTTCGATCGCAATATATGCGAAAGGGGGAGTTATGGGTGGAATAAGTTATTACATGCTAGGGTTGTATCGAATTAGCGTGGAGAAAGTGATCTCCGTTTTCGATAAAAGGGATAATATATTGTTTCACCACATCCCCAAGTTATTTTCTGTTGTGTATCGTTACCTTTGGTGACAAGTTTTGGATATAAAGGTGGTTAACCTTTATTCTATGGACCTGCAGTGACGCATTTTTTGTGCGGATTACTTTAACGAATTTCCATTGAAGAGGTAGATTCCCGTATACCGCGCTAAAAGAAGAAGAAGAAAAAGAAGAAGAGTAGTCTGTCGTTGTTGGTGCTGCGTAAGGTGAACGTTTATTTTTTATTTTGTTGGTGACAATAATACAGTGTGTTTTTTTTCTTGTTCTTATGTGGAGAATGTATTCGCTTGCTTTCGTATAAATTATTGTAGAAAAGCACCTCAGGATATTTAGAAACAAGCGTATTCCTTCACACGATTGATTTGCTAAGATCTTGAGTTTTTTATCCGTGAATGTGCATTGAAAGTTTATTTCATGCAATTATATCAAAATTTATGTTATCGGTATCTTTATTGTTTTCATTGTATTGACAAAAATGGCCTTGTAAGCGCTAATCGAATTTGAGCATTTTTTCTTTAGATTTCTCGTTTTGGAATTTGAAATTTATTTATGCAATTGTACTCAAATTTAATGTGTATATGCCCTAATAGATGACCATTGTTAATGTTATAACTGCTTTATTAAGAAACTATTGTAACTTCATCCTCTAGCCTGCGATTTACCGACGTAAAGTAATAAATTGAAAGCTAGATATTTTTAAGATGTGGAGTAATTGATTTATTTTATGAGAAGTATCGAGTTAAATAGTTTTACAGCGGCAACCTTCACTTTTCGTTCCTTTAGATTGTGATCAATGTTAATGAAGTAATACAAGTTTTTTGTTAAGTAACAAGTCATTTTAAAAGAGATTTTAGAGTATAAAGTAACGTAATTTATGAAGTGAGTCGATCGTTTACCGACCAGCTATTTATTCTTTCATACGAGGGTGTTGCGAGAAGTTACAGTATTTTTGGAGGTACTGTTTATAGGAATCAACATACCAAGTGCAGAGATCTTTGTTATTTGTTTGAAATGAGCTGTATTTTTCAGCAAATTTAGGTAAACTTCTCGGCATCGACGTTTCGTAAATTTTAGGATTTTATAAAATTTCCATCACGTTTAATTTTGTTGTAGTTACGTATTTTTGATATTTTAAATTGAAGAATTAATTATCGTATTTTCTTTTAGTTTTGGTTAGTTGAGCCAATAATTTGAGCGTGTAGTTTATCGAAACGTTTAATGAGTTTTGGTTTTATTTTCCTAGTTGTGCGGCTTTTACATAAAGTTTATAACTTTATTGAAGTTTAGGTGAATTTGCGTAAATATTTTTGGAATAGAATTTTAATAGTAGGATAGTTTAGGTAGTTTTCTGTTAAGCCTGTAACACGGTGCCGCTTGTACATAACCTTAGAAACAATACCTAACCTTAAATAGCGTGTATTACGAGTAAGGAGGTAGTAAATTAAAGCGAAACAAACATTTATATAATCGAAAACAGCCCTTAAAGAACCTGATTCATTCAAAACAACTAAGTAAACAAATAGTTCAAACAATGAATCTTACACCTAGAAGGAACAGAAGGTAATTCGATTAAACAAAAGTTATGTCTTAGAGCACAATACCTATTTACTCTTGCAATTACTATTATTTGTTTTTAATTTCTAATATGCACCATAATGAGACCAGTCAGGAGAAAAATAGTATTCAAACTTCGGTAGAAAGTACTATTGCAGACCTCACATTACAGATTTCGCCTTTATAAACTTGTGATCGGTCTGCAAAATAGAACCTTCTTACCTAGGTTTGAAAGATACTATAACCGGTTTCGATATTATACATATATCATTTTTAATAGATTTTGTAACAGTTTAGTAATGGTTAGATTATACAAGTATTCTTAACCATCTTGAAGATGATATTCCATAAAAAGTATACAAAGTAATCGTTATTTTTTGGTGAAAGTGGCTTGTGAAATATAGTTATTTGTTCTATTAATACAAAAACGCGAGATCAATTATTTGGAATTTGGCGGGGTCACGTGTGGAAAAGGCAGAGTCACTTTACTCACCTCGCGCACCTCTTTTAATATTAACGTCATCCGGTTAATAGTGGGGGATCTGGCCTCCTACTTGCGCATTATAATGATTTATCTATATTAGTATACAGTTTATTCATATTATCCTATGATATAGATTCTTTAATAACACTTATTGCTGTATCATCCGCGTACATACGGGTAATGCCACTCGTTATGTGTTCAGAAAGGTCATTCAAACACAAAAGGAAAACTAGAGGTCAAAGACTGCTCCTCCGAGGAGTACCCGTTAGTTACGCATTCCTCAGGCAAAGCGTTGTTTTGTTGCACTATACAATATATATATATATATATATATATATATATATATATAATTTATATATTATATTGTAGGATGTTAGTATACAAAGTATACACTAAAAAACACAAAGTCTGACACTCTTGCTTTCTCCCCACCCTCTCCGCAACCTTGCAAAGCAGCACTCTGGTTAAATGCTTACAGCTCGAAAACGAATTACGATACCAAAGGTGTTACTTTTAATTATTACTCCTAACAATATTATAAACTAATTATGTTATATACACTTTTTATGTAGATAGCTTAGTTTCGCCGATATACTTAAATATACACAGAAAACTGTCACTCCAAAAATAAAAAAGTAAGTTGAACTAATTAAACAGAGTTGATAACACCTTTGATTTCAAGCATGATTGTTTGTTTTGTGAAAAAAACGCTGTTTTTGACCCAAAACGTCCTTCTAAATACCGAAAGCAAATATATGAAGTTTGAACAATAGAAATAAAGCAAAGGCTTCTTAACGCTTGCGATAATAGGAATGACGAATGGGCATGTACAGTTAGGTCTAGGCTTTTAGAGGTAATCGATTTAGTTGCTGCCGAAGCCCGTTACCATGGAAAATGTTACAAAAGTTTTTTAAAATCTAAAAGCAATGAGCAAAAGGTAGGACGGCCATTATCAGTGAACTGATTAGCTAAATTCAATCTGTGTACCAATTACTTGGAGAATGACAATGAGTGTCAGTATTCACTAAAGGATCTGCGAAATATTATAGTGGAATTAAGTGGTTCTGATATAGACTATACTGATTATTATCTTGTAGATTTTTTCAAAGATCGGCTAGTTGTGCATAATTTATCTGGAAATAAAGTATCTTATGTATGTCCCATACTAGTCACAAGGTGTTAGACTCATGGTACAAAAACAGAGAAAAAAGTAACGAAGAAGAACGTAAAAGAATTGTTAGAACAGCAGCCGAAATTGTTAAGGAAGACATTCAAAAAATGAATTACGAATGTGAAAAATACCCAAGTGAAAAAGAAATTGGTACTTTATCAAATGATTTGATTCCTGAAACATTGGCACTCTTCACGTCTACAGTGACTAAGAAAAGAACTGGAAACTCGGGTCCTGACATAAGTAGGAAACGATCTGTGATCAATCATACAGTAATTTCTGCTGTAAGACCGAGGTCCTTTTTGTCGTCAATACAAACCTCTTTGTCTCTATATTTGAATAGAATGTATGGGTCAAAACATCTGATTGATGTGCTTTCTGCGCTGGGAGTTTGTTCTTCATACTATGAAAGTGACCGATACATAAGATCATTAATTACGGAGGCCCCCCCAGTCAGAATCTAATTCCTTTACACAGTACATTTTTGACAATGTTGACGTTAACATAAGATCATTAGATGGCTTGAATCCATTTCATGCAATGGAAGGTATAGCAGGTCTCCATCACCTCAGAAGTACCTAGATTAGTTGACAAGTCATTTAAAGCTTCAGAAGAAATTCGTAAACGAGCGTATGTCAAGCGAAAAATCAGTGGCTTAGCTGTAATTGTTATGGAAGACTTTTCAAATGTGATATCGTTAATAAAAACAAATGCGAACACAGTATCTTTTATTCATCCAGTCAATATGCTATGGGTAAGTGGATGTAAAACTCAACCAGGCTGGAATGGTTTTATGAGTGTATCAACCAAAAAATTAAAAGGTCATGTCACTTCATACATCTTGACGATACCTTTTATAGACATTGATCCAAACAGCCCATCATCAGTGTATACATCATTATGTTTTGCTGTTGAGCAGTGCAGAAAAAACAAGCAAATATGCATTGTTACCTTTGACCAGCCTCTATACTTAAAAGCTATGGAGATCGTTACTGGGCCTGAAGAACATTCTGGTTTGTCAAATATTATTGTAAGGTTAGGAGGTTTCCACTTACTTATGTCGTACTTAGTAAGTATTGGTCGTATAATGGAAGGTAGTGGAATAGAGTCATTATGGGAAACTGTCTACGGTAAGGCAACGGTGATACATATGCTTACCGGACATGCCTTTGCTAGAGCTGTGAGGGCATACATGTTAACTTATGCTGCTATTGTTGAAAAAGAGATAGAAGATGTTTACGACAATCTTTCTCGATGTGATATTTCTCATACAAGTGCGTGTGATGACAAAGCCGTCCAATATGCTATGTCAAAATTGACAGACCACATAAATCTAAAGAAGTCGGCCAGCAGAACATCAAAACTTTGGCTAAATCTAATTTAGCAAATTGATCTAATGTTTAATTTTATCTTAGCAGAGAGAACAGGAAACTGGAAATTTCACTTAGATACTATCAAAGATATGCTTCCTTATTTTCACGCTGCAGGACACATTCCTTACGCTAAATGTGTCCATATGTACGCCCAAGAAATGAACAAACTCAAATCAAAGCTGACTGAGACAGAGTACGAACTCTTTGTAACGAAAGGTCTGTTCACTGTAAGAAGAAAAGAAGAGTTTTGGTCTGGCGTTTGGAGTGACATGTGTATTTAGCAGTCATTAATGAAGTCTTTAAAATCAATAGGAGGTTTAACGCACGGGAGAAGGATAACTCAGAGTACCTTGGGAGCACCTTCATTTTTAAGGATAAGTGAGGCTTTTAGAAGTTTTCTAGGACTGAACTACAACACTCACGAGCAGCATGTAGAGCTGAGAGAAAGCCGAAAATCTAGGGACTTACAAGATATATCTAAGTTCAAAGATTGGTTGAGTCAGCACAACCCTTTTGCTTGCAGCACTGGTGAATTAATTTCTCTTTCGACGGAGTTGGTATGCGATTCTTCAGTTAATTGCGATGAACCATACGAAGTAGGCCTGAAAGCAATGGAAAAAATGGTAGGAAAATCTTTCAATGAAATTAAGCTGCACAGGAAGGACATGGTTACAACACAGGCGAGTTTCAAGTCTATCAAAGTAAGGTCAAAAGAAGTTTCAGTAAACTGTCAGTAAATTTTCAACCGAATTATATGCATCTGTGACAGCCCTGTTAAACTTTAATTTTCTTTTGAGTTCGAATTAGCATCTCACCCACCCTCATTATTTGACGATACATTACTACGAAAAGGTACGAAATCATCGATTATGAAACTATTTGAAGGTGGAATTGTCGAAAAAACCTTCGACGCAAATGAACCTTTTTTGTGATAGATGGAGGATATTTGCTACATGCAGTGGTCTGGAGAATAAAAAACACTTTTAAAGAAATATTCGAATCATATCTAAATTATACTCTCCGTAACTATGAAAATAAAGTGACAGTAGTATTCGACGGATATCCGAACTTCCCAACCACAAAACTACAAGAACAAGAGAGAAGAGCATCCAACAAATTTTCTCATACAATTTTGTTTGATGAAAATACAGTTTGCACAACACAACAAGCAGATTTTCTATCAAACCCTCAAAACAAAAAGAGGTTAATAGAAGCAGTTAAAACAAGCAGAAACTATTAACGTGATTTCTGCGGAAGATGACGCCGACACTGTCATTGTCGACCAGGCAATAAAGTATGCTGAAACTAATAACACTACAGTTGTAGGAACTGATACTGATCTATTGGTTTTACTTATAGCATTAGCTCCCCAGCATGACGCCAAACTTTTCTACTTAAAGCCTTCATCTTCAGTGTCCAAAGTATACTCTGTCGATTTTCTTATAAATGAAAATGTCGAGCAGAAAACTTTACTACTTCTTGCTCATGCGATGACTGGTTGCGACACGACATCCGCTTTCTATGGACTAGGAAAATTAAAAGCAGCCGACTTGATACGTAATTCAACTGAAGCTAAAGATCAGGCTGAGATGTTCACAAAACAAGATATTACAAAAGAAATCCTTTTAGAAATTGGGGAACAATTTATTCTAAGTATGTACAATTTATCCAAGTTCAAAACTCTCAATGAAGCCAGATATTTTAAGTATAAGCATTTAACTGCAAAAATGTCTCTAAAGTGGAATTTTGATTTAGCAAAACTTTCACCAACCTCCGATGCTGCTCATCAACATCTGTTAAGGGTTTATCACCAGATTCAAGCGTGGTTAGATTTTAAACTTTCACCAGAAGATCGGGGTTGGCAATACTCATCAAATAGCAGACTGATACCTAAGGCGATGACGATTCCTCCTGCTCCAAGTGAACTTCTCTTGTTAATTTCATGCAACTGCAAAACATTGTGTGTTACAAACTGTAGCTGTCGTAAAGCTGGCTTTGATTGCGAATCTATGTGTGGACACTGTAGTGGAATGCATTGTAACAATACTTCGGTTCAAACCGACGAAACCTTAGACAATGACCCTTTATAAGAGACAAAAAAAGCAAAAGTTATAATAATTCTATTTTTCTCAAAACGTAGGTAGTTAACCAAATAAATAGGGCTTAGACAATGAAAAGTTATTATTTTGTATGTTATAAAAAATGTATAACTTTTTACTAAAAACTGAAATTTTAGTAATTAAAACTTAAAGTGAAAGTTATTATATTTCTGCTCCATTGCAAATGAAAGAATATTCAAGATCACGAATTACGAATATACGCAGCGGTGCACATCAGCGGCAAATATCAACGGCGCAGGCGGCGCGGTGTCCACTACCGTTTCATCGCTGTATCTCCTAAGCCATCCTTTTAACGGTAAGCTCATTTTAAAGCCAATTAAATTATCTATAAGTTTTGTTCAAAGGGTTTTTTCCTATGACGTAAGAATAAAAATGTATAATTAGTTTAAGATACTTTTTTATTTTTGGGTTGACGGTTTTCTGTATATATTTAAGTATATCGGTGAAACTAAGCTATCTACGTAAAAAGTGTATATAACATAATTAGTTTATAATATTGTTATAAGTAAAATAAAAAAAGATACACCCCGGTATCATAATTCGTTTTCGAGCTGTAAGCATTTAACCAGAGTGCTGCTCTTGCTGGGTTGCGGAGAGGGTGGGGGAGAAAGTAAGAGGGGTGGGGATCGGGACTTTGTGTTTTTTTTCGTGAATACTTTGTATACTTTCATCCTACAACAATTCAGCTTTCCCCTAATTAGTTGCGACTCGAAACATTTATTGACTGGGCTATAGGTGTTAATCAAACAAGGCTGGTATTAAACGAAATTCATAAAAATTTCTACATTTCTAGTTCAACGCAGAATGCAATTACCGTTTCTGCTTTATGTACATTAATTTGCTCGGAAATTAAATCCGGGACTATTAAATGAATTAATCAAATTAAATATACAAAATTAATAAACAATAAGGCACGTATTGCAGAATATTAAATCGAAATCATTTATGTCACTACAAATAATCCTATTTCGAAATTTGTATGTACAAAACAAATACAAAAGTTCGTTTCCACTTTAAACAAGTAGCGAGATAATCCAGTTTAGAAAGTCCATGTTTTGTATTAGATTAAGATATCTAAACAAAATATAACCCAGCTTTGTACAAAAATATACCGCATTTGAATATTTATTCTGTATTCTTATAGGATCTCGTAGGATCATCGTTCTTCGTTCATTTTTCATTTTAAACTTAACAAAAAGCTTGTTAAATTTTACAAAAGAAATTCCGAGTTGTTTTGTTCTCCATATCTTGTTGATCCTGCTCGCAATATGTATTTTGTCTTATAAATTATAACTAGACATTTTTTCTACATTTAGGTAAATACCTTTTGCTTAACAGTACTAAAAATCGTCTGATAATAAATTTTATGTTATTAAAGCACGAAACTTGCATGAAATATAGCGTCAATCATTCTT
The DNA here is from genome assembly GCA_036346205.1 of Vesta saturnalis. Classification (NCBI taxonomy): domain Eukaryota; kingdom Metazoa; phylum Arthropoda; class Insecta; order Coleoptera; family Lampyridae; genus Vesta; species Vesta saturnalis. The sequence continues at coordinate 5,428,576 of JARFJB010000307.1, forward strand.
ACGAACCCATTTATCAATATATATATATATATATATATATATATATATATATATATATATATATATATACTTCGACGTTAAGGCATCAGAAACGACAATATATATAACGCACCGATATATGCGTTACGGCACCATTTGACGGTGCCTCAACGTTTTCGACCATATTTAGCATTGTAAAACATATCGAGAAGTTTTATATGAAGTTATCGTGCATGCCATGGCACCATCTATTGGTTTTTAAACGTTTCTGAATGTATATGAAATTAGCGATTTGAATGGGGCGTAATGAAAATTGTTCTAAAGGGAGCCACTAGTACAATATATCTATAGAAAATGCGATTTTAGTTCAATGCATATATCTGTAGTGAGAGTAGCTGTTTCTAATTATATTAATCGCCGCTACGACACCAATAACGTTACGGCACCTCAAAGTTGAAGAAAGATCGACTCGTCTGTCTTTTTATGCAAATTAGGGGCTCTAACCGCCTACCTGAAATCCGTAAATTTGTAAATAAATGCATTTATGTGGTTTGAGTTAGAGAAAATATTTGTTGTGTTATGAAAACTAAAATTTAATTCCTTTATCAATTACTACTAAACATTTATGGATTAACTACAATTACGCTAAAAAAATTATAAATGAAATTGTAACCATTTCATTACTTTTATTTTTTGGTTAATTGTTGATGATGGTCAAAAACACAATAAATTAATTGCCGTAAATTAGCAATATTATGTAACAATATACTTGATTCTAATGAAACTATTTACATTTGGTAACATTGTGACAATTGTTTTTTCAATTTAGTTACTGGTTTTGTCCAAATTATCCTTCTGATTGTGTATAATAATAGGTCACGAACTGGTAATAATCTTGCTTATTAAAACACAGAAATTATTTATTAATTCTAGTTTAGTTTAGTTATATTTTAAAGTCTGAATACATTAAATAATTCCATTTTGGATGAAGTTGGATTAAGCATTTTGTAATTAGTTATTTATTATACAACGGATAAAACTAGATTTTAGCGTGAGTTGTAAATTTGTCTAGCGAAAAGTACACCGTACGTTAAAAATTACTATTACCTCGCTATAAAATGCAATATACCTTTTTTTAACCACAACAAATTTGTAATTTACAAAGAAAAATTTTGTAGCATGTCAGTTTTTATCCCTGTGTGAATGCAATAAATCGCGAGACAGTATTTAAACTCAATGGTAATGACGGTTGCTTTTGCTCCGTGTCGCGAGGTAATCATCTTATAATAATTATAGAACAAAATATTTTTTTTATGTTAAATTAACAATAGAGTGCCTGAGCGCTTCTTTTAATTAAGTTATTTATTCTTGTTGACTTTACAAGTTTTATTTAATACAGTGACTGCTATAATTTAAAATATTTACTTTGATTGACGCATCATAAACAAAAGGTCTTGAATTACATTTAATTAGATATCATTTTTTAATTAAATCTGTGTTTAATACGGCACTGAAGTCTAATAAATGTCATTTATGGAAGGTCAGGTATATATTTTTTTGCTTTAAATAAACTTCAAGCTAACACTGATAACCGTCAATTTTCTTTTACGTTTATAGTTTTACTAAACCGTAACTTTTTTTTTGGGTTTGGTACTTAATTTCTTTTATTTAAAAATTGCCGCACTTGTAATAATAAAAGAGATAGAATTTTAAACTATTTTTTAAAAAGTTAGTGATAATATTTGAACTTTTTATCTTTATGTAAAGTTACCGATAATTGTTGATTGTACATAAACCAAAATTTAAGTTCAGTTAAATTGATTAATTTCACCCGAGATTAAGTTGAACCAAAAAAATAAACAAAAATATAAAATACTAAATAGCAAAAAGTAAAATACAACAATTTTGTTTTTAGAATAACATTTAATAAAATATAAAAATTTTTGATTTTTGATGTCTTATTTAATTGCGTTTATTGTACAAACTTGCTTAATTCTATGCAAATATAATTCTTGAATTGTAATGAGAAAGTTGAGTGTAATTAAAATTTTTTGAATGTTATCTTAATCCCAACATTCATCTCAAATATTTTGAAAATATGTATTGGTAAATTACTAAATTACCTGTTTGTTTAATTTAGTTTTTGAGTTATTAAGATATGATCTATGGAATTTACTTTCCAGTTTATACTAGTTAATTAACGAAAATCAGTACTTATGACAACTTGTACATTCCTAAATTACTAATATTCTCACTTAATTCTTTTATGTATTCAACATGTTTTTTTATTACGTCAATCAGTAATTTTGTTAAACTTTTATAAAAGAATTACCATAAAATCATACTGGGTGTTCCGTATCGTTATAATTAGTCAAATTTTGGGAGCATGTAGACTTAATTCTTCGACTAAAGATCACAAATGTGATAGGTCGATCTTTAATAGTTCCGAATTTACAGGCTTATGGACTTCTAAACAGTAAAAAATCAGATTTATGTTTGTTAATTAAATAAACACTTAATATTTTCAAAGCGCATGCAATGGAATGAATATCCGCGTGCCCTTGGGAAGAAAATCAGTAAATTATTTTAAATAATCACTTGCACACTTTAAATTAAAATCAATTTTGATTTTCACAATTGATATTCTAAAAGAATTTGCTGAGAGTGGTGTTTACCTTTATGAAGTTGACAGAGCATAAATACCTTGACTTTCTAACCAAGTCTGAAATAAAACAAAAACTAGAGAAATAAGTTATGTTTCGATTTGGTTTACGACATTCTGATAATTTACTGTTTATTATTTCATAAGCCTGTAACTTCGGAACGAATAAAGATCGACAAATCACTTATGTGTTTTTGAGTCTTGTATTAAAGTTTACTGTATGCTCTCAAATTTTGAATATAATAATAGGGAACACCCTGTATAATCAATTGGCCGATCACATAATTTGTAGTAAATTAATAGTCTTATAGAATTATAGTTTTTGAAAAACCGTTGACAATTTCTTGCTCGTTTTAACTAATGTAAATTACGAATCTAGGAATTAAAAGCCGCGAAAAGAAGAAACGGGGTATAAAAAGCCTGGAAAAAAAGCAGCCGAAAAAAAAGCCACCAAAAAAAGTTGTCTGAAAAAAATTGGAAAAAAGCCGAGATCTATTCTATAGAAATGCACAATCCCAAATAAATTATTGTAGGAAAAAATTGCCCGGGAATCACAAAAAAACAGTCCACAACCCTCATTTATACTAGAATATGATAAAATGCATGTTTTATAAAAAGATTTATTTAAATTTGTTTTTGTATTTATGAGATGCTTATGGTAAAATCTCAATTTTTGAAGATTTTTTTGTGCATAATGAACCTAAACTCAATAGATAATTAGTATAAATGAAGACTAAATTACAATTAATCATACCTAATCACTTTTTATCATTTTATGTCTATATATTATTATAATTTTAATGTAAATTTACATATACAGATTTTTTAATAAATGCAAAACATTAAAACATATAATTAATTTTTACAAAAATTTGTAGTTGATAATCTAAAAAATATCAGCACACCTTCAAATTCATCTGATAAAGAAACAAATGATGCCCAAGTACAAAGGAAATAAAAACATATTTAAATAAATATGGATCTAGCAGGACGGTGACACAAGTAAGAAGCAAACTACAACATTTAATGAAATGAATAAGAATTACATATTTCAATAAAGTTTAATGTATCCATTGTGTTGTTAAATCAACTAAAATGAAGTATTAAACCATAAATGTTACGCAAGGCATTATTTTTAAATAAATAAGAATTTCAAATGAACGAAAAAAATTTAATTTTATTTAGTAAACAAAGCAGCTTGTTACTCGTCTTATTATTTATCTTTTGTTACAAGCAATGCACAGGTATTAAAAAACGTATCTTTTTTTGGGTTATTAAATAGTGTATTTGTATATCAGTATTACACTATCCATCTATACGTTTCGATATCACTTACAGTTATTACCTTGGTCAGTAGTATTATTCAATAAACTTGTTAAAAAAGTTCAAAACAATTTCGTGAAGTTTGAAAAGTTAAAATATGTATTTTTAATAAAATTGTTCAAGATGTTCAAAACAATTTTATGAGATAATACTACTAACGAACTGTGTTATCGAAACGTATAGATAGATTGTAAAGAAACCAAAAAAAAAGTATTTTAATATGTATAATAATGCACGGGTATACTGTATACTTATTAAATAATATCTTGCACCGATTGAACAAAATTATTTTCATATTGCAATATTCAAAAATAAGTAAGTAAACATTTCTTAGTTACAGAAATAGAAATATTTGCTATTTAAAAGTTGGATATTTGCACCCCCTTTGTTGTAGCTTCTACCTGCGACTCAAAAAGTAAAAGTGGTTTGTGACGTCGCTAGACCCGCCCAGATTCCTATATATGATGTCTCAAGGTGTATATATCTATTTCTATATATGGGAGCTTAAACGTCAAACTATCCATAGAAATTCTGGGTGCTTTAACGTCTATTTGAATAATGATGCTAACGTAGCATTTCACGTATATATATATATATATATATATATATATATATATATATATATATATATATATATATATATAAACACCACTAAAAATCTTTATCAAACAAGTAGATAATAAAACCTGAGAAACAGTTGTTGAACTGGTAACAGCACAGTTCGTATTATTCACAGAGCACGAAAATTCACTCACGGATGCTCTAACTCCTTGAGTTTGCAGAGATTGATCCTTATCTATGCGAACCTTTTGCGACGCGAAAAATTCGCTGGCTTCTTCCGCAGGCATTTGCTGACTTACATTGGACGTAGTGTCATTTTATTTATCATGTTTGTGGAATTTTGTGAATCGTGTGTTTCTCAAGATGTAATAAAATATGGGACTTTTTACATTTAATGCGTCTTTGGAATCGACATTTCCACAAAAGGATGATAATATTTAAGGCAATTTAAACACAATTTTAATCTTTTAATTAAAAATATTCTATTCGGTATACAAAGTCTTAAAAAGAGGAGCACTCAGTAAGCATGTGATTTTTACCGCAATTTTTATAACCGAAGTCGTTGTTGTACGATGTTAACTGTTCAGTGGCGACGCAATTATTGCTAAAATTAGATTTTTTAGAATTCTGAAACAGTGATTTACCGTCGTTTTTTGTAAACTCTAGTTTTTCTAAAATTTCGCAACGATTTTTTTCAAAATTTAGTTATGTCGTCCCACGTAGGTAAATCACCTGCATACTTATATGATTTCCAATCTGTCTTAGTTATACTATCAAATTTATTCGAAACAATATAAATTAAAAGGCGATCCCATTCTAGAGTATTTTCGCCCATAGATTTTAGTGATTGTGTATAATTATTGGTGTTATCGTACAATTGTTTTATGCGATTCGACATTAATTGACGGATACTCAAAAATTACTCGAATATGATTGTGAATAATAATTTTTTTATTTTCAAATTAGATAATTCTAGCGATTTTATAAACTCTAACGATTCGGGAGCTAAAGATGATCTTAAATGTATTAATTTTTGAACGTCTGACAATTTTTGATTGTTATTAACAAGCAAAATAAAAGATTCTTTAAAATCTAACCAATTAGCATAATCACCTGAAAATGTTATGAACCTGAAAATAAAAGATTCTTTAAAATCTAACCAATTAGTATAATCACCTGAAAATGTTATTTTTATAGGGGGCAATTACAAATTGCCCTAATCTCACCTACCAACTCTCCGTAAGTAGCTTCAAACATAGCACGATCATCAGGGTCTAATTTGTTTTCTAAAATTTCAATTTTCCCTTGAATAGAATTATATTCGTTCCAGAGAGGCTCTATTTTTTCTAATCACACTTGCAATTGGGTAATAATGCTGGCATTTGAATTAATATTATCTATACCCGCTAAAAAAGTATTTGCTCTAGCTAAACCTTGTTTATTCTTTAAAACCTTTAAATCAGCCATATTATGCCAAATAAAAAACTATTGTAACAGACTTACAAATAGAATTTCTGAGAATTCGGTGCACAACGGTATAGTATGGGTATTATTGAGTAACGGTGTGGTGTCCTTCCTGAATTCGAACAAACCCTTTATAAAAATTCAGTCTGTCCAGATTTCCAGGTGATGATAATAAATCTATCAATAATCCAATAATTCTTCACTCGCTGCTTAATAGTGGACTGTACTTATTTTTTAAATTAACAAGCAACATATTTAAATTAATATATAAAAAAATATTTATGAAAAAAGTTTACTTGACATCTCAAATTCTTCTTTTACGTCTATGCTCACTTTGTTAAAAAATACTTTTACAAACTGGTCAAACCTATATATATATATATATATATATATATATATATATATATATATATATATATATATATATATATATATATATATATATATATATATATATATATATATATATATATATTATACGATAAATGGTAAAATATTTTGAAATCTTTTTTAATTATCTTGTAGGTTTATTAGGAGCACGTTTTAAAATTATTTTCGAATATGCAGGGTGGTCCATAAAAATTTTACGCATCAAAGTTATGAATATTTAAATGGAACACCCTATATACGATGGCATGTTTCGATTCTGTAGACTAAATAAAGGTCACTTACTGTTATAGTCCCTATACCTAACTCCACCTGTTGCCGAGATATTTCATTATTTGTGAGAATGTAGATCGAAATTCAAAAGAACTTTCTGTTTTGCGTACTCGAGGAATTTTTTTCAAATGTTTTTCATTGTTTACTGAAAGCATCAAACTTTAAAATCCACCGCAGTTATTATCACAAGTTTATACTGGGTGTATAAAAACTCAGTTTCTATTTTGACCAACATTAAATCCAATTAACTTCCTTATTTTAAATGGAACACCCCATATTTATCACCATATTTTTATTCTAATTTTAATTCTCTACAAAACTGTATTAGGGTTTCCTATACCTATCTCTTACAGATTTTTTGTAATTTAGGATTTTCTATTCCAATAATAATTTCATGCAATTTGTTCTTGAAAAGCAGGCTTTGACGGTCTTACTGTCACATAAAATAAACGAATTTATTGAAAATCAACTTTGAGAATAAGTTTTATTAGGTGGGTACGTACTATTTAAAATGGCTTGCTATTCTCGAATTGAAAAGTGCGACATGATCTTAGTAATTGGGAAATGCAATGATAATTGCTTGCTAGCATCTAGGGTTTACGCACAAATGTATTCTGATAGACGTCATCCCGACAGGCGTTCATTAGAAAAATTATTGCAAGTTTTTCGAAATATGCAATCATATATAGGGTGTTCCATTTAAATTTTCATAACTTTCATGCGTAAAATTTTTATGGACCACCCTGCATATTCTAAAATAATTTTAAAACCTACACGATAATAAAAAAAAAGATTTCAAAAATGTTTTACCATTTTTCGTATACAAGCCAGATAGATGCCTCACCTATTATATATATATATATATATATATATATATATATATATATATATATATATATATATATATATATATATATATATATATATATATATATATATATATATATTAACGAAGTGAGCATAGACTTAAAAAGAAGAATTTGAGATGTCAAGTAAACTTTTTTCATAAATATTTTTTTATATATTAATTTAAATCTGTTGCTTGTTAATTTAAAAAATAAATACAGTCCACTATTAAGCAGCGAGTGAAGAATTATTGGATTATTGATAGATTTGTTATCGTTACCTGGAAATCTGGACAGACTGAATTTTTATAAAGGGTTTGTTCGAAGTCAGGAAGGCCACCACACCGTTACTCAATAATACCCATACTATTCCGTTGTGCACCGAATCCTCAGAAATTCTATCTGTAAGTCTGTTACAATAGTATTTTATTTGTCATAATATGGCTGATTTAAAGGTTTTAAAGAATAAACAAGGTTTAACTAGAGCAAGTACTTTTTTAGCGGGTATAGATAATATTAATTCAAATGTCAGCATTATTACCCAATTGCAAGTGTGATTAGAAAAAATAGAGCCTCTCTGGAGCGAGTATAATTCTATTCAAGGGGAAATTGAAATTTTAGAAAACAAATTAGACCCTGATGATCGTGCTATGTATGAAGCTACTTACGGTGAGTTGGTAGGTCAGATTAGGGCAATTTATAATGCTTTTTTGATTCTCAAAGGATTGAAACGTCTCCTAGTAGCACTGATGCACCTGTTTATGATATGCAACATCTTTCGCAACAGGTGCAAAATATAAAAAATCAAACTTGTGTGCGAAATGCGCAATTGCCCCCTATAAAAATAACATTTTCAGGTGATTATACTAATTGGTTAGATTTTAAAGAATCTTTTATTTTGCTTGTTAATAACAATCAAAAATTGTCAGACGTTCAAAAATTAATACATTTAAGATCATCTTTAGCTCCCGATTCGTTAGAGTTTATAAAATCGCTAGAATTATCTGATTTGAAAATAAAAAAATTATTATTCACAATCATATTCGAGTAATTTTTGAGTATCCGTCAATTAATGTCGAATCGCTTAAAACAATTGTACGATAACACCAATAAATATACACAATCACTAAAATCTATGGGCGAAAATACTGATGAATGGGATCGCCTTTTAGTTTATATTGTTTCCAATAAATTTGATATTATAACTAAGACAGATTGGGAATCATATAACTATGCAGGTGATTTACCTACGTGGGACGACATAACTAAATTTTAAAAAAATCGTTGCGAAATTTTAGAAAAACAAGAGTTTACAAAAAACGACGGTAAATCACTGTTTCAGAATTCTAAAAAATTTAATTTTAGCAATAATTGCGTGGCTACTGAACAGTTAACATCGTACAACAACGACTTCGGTTATAAAAATTGCGGTAAAAATCACATGCTTACTGATTGCTCCTCTTTTTTAAGGCTTTGTATACCGAATAGAATATTTTAATTAAAAGATTAAAATTGTGTTTAAATTGCCTTAAATATTATCATCCTTTTGTGGAATGTCGATTCCAAAGGCGCATTAAATGTAAAAGGTCCAATAATATTTTATTACATCTTGAGAAACACTCGATTCACTAAATTCCACAAATATGATAAATACAATGACATTACGTCCAATGTAAGTCAGCAAATGCCTACGGAAGAAGCCAGCGAATTTTTCGCACCGCAAAACGTTCGCATAGATAAGGATCAATCTCTGCAAGCTCAAGAAGTTAGAGCATCCGTGAGTGAATTTTCGTGCTCTGTGAATAATACGAACTGTGCTGTTACCAGTTCAACCAATGTTTCTCAGGTTTTATTATCTACTTTGTTTGATAAAGATTTTTAGTGATGTTGATTTTATTTTTTGTAGAGCGTTGGTTGATTCCGGTTCTCAATCAAATTTTATAAGCCAGTTTCTTTGTAAGAAGCTTAAATTAATACCCGGTGAAGTTAGTCATGTCGTTAAAGGAGTTGGTATGTCCTTGTCTAATATTAACAATCATGTCAGCGTCTCTATTGGCTCTTGTTATAATGAATTTGTTACAAACATTGACTGCTTACTTTTACCTAAAATAACCGATAAGCTACCGCTTATTAAGAGTATTTTAAATATTTCAGAATTTTAATTGGCAGATCCTCATTATAATATGCAGGGGAATATTGATAGGTTATTGGGTTCTAGTGTATTTTGGAATATTATAGAAACCCAACAAAAAACGCTTGGGAAAAATTTACCTGTCATGCAAAGTAGTCAGTTCGGTTGGATTATTGCCGGGAACTGACAGCAATTATTCGGTATCTCATTTGAGCATGAATCAAACAAGTTCTTCCGAAAAACAAATTGTTAAATTTTGGGAAGCCAAAGAAGTGGAAAATAAAAAAGTATTGTTGTCAAAAAATGAAGAATACTGCGTAGAACATTTTTTACAAAATACTAAAATTTATTTTTGATGTCATTAAAAGAAATTGTAAATCAATTGGGAAGTACCAGATACACAGGGTGTACATTAAGTATGCAAACAGTGGTATTATTTGAATACGGCCATAGATAGAACTCTGAAATTTGGTATTTCGTGGTTCCAATTTTTTTATAGATCGTTACGACTGCAGAACGGCTAAATTGATTATTTCTTTAAATTGAAGTGGGGGTCGATAGTACCATCATTAGAAAGCTGTTTTGTATAGAATCCAACGATGTAGCACTTGATATGGAAGTTTTGAAAAATAACTTCACTACACCAAATTAACCTTTCAGAATATTACTTTCAATGGCTTGCTAGATATGCTAAAAATTTAGTTGGCGGTGAATGCTTTGTTTTGTTTTTCAACTGTGAACAGTACATTTATAAAGAATACCCTTTTAACCATTGTATAAGAATTTTCAAGGAGCCAAATCATCTTGATGTTGAGAGTAAACAAATATTTGTTATGAAATTTCAAACAATGAACAACATACTAAGTAACTAGCAACATCGTCATACTGACTAAAACAACATTTAATTTTAAAAACTAGCAGATGTTTACAAATTGCTCACGATTCACTTCTTCTGAGATCACTAGGAATATCTCTCACTTCCTGTGAAATTCTTTGAACTAATTCAATTAAGTTGCCTGGTTTGTTAATGTATACAGGACTTTTTACGTATCCCCACAAGAAAAAGTCTTGGGGAGTTAAATCCGGAGATCGCGCAGGCCATTCAATATGTCCTCGTCGTCCAATCCATCTTTAAGGAAAAACTGTATGATCGCTAACTAACTTCCCTAGCATAGTCAGGAGGGGCTCCATCCTGTTGAAAGCAAATTTCATCGCTTATTGTGTTAGGAAAGTTTTGATTTGAGGGTAGGGATAATCTCATTTTGTAACAATCGTAAATATCTCGCTGAAGTTAGAGTATATTCCATAAATAATGGTCCTATGGTATTCCAGCAATGATCCCTGTAATTAAGATGCAGGAACTATTTAGTATTTTGAAAAATTTTCTGCCCAAACGTTAATTCTTTTGGAAATTGGGTATGCGATTCTTCCATTCACCTGGGATCGTTATCTGATCAATACCTACAGTTTTGTCTATTCACCTCACCATGTAAGTAAAACGTAGCTTCATCAGTGAATACAATGTTATTCACAAAATTTGGATCGTGATTCATGCGATCCATTGTTATTTCGCAAAACTGCAGTCGTCGATCGAAATCGTCTTCATTTAGTTCTTGCACTAGTCGAACTTTATAGGGATGACATTTTTGGTTCTTCAAAATTTTAAATGCGGATTGCTTGCACATATCTTGATTTGCAGCTAGCTGTTTTAGGGAAGCTTTTGGATTATAAACAACGTCCAACATTACATATAATGCATTTTCATTATTAGTAACTGTTTGTTGGGCGACCCGATTTTGCTAGGTTTTTAACACTGCCAGTCTGGTTCAAGAATTTTAATGTTTTACAAACCGTAGATTTACCAATAGAATTTCGATAAGGGTATGTTGCATTAAATAAATTACATACTTCCGCATAACTACATCTTCTATCACCATTCGCTCCTTTTCATTAAGATTTTCCATGGTACTTTCTCACTAACTACGCAAGTACAAACAACACTTGTAATTTTTGACGTTCAATATTGGTTAAGCAATAGTGGCATTGTTTTGTTTTCTACGCTTACGATCGGTTTCAGTTATCTAATAAATTTTTATTGTAAAGATTCGTTTTTTTTTCTTTTTACTCCGCTAACAACAAACCGTAATTAAGTTCGACAATTACTTAAGTTCACCGTTTCATATTGATAAGAGTAGAATTAAGTAGTTTTGTCAAGTCGTAATAACGGTTAAACAAATATACAAGTGTTAAAATTTTAGCTATTCAGGATAACATCATTTATGACACATAAAATGAAAAAGATCTAAGAGATTGCCGTTAATTATAAATAGAAATTTTCTCTTTTTATTCCGAAATTAGAACGTGATAACTAACAATTTAGTTTGTACTAAAACGCACCTTTTAAATGGAAAGTACAATATCAGACAGAGATAAGTAAACTAAAGCATTCAAAATAGAATTTGAAAGCCGGTCAATATAATTAGGAGAGCATTAAATTGATAAAATAATTAATAGTTAACGCCGTTTTTATAAATCAATTAACCCATTAACGCCTAAGAAATAATTACGCATCAAAACTGTTTTATTTTAATATAAGGGTTAGATTATAACATATTTTACCAAATAAAGTCAAAATTAAAAAAAAAATATTCACCCAATTTTGAAAAAAAGGCCGTCCTCAAATGAGAATGCCAGGCGGATAAATGATATTGTTCAAAGCATTCCTTTTCAATGCACATTGTCTTTTTACATTTTTTGCACGACCACCTAGCTTTCATATGACAAACACAACACTTCAATTGCGTGTCTAATTTTTCTGGAAAGTGATATCCTTCACTAATGTCTATCGACATTGATTGACGGATACTCAAAAATTACTCGAATATAATTGTGAATAATAATTTTTTTATTTTCAAGTCAGATAATTCTAGCGATTTTATAACGTCTAACGAATCGGGAGCTAAAGATGGTCTTAAATGTATTAATTTTTGAACGTCTGACAATTTTTGATTGTTATTAACAAGCAAAATAAAAGATTCTTTAAAATCTAACCAATTAGTATAATCACCTGAAAATGTTATTTTATAGCAATTACAAATTGCCTAATCTCATAAGTAGTTCAAACATATATATATATATATATATATATATATATATATATATATATATATATATATATATATATATATAGTTTGACCAGTTTGTAAAAGTATTTTTTAAATAAAATGACACTACGTCCAATGTAAGTCAGCAAATGCCTGCGGAAGAAGCCAGCGAATTTTTCGCGTCGCAAAAGGTTCGCATAGATAAGGATCAATCTCTGCAAACTCAAGGAGTTAGAGCATCCGTGAGTGAATTTTCGTGCTCTGTGAATAATACGAACTGTGCTGTTACCAGTTCAACCAATGTTTCTCAGGTTTTATTATCTACTTGTTTGATAAAGATTTTTAGTAGTGTTGATTTTATTTTTGGTAGAGCGTTGGTTGATTCCGATTCTCAATCGAATTTTACATGTCAGTCTCTTCGTAAGCAGCTTAAATTAATACTCAGTGACGTTAATCATGTCGTTAAAGGAGTGGGTCTGTCCTTGTCTAATATTAACAATCAAGTGAGCGTCTCTATTGGCTCTTGTTATAATGAATTTATTACAAACATTGACTGTTTACTTTTACCTAAAATAACCGATAAGCTACCGCTTACTTGTTTTAATAAGAGTATTTTAAATATTTCAGAATTTGAATTGGCAGATCCTCATTCTAATATGCAGGGGAATATTGATATGCTATTGGGTTCTAGTGTATTTTGGAATATTATAGAAACCCAACAAAAAGCACTTGGAAAAAATTTACCTGTCATGCAAAGTAGTCAGTTCGGTTAGATTATTGGCGGAAACTGACAGCAATTATTCGGTATCTCATTTGAGCATGAATCAAAAAAGTTCTTTAGAAAAACAAGTAGTTAAATTTTGGGAAATCAAAGAAGTGGAAAATAACATAGTATTGCTGTCAAAAAATGAAAAATACTGCGTAGAACATTTTCTACAAAATACTAAAAGAGATGAGACTGGTAAATTTACTGTTGATACCATTAAAAGAAATTGTAAATCAATTGGGAAGTACCAGATACACAGGGTGTACATTAAGTATGCAAACAGTGGTATTATCTGAATATGGCCATAGATAGAACTCTGAAATTTGGTATAGAAGTAAAACACGGTTTTCTACTAATATTCGTGGTTCCAATTTTTTTATAGATCGTTACGCCTGCAGCACGGCCAAATTGATTATTTCTTTAAATTGAAGTGGGGTCGATAGTACCCTTTGAGAATATTACTTTCAATGGCTTGCTAGCTAAGCTAAAAATTTAGTTGGCGGTGAATGCTTTGTTTTGTTTTTCAACTTTAAACTACATTTATGAATAACCATTGTGTAAGAATTTTCAAGGAGCCAAACCATGTAGAGAGTAAAAAAATATTTGTTATAAAATTTAATACAATGAGCAACATACTGACTAGTAATAACTAAAACAACATTTAATTTTAAAAAACTAGCAGATGTTTACGAATCGCTCCCGATTCACTTCATGGATTCGATTTACAAATCCCCGAACGGCATGGACAATGAAATCACCAGGAATATCTCTCACTTCCTGTAAAATTCTTTGAACTAATTGAACTAAGTTGCCTGGTTTGTTAATCTATACAGGACTTTTTACGTATCCCCACAAAAAAAGTCTAGGGGAGTTAAATCCGGAGGTCGCGCAGGCCATTCAATATGTCCTCGTCATCCAATGCATCTTTAGGGAAAACTGTATTTAAATGATCACTAACTTCCCTGCCATAGTGAGGAGGGGCTCCATCCTGTTGAAAGCAAATTTCATCGCTTATTGTGTTAGAAAAGTTTTGATTTAGAGTACAATCTTGTGAGGGCAGGGATAATCTCATTTTGTAACAATCGTAAATATCTCGCTGAAGTTAGGGTATATTCCATAAAGAATGGTCCTATGATATTGCTACCAATGATACCTGTAATTATGATGCAGGAGTATTTAGTATTTTGAAAAATTTTCTGCCCAAATGTTAATTCTTTTGAAAATTGGGTATGCGATTCTTCCATTCACCTGGGATTGTTATCTGACCAATACCTACAGTTTTGTCTATTACCTCACCATGTAAGTAAAACGTAGCTTAATCAGTGAATACAATGTTATTCACAAAATTTGGATCGTGATTCATGCGATCCATTGTTATTCGCAAAACTGCAGTCGTCGATCAAAATCGTCTTCATTTAGTTCTTGCACTAGTCGAACTTTATAGGGATGACATTTTTGGTTCTTCAAAATTTTAAATGCGTATTGCTTGCACATATCTTGATCTGCAGCTAGCTGTTTTAGGAAGCTTTTGGATTATAAACAACGTCCAACATTACATATAATGCATTTTCATCATTAGTAACTGTTTGCTAGGTTTTAACACTGCCAGTCTGGTTCAAGAATTTTAATGTTTTACAAACCGTAGATTTACCAATAGAATTTCGATAAGGGTATGTTGCATTAAATAAATTACATACTTCCGCATAACTACATCTTCTATCACCATTCCCTGTCAATATAAGAATCTCTATTCGCTCCTTTTCAGTAAGATTTTCCATGGTACTTTCTCACTAACTACGCAAATACAAACAACACTTGTAATTTTTGACGTTCAATATTGGTTAAACAATAGTGGCATTGTTTTGTTTTCTACGCTTACGATCGGTTTCAGTTATCTAATAAATTTTATTGTAAAGATTCGTTTTTTTCTTTTACTCGCTAACAACAAACCGCAATTAAGGTCGACAATTGCTTAAGTTCACCATTTCATATTGATAAGAGTAGAATGAAGTAGTTTTGTTCAGTCGTAATAACGGTTAAATAAATATACAGGTTTATGACACATAAAATGAAAAAGATCTAAGAGATTGCCGTTAATTATAAATAGAAATTTTCTCTTTTATTCCGAAATTAGAACTAACAATTTAGTTTGTACTAAAACGCATCTTTTAAATGGAAAAGTACAATATCAGACAGAGATAAGTAAACTAAAGCATTCAAAATAGAATTTGAAAGCCGGTCAATATAATTAGGAGAGCTTTAAATTGATAAAATAATTAATACTTAACACCGTTTTTATAAATCAATTGATGTGTTTCTTAGAACTGCATTTTTAAATAATAGAAATTTTGTCAGTTTGTGAATAACAATGTTTAATTTGGTATAGTGAAGTTATGATGGTACTTTCTACACGGTTTTAATTTTAAAAAATAATCAAGTTGGCCGTGCTGCAGTCGTAACGATCTATAAAAAAATTAGAACCACGAATATTAGCAGAAAATCGTATGTTTTACTTATCTATGGCCGTATTCTAATAATACCGTCGTTTCCATACTTAATTTGCGCACTGTATAGTCTTAAAACGATTTAAGTACATAGAAAAAAGATTAGAAAAGGATAAATATCTGAAAAGTAATACTCTGAAATTATGAAAGAATATGAAACTTTAGGTTACATGAAAAAGTAGATTTAAATAAGTGTTGTAATGAGGGCTATTTTTTACCGCATCACGCAGTGCTTAAATCTTCATCTTTGATAACTAAGTGTCGCGTAGTATTTGACGCATCCACGTCTACGTCAAAAATGTATCGTATGGTTAGAATGCATGAAGATCACACCAAATACCTTAGCATATTTTGGCGCAAGGAACCTGTTGGTCAAGTTAAATGTTATGAATTACAAACAGTAACTTTTGGCACTACAGCTGCTCCTTATTTGGCAGTAAGGTGTCTTATAGAACTTGCAAATGAAAATAAGGAAAAATTCCTTTATCAAGTAAAATAATTTGTAATGATTTTCATGTGGAAGACCATTTGACAGGCTCGGACAACCCAGGTGGACTCCTTAAAATTCAAAAGGAAGTTTCAAATATTTTACTTACAGCAGGTTTCGACGCGAGGAAATGACTTAGTAACAAACAATATATTTTAAATAAATTTGAAGTAAATAAAGGACAGGATTATAATATTTTACGTGTTGGTGAAAATGAGCAAAATAAGACTCTTGATGTTTATTGGAATTCTTTTAAGGATTCTATTCAATATGTCATAAATAATGGGATAGAAAGGAAATGTTGACTATGAGAGTTATTTTGTCCAATACTTGTCAGATTTTCGATCCTTTAGGTTTACTTGGGCCTATTACTATTGTTGCTAAGTGAATTATTCACGACTTCTGGAGATTGAAATCCTGTACCTACTTAATTGTGTTATAAATGGTCTAATTTTTTAAGACAGCGTAAATGAATTTATCATTCCTAGGCGTGTTTGTATTTCGAGATATATGGCTGTTGAATTGCATAGTTTTGGAGATAGTAGCGAAAGAGCTTTTGGGGCATGTTTATGTATTAGGTGTATTCTTTCATCTGGGGAACTATCTTGCAAATTACTTTGTGCCATGTCACGAGTTGATCCTGTCAAGAAAAAACTAACATTACCCAAATTAGAGACACTACTGTGGCAGTTAAACTTGCAAATAAAGCTTGTAAAGCACTTGATATTAACTTTAGTAAGAAAATCTTTTGGACCGCATTAACCATAGCATTGTGTTCGATCAAGGGCGAAACCCTCCAGATGGAAGACATTTGTGGCAAACCGGGTGAACGAGATTCACACCTTCTAATTACAAGAATTGTTACCATCTAGAATCGAGTCAAAATCCCGCTGACTGATTGTCTAGAGGTACCACGCCAAAATTATTAAAAAATAAAAACTTGTGGTGGTATGGTCCAAATTTTGTATTTTGAAACCTGGAGTCCCCAAAATAATACAATTTCGATGGGTTTAGACAATCCCGAGCAAAAATCAGTTACTGCTGTAATAGTTAAACAATCAGAATCAATAGTTAACAAATTATTGAATAAATTTTCTAGTATTTCTAAAATTCAAAGGATATTAGCATACAGACTTAGAAAACGCTTTAAATTTTACTATTAGTAAAGTACAATAAGAATGCTGTTTCGCTGAAATTAAATGATTAAAAAATCATTTGCCTTTGAATAAAAGTATCGCTCAATCCTTTTATAAAAGATAGTCTTATTAGAGTAGGAGGAGGCTAAAACATTCTTCTTCTGATTTTGACAAAAAACATTATTTACTTTTACCCAAATCACATATTTTAACTGATTTAATTTCAAGACATGAACATAATCGTTTATATTATGCTAGTAGACAGTTGCTTTTGTGTTCTATACGAGAAAATATTGGCCTATCGCAGATCGAACTGTTTGTAAAAAAAATTTGTAAAAATTGTATATGTTTGAAGAGCGAACCTAAAACTGCTTCTTATTTAATGGGTAATCTTCCTGGGGTTATAATTAATATTTATTATCCCTTTTTAGATGTTGTTATTGATTATGGGGACCGTTCTTTATAAAAGACCGTAAATCAAGAGACAGTAAGATAACCAAAGAATATACTTGTTTATTTGTATGCATGTGTACCAAGGGATTGCATTTAGAATTAGTAGAGACGTTTTTAACAACCTTTAAAAGGTTTATAAGCAGAAGAGGTAATCCTTCAAACGTTTATAGTGATAAAGGTTCAAATTTTTTATGAACAAGTAATGAATTATGTAAATTATACGAACACAGTATATATTTGAAAGTTTAGCTAACAATAGGGTAATATGGTATTTTATTCCGGCACGTTCTCCTAGTTTTGGGGGTATATGAGAAACCGGTATTAAAAGTGTTAGATACCATTTAAAACGTGTTCTATCGGACAGCGCTTATACTTACGAAAATTTAAGTATTATACTGAACGACCGTCCCCTGTCGTCCCTATGCAGTAATCATGAGGACCTTACAGCTTTAACTCCAGGGGATTTTTTAATTGGACTGAGTTTAACGGGCTTGCCAGACTACGATCTCCAGGATGTTCTAAAGAACCGGCTAAATGTTTATCAACAGCTGCATTTTGTCATTCAACATTTTTGGAATAGGTGGAAAAAGGAATATGTCTCTGAGCTGCAAGTCCGTACAAAATGGGAGTCGGCCAACCAGGATCTAATTAAAATTGGTTCACTCGTTATGGTCAAGTTCGAGAATGCTACTACGATGAAATAGAAACTGGGCAGAGTTACTGATGTGTATCCGGGAAGTGACAATATTATTCGTGTTGTGGACATTAGCAGATCTCTCAAAAACATTTGTGTTTTACCCATAAACAATGATTAATTAAATGTTGAAAAAACTTTTTTCAAGGCGGGCGGTAATATGGTTTGACCAGTTTGGAAAAAGTATTTTTTTTAACCAACTGAATACAGTAATTAAAAATTATTATTAACTGAATGAAATATTCATTGACAATTGATTTATTGCATAAATGGTGTTCAAAATGTGATGAACGATTAAACAATTTTCAAAGTTGAAAAACTTTGTTAATTCAAATGTGACACCCTGTATATTATTGGATGAATAGATGCAGCATTTAGTTATGCATCGTTTGGCTATAACATTACCTATACCTATTATCAACAATTTTCCTGTTAATTAATATTTTCTACTTTAATCTGATTTTTGACAGAAACTGAAACGTTTTTCAAAAATAAAATGAACTTAATTCAAACTACACAAATTCTATTTTATTGAAACAATGAAATGAAACAAGAAGATAACAAAATTGAGAGCATAATAACAAATGAAAAACATAAAACAATTATTTGAACATAACTAGAAGAAAAGTGATAAAAAAAATAAAATGAATCATTACAAATGTTCCACATGACCGCCAATTTGATTTAAGCATTTTATAACTCTATCATACACTCCTTGCGAAAAGATCGCCGAATTTCGTGTGGACACATACTATTGAATGCATTGTGAACACGATTTAGCAATTCCTCTTAGTTTGAACTGGCCTAGAGTACACTAATTCTTTTATACGACCCAGAGGTAAAAGTCCAGGGCGTCAAATCAGGTGATCTCGGTGGCCAGTTCCAAGGTCCTTGTGGGCCAATCCACCGATCTTCAAACATCAATGTCAACTGTTGGTGTACAGCTATAGTGGAATGTGCGGGAGCACCATCCGCTGATACCAACTGTTTGCCTGTCACATGCAGGTAGAGTATTTAGAAAATCCATAACAAATCCACGGAGAATTTCAAGATATCTCGCCCCATTCAAATTTTCATCGTACACTTGATATGACACTGTATTATCCATAACTAAACAAAAAACGTTAAAACTAAATTGGAACTGGTGATTACGTTCTCTTGTTACATGAGGATTATCTTGTGCTCAGTAGTGATTATTTCGGCGATTGAAAATTCCTTCTCTACTGAATTTTGATTCATCGGTCCAAATAATGTTGTGAAGAAATCTCGGATATTCGGTCATTTGTACAAGAATAAATTCACAAAGTTAACTCGTCGTGCCTGATCACCAAGAGTAATCCTTGCACAGTTATTACCGAAAAAGGATGCATTTTATACTTCTTTAATATTCTGTGGATTGATGTTTGTGAAATATCCAAATCCAGTGCAGCTGCTGTAATTGAAGTTCGTGGATAAGCGTGAAAATAAGCTAACACGTTCACCTCGTTAACTTCATTATCTATTACTGGCTTTAAATGCGTTCGAGTTGCCCTTATACTTCCAGTTGCAATAAATCGAGCTTCAATTCTTGAAAATTTTCCAGGTGTCATTAATGGTAGGTGTGGATACCGTTCGTTAAACAACCTGCATGTTCACCTAACAATTCGTCCACATTCACCATGCGTGTAAATCAAATTTAATAAATCATTTAGAATATTCTTGAATACATTCCATTATAAACTGTACTTAGAAAAAGTACTTAAAAAATGACAAAATCACTTAAATTGTAGTGATTTGACATTAAATCAACAACAATGTTTTAATGCGTGTCAAAATCAAGGCTCACTAGATTGCAGTTTTGGAATTTTATCGGCTTTTATAAAAAATACGGAGTTATACGAGTTATAAAATGCTTAAATCAAATTGGCGGTCATGTGGAGCATTTGTAATGATTCATTTTATCTTTTCTATCACTTTTCTTCTAGTTATGTTCAAATAATTGCTTTATGTTTTTCATTTGTTATTATGCTCTCAATTTTGTTATCTTCTTGTTTTATTTCATTGTTTTAATAAAATAGAATTTGTGTAGTTTGAATTAAGTTCATTTTATTTTTGAAAAACATTTCAGTTTCTGTCAAAAATCACATTAAAGTAGAAAATATTAATTAACAAGAAAATTGTCGATAATAGGTGTAGGTAATGTTATAGCCAAACGATGCATAACTAAATGCTGCATCTATTCATCCAATAAGATATGGGGTGTCACATTTGAATTAACAAAGTTATCTAGATATCTAAGAAACAGTTGAAAAAAGGTATAGGAAACCCTTATAAGACTTATCCTAAAATTTTGTCAAGAATCCAAAAATAAAATAATATACAGGGTGTTCCATTTAAAATAAGGAAGTGAGTGGCGACTTCCGGTATAACCGGAAGTAACATGACCGCTACCGTGGAAAACCCTGTGTATATACATATATATATATATATATATATATATATATATATATATATATATATATATATAGTATACATATATATATATATATATATATATATATATATATAATCAAAACGGATATTTATAATAAATACCTACGACAATTACAACCAATAAAAATTTAAAAAAATCTTAAATCTTAAATTGATATGTTAAAATGGGGAACAGCACTTGTTGTAACACAAAAACTAACGCAAAACACAAGACGCGCGGGCATGGACACATAATACAAAGCCCTGAAGAGAATTCCGAAGAGCTTATCTCTCAGGCTTTTATGACAATTTCCCTAAAGCTTGGAACAAGGTACAGAAGATCATACCGTGAAACAAATACGTTTGAAAAGCAGGAATAAAAAATATTAGATACACACAAAATAAATGCTGAACATCTCAAGCATATATCTATTCCAACAATAATAATTATATAACTAAACAACAAATAATTAATTACGTTAACCCAATAATAATAATTCTGGAAAGTCAAGTGATTACCACGATGAACAAGATCATATGGTTGAGGTTTACCTAAACTATTAAAACGTTTACATATTGTATAGAAGATAAAAATAAATACACAATTTTACCCAGAAGACAAGTAACTTTGCCTTGAATGAAAGTCGTGGAAGTTTTCTGTTCATTTTTTTACGGCTCGCTGGTTGTGTCATTTACTTCATGGTTGGCCCTCTATATTTAAGTTAGTACCATTACCGAATAAAAGATGACAATGCATTTTATGCTAGTTCTCTGCTAGAAACGAACTGTTTCTGAGCTTCCGTGTGTTACGAGATACATATTAACCATGAAATATTTAAAACGGTGTAATTAATAAATCATTGACTCGATTTATCAAAACAAATACATTATTCAATTAATCTAAATTAATTATTAACCTAAATCTAAACTGAAAATTATTATTAATTTTATTAAATACATAAATAAAAAGTTTACCTCGAGTACGATCTGAACCTACGATCTGTACTTTGCTAGAGTACCGCGCTAACCAACTGCGCCATCAAGGTTCAAGCCCCAATCGATGTAAATTTTATCTTTATGTATGTAGAACTGATGTAAATTCTAAATGTAATGAGATTACAATCAAATTACTTATATTAATGGAATATGAGCCTGCAATATCGCAAGGATTCACACATACCAAAGCAACTTGACTAATATTAAATTATTATAAGTTTTTGTTATGAACGAATAAGTTCAAAGGTAAACATGTAATTAAAAATTATTATTAATTTTATTAAATACATAAATAAAAAGTTTACCTCGAGTACGATTTGAACCTACGATCTGTACTTTGCTAGAGTACCCCGCTAACCAACTGCGCCATCAAGGTTCAAGCCCCAATCGTTTATAACAAAAACTTATAATAATTTAAATCTAAACTAATTTCTAATTGCCTATAAAAAATAAACAATTGTATATAGGTTTAAGACGCTTGTGTGGTTAAAAGTAGGAAGTTTGAAGGTCGCCTGAGCTCTCTGATTTGTTCGTCAATATTTGCCACAAGCAATTGAAGTGTATGGGGTTACTACATCTCCCGCGAATTTCAAGACGCCTTCTGTGGTTTGCTTCCTCCAAGCGAGAGTCAATGTCGCGGAGCTCTATAGTTGGGTGTAGTTATGAGCATATAGAAAATTAATGTCTGTTTACACAAATGTGCGTGATGGTCGAGGAAAACATTTAGATGTGACTGATGAACTTGTGCAGTTGTACATCGGTTTACATTCGAATAATTGATCACAACGTCTTAATTTATAAGCTTTTAATGAAATTATTTTGTTTGGTTTAGAATTCATAATCAGATTATTTTAATTTTATCACGTTAAAATTTTCCAATTTACTCCGTATTAACGTAACACCATCAAATTTTATGAATATTTGTTTCACAACTTTTTCATTCTGTTCATATTTATGTGATAAACTGAATTAAATTAAATATAAGCTTTATTGGCTTCAAATTAGACTCAAAACAATTAAGGTTTAGTCAATATGAAATGTGCAGATTGCTTCATTTACATTTTGGTTAGTTTTGCTCTCAGGCATGGATTATGCTTAATTTAAATTGCTTAAACTGTATGTACTTAAATGAATGATTCCTTTTTTTCTTTCTGTGTATGTAATATTTGTATACCTAGTAACAATTGAATTTATTCTTTACACTTGCTGCAAAGGCTTAACTGTATTTGTGCCAAATGCTGTCAGTGCTTGGTTACGTGTAATTAAATCGCCAGTAGAATTTTTGATAAATGTAATAATAATTTAGTTATATGATTTTTAATTCACTCGCGCTGTTATAATAGTCTTTTTTACTCGCGTGCGCAAAGTAGTTACTTTGCGCACTCATGTAAGTTAAACTCCGTGCACGGAAACTCTTTGCGCACTTATTTTTATTTCGCATAATTACCGTATTTTTACTCGATTTTACAAAGTTTTGATGGTCTCTGGATAAAGTAATATTCAAGTACTTTTAACATTAGAACATTAGTATTATTAATAACAATAAACAATAATTCTTTCTGTTTTATTATTTACTTTAGACACTCGTAGAAATTTATTAGTATTATTTTTAAACTCATATTTATTATTTGGTGAGGAATTGTTTGAATTTATTGAAAGGAAAATACATTTGTTTAATAGCATTAGTAAAATATCTTTTAATGCACCTTCCTTTCATGTATCTTTGTATATCTGGGTTAGTTCTTGAAATGTACGTATGCGTGTATTTTTTCTTGGATGCCTATTACTAAATATTCTAGCAGCAGTAATAGAATAACGATTGTTCTCATACTAAAGAGAAATCATTTCTATCCTTTCTTATAAAGTGTACTTAAACACATTAATCGCAGTCAAAGTTTGACAACATTTTTCCAAAGCATGCTGAAAGTGAGGTATTGCCATTTAAGAGTGTCTCCCTTAAAACAAGAACCGACATATCGCGACTCTTTTCGGTAAAACCAATTATGTGACAGGTAATCGAATATGAAACTTTTCGCTGACTCACCCTGTATAAATCCGCTAGTACCTTTATGGTACATGTATGTACACAGGAATGTAGAGTGGAGACACTCCAGATTGTTACTTTACTCGGCTATAGCTTATCTTTAACTTTGAATAAACTGACATTTTATTCATAAAAAGAACGAATGATAAAGTGAAATATAAAATCCTAAACATTACCTTTATTCAACACGCCCATGCAAACAAATCAGAACAGTTACATTTTCTATATAGTGGAATAATCATACCTAATTGCACACTGCATTAGAAATACTTGATAGAAAAAGGAACAGTACACGTGTTTCATTCCCTCCCCAAGAAGGCGGCTGCTTTGAGCATTCCAAGCTCCTTCAGCCACAATCCAAGCTCCCAACATACATACATTGAGTATGCATGCACAGTGGGATAAAGGATAGGTGCGGTCAGGGCAGGATCAAAAAGAACGGAGTTAGGGTTCTAAGAGGGAAGATACTACACCAGCGTTCGACTAAATAGCCGCACATGGTGTGCGTATATGTAGTGACCATGTCGCCGTATATGTATGACCCGGTAGTGGAATTAAACCTATTCTCTCCCGACTGCTAAGCAGACTGTTGCCACAACCCCACTAGCTCGATAAAATAATCAATAATAATCGAGAATGCGGAAGGAAGAGGAAGTTCCTAAAGCTCAATGACTACACATGCCAAAGATAGCAAAATGACTATCATTTCAGGTGCACGTGTAATATTTCGTATGATACCGAGAAATTAATAACTATTCAACAGTTAATTACAAACACGAAATAGGTGTCTCAACTAACTCAGAACAAACCATTGATTGTATGGCTTAAAACAAATTAAACAAAATAATAAAAGCACAACGGCATACGGGTACACCCACGGGCATTAGCAGGGGTACAAGCACAAGCACAGGCATAGGCACAGGCACAGGCACATGAACATGAACATGAACATGCACAGGCACAGGCACAGACACATGCACAGGCACAGCCAAAATCACAGACACAGACACAGGCACAGACACATGCCCATGCACGGGCAAAGGTACGTTCACAGACACAAGCAGAGGCACAGTCACAGGCGCGGACACAGGCACGGACACAGGCACAGGCACAAACAGACATAGGCACGGGCACAAACACAGGGAGAGGGACAGACACAGGCAGACTCTGGCAGAGGCTCAATCACAGGTTCAGGCACCGGCACATGCACAGACACAGCCACGGGAATGGACATAGACACGGACACAGACACATGCATATGCACATGCACATGCACATACACATGCACATTCTCATGCACATGCACATGCACATGCACATGCACATGTACATGTACATGCACATGCACATGCAAAAGCACAAGCACATGCACATGCACATGCACATGCACATGCACATGCACATGTACATGCACATGCACATGCACATGCACAAGCACAAGCACATGCACATGCACATGCACATGCACATGCACATGGACATGCACATGCACATGCACATGCACATGCACATGTACATGCACATGCACATGCACATGCACATGCATATGCACATGCTCATGCACATGCATAGGAATACGCGCACACACAGACACACGCACAAACAGACACAGGCACAGATACAGGCACTGACTTAAGCACAGGTTAAAATATATTACTCCTATTATCAATTCCTGTATGTGAAGAAAAACAACTGACTTGGAGTTTTTTTAAATTCCTAAATATAAACCATAATGACATTTAAATTTGTTATCTAACTCCATTATAATTCAATAAAAATAAGATCATTTGTTTGGTTTTAAAAATACACATATATTCAAATTCATTAAAAATTAAAAAATCTAATTCTTCTTTTTATATAACAGATTTTCAATTCAGTTTCGAACCAGGCATTACGGCAGTTCATAAGAATTCTCTTATTAACAAACTGGTTGTTAAAGAGAATATCTACGTGCCCGTAATATAATGGAAAATTTACCTGACTATTACATACGTACTTCATTATTGCTAACATTTAAAGGGTGTTCAAAATTTCTACCTTAGATAGCCTCGGGGGATGGGCCTTTTCATTGACGTCGGGTGTACAAGACATTATATTAGATGCGTACAGAATCAGTACACGAGAGCTTTTGTAGTAGCTAAATGTATTTAGATCTGTTAAAAGTAGCGGTGTATTCATTAAAAGGAAGACATTATGTCCATTCTATTATGTGTATTATATTATCTTTTTCTAATATTAATTTTCGATCGGATAACTTTTCACATAAATGAAGTATAAACACACAATATTAGTCAAAACGAATAAGTCAATATACTCAATATATACTTTATACATACATAATGACCCGTTGTAACCTTATCGTAAATCAAAGTAAAGATAGACTAACATTAATAACAAAGCATAGCCAGTAACTAATTTAATCAATTAGAATAACAATAGGCTTTTCCAATATCTTCGATTTTTACCCTTTTATTTCAAAATAATTAAAAACAGCTATTTTATTCTTTTCTTTATTATAAGTGTTTTGTAACTGTGGTTTCCTATTAGTGGAGTTGATCGGCCTATTTCCTATTTTATATTGTTATGAAAAGTGATTTGTTGATAGCTTAAAAAAAATAGAATGCTTTGAAATCCTTTAGTTATACAACTTTAGTACCTTTGTTCAAACACATTTAATTATTCAAATTGTCAAAATTGTTTTCCCTCTTGTGAAATTCCGGGCACATAAATGAGGAATGTTATAATTGTGTTTTTTACCCATACATATTACACAATAAAGTATACAAAGAAATGTTGACCAGTTGTATTTTAAGAAGGTTAGGTGTTTACAAGGTCCAACTTCTATTCATATAATATTTAAACAAAGAATTTAAATAAACGACAAAAAATTTTCAACAAGACAATTAGATTAAAGTTCACATACGGACACTAACTTATGATTTTGTTCCTCTGAACAAACTAAGGGTAGATAAACATAGGTGGGAATTTCAGCTGTTTTAAGGTTACTCCGGTAGTTCAGAATTAAATGTATAGCATTTTAAAACTACTCATTTCAAAAATTAAACTATTTAATTTTTATTTGAATTAAGTAAGCATGGTACACCGCTTATTAAAGCGTTACTCCAGCACTAAACTGTAACGCGTAAAATATTTTTGTAATATTTTACTTCTGACTAGATTAAATAAGGTGTTTGGCATAAATTAGTTTATATTATTCTTATTCGACTTAACACTAGAAGTACGGATGCGGTCGAAATGACCGATCTCAATTTTAATTCGCTTCAAACTTTTTTTTCTATCGTTCCAATTTTAACAAAACTTTATTACTTCTCCTAAAAGTGACTAGTGTTATAATTTCTTAGGAATCTTTGTTTACATTGTGCATATAATTGTTTTGCTTATCATAATTACCTTTAAGTACGGTTGCGATCATTATGACCGTACTATAAGTATTTCCTGTCTGCATGCTTACAAACACAAATTTCTAAACATTCATATTAACCGCTAATATTATCATTTCAAGAACTGAAACAGTTTTCAATAATGATGAATGGCAATATGAAACTGATAATTTAAATTTGTAGGATTCCGACGGTAATAATCGTAGTGATCATAGTGTAGTGTCATCAGAGGAGGGTACATCCTACGTATTGAAAGATGCTTTGTGGAGCACCAGTAGTGATGGTGACGAAGATGAGCATTTATCCAGTTTTCCAGGAACATCAAGCATTAGTGTTGAATATAATGTAGCTTACGGTACTAAATGGAGAATTCTGAATGATTTGAATAACGGTTGTGGACGTATATCTCGTCAGCACATACACAGAGAAGAAACTGGGCCAACCGGATATGCTAAACGAAACGTTGACAATATTTTTGCAAGTTCTTGGAGGCTTTTTATTGGCAATTTCATGATCCATAATATTAGGAAGTGTAGTGAAGCTGAACCAAGTAGACAATTGGATGGCAGTCCATGGACAACTTCTTTGAAAGAATTACACGCGCTTATCTCTTGTTTATACACTCGTTGAATCTAAGGTGCTAAAAACTTGCCAGTAGATCAATTGTGGAACAAAGCATAGGGGCCTAATTTATTTTGTGATACAATGTCCAGTGATAAATTCAACCAAATGAAGCGATTTATTCGATTCGACTTGAAATCAACTCGTCGAGATCGTCAAAAATCTGATAAGTTTGCTGCAGTGCTGAAGTATGGAATAAATTTGTAACTGTGTTATGTGCTATAAACCAGAATCAAACTTTAAAATTGATCACCAACTATTTCCTACAAAAGCCAAATATATGAGTAATAAACCCGATAAATTTGATATAAAGTTTTGGATTGCAGCTGACGTTGAAATAAAATACAGAGTGTCCAGAAACTCTCCTGACAACCGGAAACTACATATACTAGGCATGATTTTATGTCGAGTCAACCTAAATTACGTTAATCCAAAAATGGAAGCTGAGCCCTTTGAAGATGGCACCGTCAAGTCACTTTTTGTTAAATATCTCAAAAACACCGTTACATAACAAGTTGAAGTGGTACAACGAATAAGTCGATAATGACAAACCGGCCACTGAGAACCCGATTTTCTTATTGCCATCAGAAGCGGTCCACTTGGGGGGACAATAGCTTTTTTTTTTTACGAAAATTTTTAATGGATTTTACATCAAACTCAAAAACTACGATATTTTCCATACAAAATCTGCTCTTAGTTGACATCGATACCTTGTACCGTTTGCGAGAAGTTAGTTATTATATTATAACAAATATATTCGATTTATAGAAAAACATTCCTTGGTATGGATTTATTTTGAGTGATACAATATACCGCAAGCTTTTGGATGCAACTCAACATCACATTTTTCACATATAAAATTAGCCTTTTTCTTGCAATATGCGCATCTTCTATAAGTATCGTTGTAACAAACTAAATGGTCTATTCTATCAAATCGAGCTTGACTATTTACAGGAATTACTACCTTACCCTTAATTAATTTTGTTCCATGAGATTTTAACGACAATCCTATATTTCTTCTCAACGATAGCAAACTTGCACACACTGGATTTTCTGGATGTATTTTCTTCATTAGCAGCCACGCATTGACAATCAAGTAGATAAAAATAGACCACTACGATTTTCTTTGGCGCATTCTTGTTCTACAGTTTGCTGACATATTGTCTATTATATCCACACCTCCCATTCCATTATTATAATTCTGGATAAACATTGGCTGTTGGAGGGTTACTCTTGATTTGGGGCAACTGTAACAGTTCTATTATCTTTCCATTGGACAGCAATAATTTTATGTAAACTTTGGAAATCATATTCTGCTCTCCGTAATTTATTCCACTATTTTTTTGACCTAAACTTACAGGCTATTCTGTTTTCGCTAATTGTGCCCGTGACACAGTATCCATTGTTGGACAGGTCTTCCAACAATAATTCCGATGTAAAGTAGTTGTCAAAAAATAATTTAAATCCTAAATTTGGCATATATATATATATATATATATATATATATATATATATATATATAGTATATATACATGTGTCCAGATGATTCAGCATGCATGTTTTGCATATATATCGTATAATATTGATAGATAGAATGTGGTTAAATGGAAAGTATATTAAGAATGTTTAGGCTATCATCATGGAAATCAGATTTAAGTAACTTTTTTGTCTTTGAAATAATTGATAGAAAACTAAAATTGGCATTTATACCCCTGTAGCTCTTTTATATTGAAGATCTGACAACATTTTGATTTAGTTACATTTATTATGACACTTTTAAATGACAATTCTAAATAAAGTACAAAATTTATCTACAGTCATTTGTTTTGAAATACATACACTAACTATTGTTTTCATATGGACGCCATCTTGGATTTTTACATTATCGAATAGTATTTTTATCACCTTTTCAGCGATGTATCACATGATACGAATTTCTCAACTATCAAAATTCAATAGCAAAATTTAAAATTGAAATAGTAGGCCTTGAGATTTAGGCATGGATTAATAAATGAAGGTTAAATTTATACAATTAGAATTCCTAATTATTGTAATTTCTAATAACGTAAAATAAAAACAAAACCGATAATAGTAAACTCAATGCCATAAAACATGCTGGATATGTCCCTCTACACTACCACATTTTCTACATTTTCATATCATGTATACATTGTAGAAGAGGTGTTAAAATCCACTATTCGATAATGTAAAATCCAAATAGCGTCCAAAAACAAAAGTTAGAAATATTAAATTTTTAAGTAAAACAGATAAATTAGCAAGGGTTTAAATTTTGATAGTTGGAAGTAAATTCTCGTATCATGTGATACATCTGAAAAGGTGATAAAAATACTATTCGATAATGTAAAAATCCAAGATGGCGTCCATATGAAAACAATAGTTAGTGTATGTATTTCAAAACAAATGACTAGATAAATTTTGGTACTTTTTTAAATTGTCTTTTAAAAGTGTCATAATAATGTACAAATCAAAATGTTGTCAGACTTCAAATAAAAATGCTACAGGGGTAGTAGAAATGCACAATTTTGTTTTCTTCAATTATTTCAAAAACAAAAATTACTTCAAATCTGACTTTACCATGATGATAGCCATAAAATTCTCTAAAACTTTCCCCATTTAACCGACATTCTATCTTCAATATTAACGAATATAGCAATACATGCATGCTGAATCTTGACGAAACTTAGCCAAAAGTTGTAAAATGAGCTAATAAGTCGATTTAGCGACAGTGAAAAAAAGATCGATGTAGGTTGAAAGTTAAAAATAGATATCTCGCTTATCGTTCAAGATAACTACAGACTGTTTCATATTATTTTAAAGCAAATTCCGCCTCCTTTCAAATCAAGTAAGAATAGGTGTATGTTATACCAGCAATATGAGGTATATTTTCAACTTCCGAAAAAACCGGAAGTAGTGTTTTCGTCAGGAAAATGTCATTTGATTAGCGCAAATGAACAAAGTTTATTTCCAAAATACCAAGTTTGTAACCAAAGTAGTTAGAAAGTTATAACGATTTCAATATTAAGTATGTGAAAATTCATATCTCCTACACTACTAGCTTTAGAAGAAGCAGGTTGGTTGCATTCATAAGAATGGCTGGATGCCTAGAAAATATAAAAAAACAAAGAATGCTTGGAGAGTATTTTGAATAAATCAAATTCGAATAATTGCTTATGTTTGACCCATTAAATGTAGGCAAATTTATACCATAATTTATTACGAAAAAAATCTCTTTAAAGAACCTTTATTTAACTACGCATATCTCTTTCCAATTCTTTTATATCTTGAACAGTATCGAAAATATATATTTCTACAGAAAAAAATGTATGTGACTGTAACTTCGGCCATATTCAATGTTAAAGGTTTTAAAAAATTGCATTTCATGCGAGTTTGTCCTGAATTTCAATCTTCTATGTTAAAATTTGAAAATGTGCCCGCAAACTAACACCCTTATTTTCACCCCTTGTTGACCTATTGAGTTTAAAAGCTTTTTTTTCGACATAATGGTCTCGTAAGCCTTCATTCCAAATTCCATCAAAATCGTCCGTATAGTTTCGGCTGACAAGTGACCACAGGCATACACACACAGACATTTTGAAAAATTTTCAAAATTTTTTTTCGGGTTCAGGGAGTCGCAAAACTTCAAAATAACCCAACTTATTTTTTTCAATTTTTTTCGACCATAATACTGTCTTGTTTAGCAAAAAAAATGAAAATGTGCCAAAAAAAAGTAGTATGTGGGAAACGCGTTGGCATTACTAAAGAAATTATATGTTCAGGGTGTATTTAATTACTCATTGTGTATTAGTGTCTTGAAAATGAAAAAAATTCACAGTTTGAGTTTATTATTTTAGTGTAACCCTAACTCCGGTTAATTTGACCTGCATTTATAGGTAAATAAATTATGCCGTATTTCTAGTGTTAATCCCCTAACGATCTATTTCTGGTTATTATAACAGTCTAAAGTAAACAGAAAGAAAGGCGGTGATCGTGAGGCATGGGAAAAGGGTGCAGACTTAGTTGAGTAAAGTGTGTCTTGAGAAGTACACGTATCTAAATACATGTTATGTGTCGATATAAGTTAGCTAGCATTTTGATAACGCATTGGTGTATCAAACATTCATGTTGATATGTGAGCGCCGATATAAATTGTGACGTCATTTGAGTCTGCACTAGTTAGTGCGGTAGACTCAACGTGTTTAGTATATGAGAGTTTATATCAAGTAGGATATAGTTTGATTGCACGTTGATGTCGAAAGCCTATAATTATAGTTGTGAGTACACCTAAAAATAAAATTATGCAGAACAGTAATTGTAATAGGTGTTGCATGTTTTCCCATATGTCTCTTACCAATAACTATTACTCCGAGGGATTGAATTGCATTGCGAATACCGGCGTAAGTTACGAGTAAACTAAATGAATGATCTACATTAAATAATTTATTATTTCTTACACTCAGGTGAGGGGCGAAGCAATCAATTCATTTGCCATGAAAAACAGATGTTTTATAAACTGTACCTTCAATATTAAATACGGAGTTTGGTGTTCAATAGACCGTAACTTTTTAAATCTTCGGCGTAGACGTTGTAATTTGAGATTGTATAAAATAAACCAACAGTTTATTACTTTTTCAAGAGTTATTAATCAATCTCAAGAATAAAAGGAATGCTTATGGTTACGCTGAACAACTAAAACCTATTTTAATTTCATTTTCTTTTCGTTGTTTGAAGTGATCTAATGACTAATGAGAAAGATAGTACATCGTGTGCGTGTCGTTAAGTTTACTTCAGTTTAGTTTAATATTTTTTAATTCGTGATTGAATTAGTGGATCCACAGGTGGATTTTGTTATTTAAGCGTATTTGTGACCGGTGAATATGATTGACTTTTTTTATTAATTAGTGTGTTTGTGATCATTTCTCCAAACGGTAACTGTAGTTTGTCATTTACGTATTTTGCGAGTAGTTGTACGTACTGTAATAAAGAAAGTGTACAAAAAAGGAGAAAAGTAAAGGTAAACGCAGATAAGATGAATCGAGCGGTCATAAGAAGAAGACGAATTCGTTCTCCGATATCGGCATCATCCGATGAGATGACACCTATTACCAGCGAAACTACTAGTACACCATGTTCCTCGGCGTCGACATCGACTAATATTTCTGATTTGGCCAACGTAGTTAAAGGCATTGTACGCATAATGTAGATACAAATTAGTACTCAAAAACATACGCCTAATGTGTTACATTTTAGTGACAGCGTTGCACCGACCTTTAACCCTGAAGGCATCAGTCTATCGAAAAAGTAGTGTCAACGAATTGATGAACTAAAAAATCATAGGAACGATGAAGCCGTTGTTTATAGCGCAATTCCTAAATTAGGCAGATTGTCTGAAACGTGGTATCAAAGCTTACCAACCATTCAATATACATGGATTTCCATGACCATTATGAAAATGGAGCAACGTGTTATACTGCCCAATTAACCTTACCTTGTTTATTAGTACGAAAAGGTAGCTTTGTTAAATGAATACAAGCTATTCGGTAATGGTTCACGGTCATTTCCCCGCCGACAAAATCCCGCCGGTCAATTGCCCGCCGGAAAATTGTTCGCGTGGTAAAAACCCCGCGCGATGAAATGTTCACTGGTAAAATACCCGCCATGACGAAATTCCTTCGGTAAATTTCCGCCGACCCCTGTCGTGAATAAATGAACATAATACGCGTATAGAAAGGAAGAGCTTTAATAATAATAAATTTTATTATGTTCGAATACGTATTCATACCTAGAAACATTGTAAATTATACATTTAAATTTAAATTATTTTAATGGACCAGTTTTTTGCACATTAATAGTATGCAAGGAACCGTATTAGCAATAATTACCCGGGTAATTATTGCACATAGTGTTAACTAATGACATTTTCATTTTGTCATTAATGTAAAGATTTTTTAATGATTTCTATGAGAATTAGAAAGTCACGTTCACGAGATACTTATAAATAATAAATGTGCCTTACTTGCAAAAACAAGTGAAAACGATTGAAATTGGAAACTATTAACTCTATCTTTTAAATATACAAGCATAAGGAAATTAAAACATAAAATACGTAACGAGCTTTATCACAAAAATAGAGAAATATCGGGGAATCATTTTACCTACAGCGGGCATTTTACCAGCGAACATTTCACCGCGCGGGGTTTTTTCCAGGCGAACAATTTTCCGGCGGGCAATTGACCGGCGGGATTTTGTCGGCGGGGAAATAACCGGACACCTTCGGTAATGATACGGTATCCTATATTTTAGGGGATTCTCGGGCTCTACAGTGCAATCTGCACTGTAGCGCGAATAATTGTTTGCTAAATTTTTTAAAAATTTGTGATGTTACGAAACCATGCGATTCCAAGGCTATTGAATCCATATCTTACAAGAGAAGCATGTCATTTAAGAAACCAAGATTTCTTAAACCTACATTTAATATCTCTTGCTACAAGTTCAAATCGGTTGGTCATAAAGCGGTAACTTACAAAAATATTTTCATTGCGGGTGACATGGGCATCGATTTCATGAATGCCGAGTTCGTCAGCAACAGAAAACAAAATATTCTATCAACCAAAAGGTGTTGTCACTAGAAACGGTTGCAAATAGAAAATATTTTAAGGGTATTACCGCAAACAATAAAACACTTCGAGCGTTTATAGATTTTGGCTCTACCTGCTACTTAATACGTTTTACTGATGCCCAAAATCTTAAGTTTCATATTGAAGAGGATTGCGACGTGGCAATAAAACGTTATGGATAGAGCCGGATCAAATCCATGGGAAAGGTAAAGCTAAGGATAAAAATTGACGAGGTCCAAAGAATCGTGGATCTTCTTGTGATACCTGACTTTTTAATTGGACAGTCGTTCGCCAAATTACCAGGAGTATTGATAACAAAGCATAGCAAGAATTTGGTGTTTAATGAACTGAAATAATCTGATGCAACAAAGAAAATATCGTTGTGTTTGGCAGAGAATGTAGTTATTCCTCCTCGTCGGTTATCTACCACATGTCGTTAAATTCAAATTCGAAGGAAATCTACTTGTAGAAGCATGTGGGAGATATCAACTTGCATGCCGCGAGTACTTTTTCGAAGTAAAACCTGATAAAGTATCGGTTTGCTAATTATTAATCTTTCGCAGAAGGACCTTATGCTGTGCAATGAAAATCCCATTGCACGCGCCTTTTAGTGCAAACTAGATACGTTAAGTGAAGAAGAACAACTCCTGCGTGTGGAAAAAATACCTTCATTTAATAGAAATGAAGTCATTGTTGGAACGCTTGATGAAGACATCTGACGAAAGTTGTTTCTAATTTTGGATGAGCTTGGAGACCGCTTTGCAGAAACGGTTGGCTCATTGGGTGTTACTAAGTCGACAGAAATGGAAATAAAGTTGACTGATAATGTATCATTTCGGTATAGGCCATACAGAATGACCGAAAGCGAAAAAGAAAAGGTGAGATCGATCGTTTCACAACTATTGGATGCAGGGATTATGCGTGAGTCCGATTCTCAATATTCATCTCCTGTACTCTTAGTCCAAAAGTAAAATGGTCAAGATCGAATGTGTACAGACTATAGAAAACTAAATCTCAAAACGCTCAAGCAAACATATCCATTACCTAGAATTGATGACTAAATTGATACGCTAGTGGGATGCAAGGTATTCACTCGCTTAAATTTAAGTTCGGGTTACCATCAAATCCCGGTTTCAGAATCTAGTAATCATCTTACTTCATTCGTTACCGCGGAAGGTCGGTACGAGTATAACAGAATGGCTATTGGATCGTGCAATGCTCCCGCTGTTTTTCATCATCTTATTTATAAGATTGTAGTACCATATCGCGAAATTGCTGCTGTTTATCTAGACGACGTGATAATACCTAGTCAGACACATGACGATAACCGAAATAGTTTACGTGTAATACTGGGTGCATTGCGAAATGATATTTCAACTTTAAACTTCAAAAATCTGTGTTTCTGGCTTCTTACATTGACAGTTAGGCTTCCAAACTGATTGCTTCGGCGTACGACCGGGATCGACAAAAATTAAGCTGTTCGTCAATTGTCCACACCAACTAATGTGAAACAAATCCGTTAGTTCGGAAAGGACTGCCAATATGGTCAAATCGTTGACAGCACTGACCTGCAAGAACAGTACCTGGACATGAGGTGAACGAGAAACGGCAGCTTTTACTGTACGAGTCAAAAACCCCAACAGAAGTTTATACCGACGCCAGTGAAGACGGAATAATAGGGATACTATTACAAGTCAATGATCCCAACTTTAACCTGTATCTCAGTACAGCCGCCAAACTAGTAAAGCAGAGCAAAATATCATTGGTACGAACTTAAAACATTGGCAGTTGTAGAAAGTTTAGTAAAATTTGGAGTGTATCTATTGTGGATAAAATGTAAGGTTGTAGCGGATTGAAACGCACTAAAAACTGCAAGGGCGTAAAATGATATAACGCGCTGGTGGCTTCAACTCCAAGAATATACTTTTAATGTTGATTACCGTCCAGGAAAGCGTATGCAGCATTTGAAAGCGCTTAGTCGTAATCTTTACCCAAACTAAAAAGTTTCATCGGAGACAATGATCAAGGAAGTAGATTGGGTTCTTTTCGCACATCTTACAGATGAAAAAATCAAGTTAATACATGATATCGTAACAAAACCACCTGAAACGGAATATGAGAAAAACGGGTATCAAAATTACGCTCTACGTAATGTTAAAGTGTACCTAATAACGACACAGGGGTTGTTCCGAGGGGATTAAGGAATTAGGTGGTACGTTGGATACATGATGACGGTGGATACTTTGCGTGTGACAAAACGTTGAAGAAACTGAGAAAAATATTGGTTTACCGCATGAGGGAATACGTGCAATAGTATATTTCCAGTTGTGTTCCCTGCATTTATAACAAAATACCGTCGGCATGCTGAGAGGGTTTTTTACACCCTATTGCCAAAGAGCCAATACCCTTTCATATTGTGCCCGATGACCGCCTAGGACCCTTTCAAAATACGCCCAAAGGCAACGTGTACTTGTGATTATGGATGCATGTAGTGAAATCTACAAAGGCCAAATTCGGGATTAGGTTTGTGGAATCAAAATTTAGTACCATTGGGTTACCGAGAAGGATAATCGCCGACAGAGGAACAGCGTTCATGTCCATAAATTTTAGAAATTTTTGCAAAAAGTATAATATGTAACGTATCCTTAATGCTGCATCAACCCCTAGAGCCTAGAGACTTAGCCGTATAATACTATCAGCGCTATCTACAACTGCTGATTCTGAGGATAAATGGGACTGTTTGATCCAATTTTCAATAAACAATGCAGTGCCCCAAATTACTGGGAAATCCCCTAACCATTCATTGATGGGCTACTCACTGCACGCTAGAAGTGATAGCCTTCTTTCCGCAGAACTGGATTTGTCCACAATTAATAGAAACCTTAACGCGATCAAGGGCAGCCGTCTCAGGTAAAATAGTAGTCAATCAGCGCAGACAAAAAAGACGATTTAATAAAAGTAGAAAAGCAGCGAGAACGTATAACGTTGGAGACTTAGTATTAATTCTGGGAAAAAGAAACGCAGAGGAGTTGAGCACAAAACTTAGTACAAAATATTCGGGCCCAATGATAATATCAAAAGTATTAACCAACAATCGGTACAAAGTGAATTACATGCCTCCATCAACAGAAGCGCAGAATAGAAGTATGTGAACGCCGTTATTGCGTTCCGTATGAAGCCATGGATACCAACAGGAGGAATTTCAGATAATCCGTCAAGTGAAGGTGAAGACTATGAACAGATTGAGTTGCGAGGACGCAACTTTGATCAGGTTGGTCGAATACAACGCGTCAAATATTTTTATATTATTCGACGTCTCTTAATCAACTTAATCCCCTAACTATCTATTTCTTGTTATTTGTATTAAAACAATACCTTATTTGTGCATCCATATATTCAACAATTAACTGTCGAAATTATGAGAAAAATTAACTTTGATTTTACAATAATCTTCTTGCGATTATATGACAGAAATTGATATCGATGGATCATGTTATGCAAGTAGTTGTAAAAACAGTGAATTACATTCGGTAATTTAAGGAGTTTCTGAAAGAATTAGATTCTGAATACCCATGGTGACGTTGTATACTTCAGTCTGGTCGTGGAAGATGTTTACAGCGGTTTTATGAGTTACGAGAAGAAATTGACTTTTTATGAATGACAACCAAAGACCTGTACCAGAATCAAGAAATGATGAGTGGTTATTGGATTTATGCTTTTTAGTGGATATTGTCGAAAAACTCAATCAATTAATTATATCATTGCAGGAAAAGATTGTATCTGATCGATACATTGGTCACACAAAAGCATTTTAGAAGAAATTATTATTATTTGAATCGCAATTGTAAAGTAATAACGGTCACCAATTTCCATTGTTGAAAGAATTTAAGAATTCAAAATGTAACAATTACATTAAATATGCGAAAGAAATAAGAAAACTTACAGCTGCTTTTTAAAGCCGATTCAGTAATTTAGCGTTAGACAAGCAGGTACAACAAAATTTTTTAAATATATCCCTTTTGTATTGCAATGGAGCAGAATGGAGTCGGCCCCAAATCTCCAAATGGAACTGGTTGACTAACAGTGATATATTGAATTAAAATACATTTTTTAAACCTCAGAGTCAAAAATAAATTTTTATAACACTTACATCACAAGAGAAATTTTCCAATTTGAGATATCTGGCACAAAAAGTTGTTACCGCTCATGATTCAACTTACACCTGCGAATTATTTTTCCGAAAATTAAATTGACTAAATGCAAAACACGCTCAAACATAAGGGACACTAACCTGCAACACCAATTATGTTGTGCAAATACCCAAATTGAGATCGATATGCAAAAGCTAACGGAAGGAGTGGAGAAACAAATATCGCACTAGTAAAATAAATATTTTTTAAAGATTTCACTTTTCTTATTTCATTTACATTTATATATTTTTTATATTTCCACCCCTCCCGCCCCTACCTATTGCGTGAAACATAAAACGGAAATTAATAAAATTCTGAGAAACCGAACTAAGGCACATATACAACGTTTTTGATGGTATCCAGTGACGTAATCATTAAAAATGGGGGACAGCCGCCATTTTAAATGGGAGCATATGGCAAGTAATACCTCATTTAAAAGCTCGTTCCAATTACTTTTCAACGACATCAACATTAAAATAACAACATTAAAATATTATTAATGACTCATGAGTTTCGACCCAAAAACGCCAATTAATGTTTTGAGGTTTTTGGGTTGAAACTCATAAATGAGTAGCAATATTTTAATGCTGTTGATGTTGTTGAAAAGGACTTGAAACGAGCTTTCAACTGAAGTAATACTTGCCATATGATCTCATTTAAAATAACATTACAAAATGGCGGCTGTCCTCCATTTTTAATGATTACGTCACTGAAGACCATCAAAAACGTTGTGTATGTGTCTTAATTCGGTTTCCCAAAATTTTATTAATTTCCGTTTTATGGTTCAGATAATAGGGGGACTTTAGACGGGCACAGTATATTTCTTTACAATGTGCGTTTAGTATCATTATTATTATATTATCTATGTTAACATGTATGAATAATAGTAAACGCAGTAATAATAATTCATTAAGTTTCAATTTTTCACTCCAAAAAATTTTCTGTAGTAGGTCTAAATCTAATATGGGAATATATAAGTTTATAAGCGGCCCGCGGAGTTAAGATGCATTTCCAAAGTGCCACGCAAGATCCTTTGGGTTGGCCATCCCTGCTCTTGTTAGTGCGGTAGACTCAATGTGTTGGGGGATTGAATTGTATTGCGAATACTCATGTAAGTTACGAGTAAACAAAATGAATGTATAAAGATCTTCATTAAATAATTTATCATTTCTTACAAAACTATTTTTAAAAATACAGGTACTTACCTAATTTTGTAAAAGAATTCGAGAATTCAAACATGCCTTTAAATCCTCTATTTTGTGTATTGGCAGTGCGTGATAGTGTTATAAAGGATATAAATAACGACGCTTCTGATGAGTATAACACCAGATTACGTTGTTGACCACAGTAAGTTCCTATTACAGCAGATGTGTTATCTGGACCATCGTATAATTTTACGTAATCGAACGGACAACTGTAACAATAAAGGATAGAATCAATATATGTACTAGGTCTTATACATTTTTAAATCAGCATAGATACGTAAAAGTATAAAGTTTATTGACGTTGCTGTCAAAATGATGAGGGTGTATATACTAAGAACAAACTTATAAAATTTTCAGGAATTTCATATGTCTATCTAAAAACGTGATTTCTGCGAAACTTAATAAAATTTATAACGTTAAAGCAGCAGCTAGTGTACCTGTTAATACTAAGTATTTTAGAATCCTTACGTGCAAAATAATAAAAACAATTTGTTTAAATATTCAATAAAAACTTTACACCATATAATCTTAGACGTTCATCGGTAAGTTCGTTCGGGAAATTGTAAAGTGTGGATGTCCTGATCCGATCGTTGACCTGTTAAATCCAGAATCTTTATTTTGGAGTTAATCATGTTTAAAGCTTCTTAGATTAACCTCTTAATTGGCTTTGATCGCGATTTTTTTTTTGGCCTTTAATGGTTATACCGAATATAGTCGCATTGGAGATTTCACAGCGTTGTCGAATTTCCGATGGATGCGCCTGTGCAGAAAAAGCGCGGTCTTTATTTTTAGATTATAAGATACGAATAACGTATACATACATATTATCCTCGCCAGGAGTGTTTACCGCTACGTCATTAATTTATGAATTTTTCTATCCAATTCGTTTATACTGTCTTCTCATATAAAACAGTGAATTAAACAAGGATGGTGAACATTCGTAGTGCATTTTACGGAATCGATATATGGTATTGAAAAAGCAATTGTAGTAGAAAGAGTAAACCTATAAACGCGAAATCAATTTGTTTTTATATGCATATGAATTTAATTCTCATTTAACTAATACTTCATAACCCCCATTTATAGGATATTGTTTTTCAACCGTTATCATTACAATAATCAGCGTTCTCTAATTTTTACAAAATAGATCACAATAAATAAGAAATTGTATTTTGGAATTTTGCAGCTTTAAATGCTGCCATCGGGATATAGTTTCTAATCACAATTTTTTATAACGAAAATAATTGTGGCTCATGTTTTTCATATTACATAATATGATTGTATGTGATGACGCAGCGGTAAACACTCCTGGCGAGGATAATATCTTAAATCATGTAATGGATTTGAGGTAAATGTGCGCATGTGACAAAAAAGTAGGTAATCTGGGATGCGACTTTGATGTTTTAATCTGGCCACTTATGAGGTTCAGGAAAACTCAGTAAATTTGTTTTTAAACCCTCAATTCACCAAACGGAATATATTTGAGTTAATATTACTATGCAGCTTACTCTTTTGCTGAAGTCATTTATTACTATAGGCAAACAAAAAAATTAAGATATAAATTGGGTTTTAACAAAATCAAAAATAAATTATAGTCAAAAACAATACATTGAATGATGACCAGTAATTAATATCAAATAGTAAAGGCAATTTCAGATTTCATCTCCTTCACTTAATGGTGCAGGAATGTAATGCGATTTTTGATGTTGACAGAAATTGTTTAGAAATTCACCTTCTGGACACAACGGCAATAAGTTTTCTTTCTTTATTATTATTGGGAGCATTTCCGAAGACAGGTCTTTCAACAGTAGCTCAACTAAATTCCTAGGACGGCCTTTACCAAAAATATCAATTTTTTATACTCGGATACTACATTCAATTATTCCCGATTTAGATTTTTGATATGCATTTCAGTTTAAACGAATTGACTATTTCTTCTTTAGTATTTATCTTATAATATTCCGTGACAACCCAGTCAAGTCCTTAAATACCGCAAACCCATGTGTCAGAATAGAACTGTATTTGTTTTATTTCAGGTTTCAATTGCGTAATGTGTTTATACGTATTTGCCCATTTCAGAGCTACTTCGTTATTCTCCCAACTCTCTTCGCCCATAACAAAAAGGATTATTTGGCTCAGGAAGCTAATAAATTGTAAAATTGGCATATGCACGCTTTCAGACTGTTGTACATTAAGCTCACGTCACTTGAACGGATCTGTAAAGCTGACCGCAAACCAAAAGTGCAGCACATTAACGTTTCACCCAACTGATTCCTTCACAACTGGTTTTTCTTAACATATTTTTCTTTTCTTGCAATGTGTTGTTTGTGTTTATCTTCTCTATTATCTACTTTTCTTCAATAGTTTCAAGAAAAATGCATTTA
Organism: Vesta saturnalis; assembly: GCA_036346205.1. Classification (NCBI taxonomy): domain Eukaryota; kingdom Metazoa; phylum Arthropoda; class Insecta; order Coleoptera; family Lampyridae; genus Vesta; species Vesta saturnalis. Next base: position 5,471,272 of record JARFJB010000307.1, read on the forward strand.
GTGCAAAGCTGACACTGATCTTTTTAGGTTTAGACAATAGGAAATTATAATTATTGCGGAAGACTCTTCTGTAAGTTATCTCACTGACAGGTTTTCTATTATCTTTAGTACATTTTTTCTTATACAGACAATAAAGATTAGGATCAAAGAATAGACATTTAGTATCTTTCCTGGCGTCAGTTGGTACTTTTTGTTCACCTATTCCTTTATGAGCAGTATCCACTATATCACCGAAAATACAAAGTGGTTTTAGTGAAAACTTTCATACATGGTCTCTGCTTTGGATAATCACTTTTCCAAAAAATTTTACAAATTAGGATTCTATGAAGTTCTGTAGAATGTGTGGTACAGCGGTGTCAACATTTAAGGCCAATTAGATTTTTCCACTTCAATTGTGTTTTTTTAATGCATTGATAGGCATCCCTTTTTTTCACTTCCTTCGTTCTTTATCAGGATTTGCACTTGCTGAATTCTTTCGCCGTCCACTTTTTCAGTACAATTACTGTCAGTTACAGGATGAAAATCAGGATCGCCTATGGAGCAGCCCCTATCAAAATCATTAAACTGAGAAAAATGTGTGATATCACTAGTACTGGCGTATTCACAAATGGTAGAGTCATCAAACGGTAGGTAATTTTGTTTATCGAGATTCAGTAGTTGCTTTCGTTGATAATAACGTTGTTCAAAAGGTACGCTACAAGACCATCAAATAATGACTTTGAATATCAATTTTGATCTAATTGATGCATAGTAAACATTTATAGTATATTATGTATCAAGAACGGTAAGGGACATTTACGGTTAGACGGAAATGTGTGGAGACTAAGCCCAACAAGTCCCCAATGTTATCCTACGGTCTTGGAAACAAATATTGTAAATAAACAAAAATGCTTGATCGTGCAAAAAATATGATTAGAATAGTTAGATTAATAATGGTCAACGCTAATCTGATTTCAAGAACAATAACAGCAGTGGATTACAATCCTGGTGCAACATCTTCCTTTTCAAGCACCACTAAAACTCACTTGGCACCTCCAGAGTTTTATTATAGTTCATTTTTGCTTATAAGCAACTACCTATACACCCCTAACACACCCACGTACGGGCAAACTCACGTACTCACGTGCACGTGGACACGCACGCACACAGGCATATGCACACACACGCACACGCATACTTGCAGATCCTACCTCTATTGTTATGGCGAAAATATTTGCAATACAAATTAGCAAGTAAAAAAAATCGTTAATACATTTAACAAAGTACACATGTAGGATGTTGGTTGTACAATTTTCAGCTTATTGTACTGTAACGTTTTCCTTTTCGAGTATCAATAACACTCACTTATTTTTGCTTATTAAGTAACTATCTACAAACACATAACGCACGTACGCACACACCCAAACACACGCACTCGCACATGCATGTATCTGTAATACAAATTAACAAATCCACTGAATTGAATTAAGGTGTTTTGCCGATTACAACTCAAATATTAGTTAAGTATAATTCAGTAATCAAATCTATGCTTGTAGGGTTTTGATCGTATAATTTTCAGCTTATTGCACTTAGTTGGTCAAAATGGGGTATCCGAATATAGTAGAAATTCTTCGTGTTTCTGTTCCTATAGAAACCGGTACAAGTGATTGTCAAACTGCAGAAAATTTTAACATCGCCCTCTGTTGAACATCGGGTAGAACTGTGACTTAGAAACCGGAGTACATTGGAAATACATTGGCAAATCAGAAATTCTCGAGAAAGTGCAAATCTTTGGAATGCATAATACAACCAGATTAAAAATTTTGAGAAAGAATAATTTCCATTCGTATAAACTTCAGTGTCATTAGAAGTTACTTGAGGGAGATTTTGAGAGCAGGCCAAATTGTGCGATTTAGTGGCCTCCAAGATCTGGTGATCTTGTACCAAAGGACTATTATCTCTGGGGACACTTAAAATCAAAAATTTTCACTTCGGAAAGGTTTGCAGATTTACAGGCTTTAAAGACATGCGAAGAATGCTCGAAAATAATGCCTCGCATTCTTACCAATGTTAAAAAAGAATTTTATGATAGGTTAGGATATTGCTTAGCGCAAAATGGTGGCTTATTTGAGCATTTGCTATAATTTCTGTAATTTGCAATTGTTAATTATTATTAATACATTTATAGTGTTTTCATTTTTAAACACATTTCATACTTTTTAATTACACAAAGGAACCAACGTTCCACTTTAAAATTTGATAGTAATTCTTCCAATAAATAGTTTTGATTAATTTTTTATAGAATTAAATTTACTTTATTTATTAACCTGTTCTTTTTCATTGGTTATTTAGATGGTTTGACGTTTGAAAGATTGTGTCATTTTCCATTGCTGTTCTGATGCTGTGTAGGAATGGTACATAGCTTTTGCAATTTTTGAAGTTAGCGTAAGTTCTAAAATATTGTTAATAGTTTCATCTAATAGAGAATTCAATACCTTAAAGAAAAGTGCCTGTAGAGTTTTTACCTAAAATAATTGTGGAAGCAGGAGTTCGAGAGTCTATGATTTCCCACTGGATTTCCTATGGTGCGCCCGAACATTCACACCACCCAGTATTGTATTGTATAAAGGAAAAACTGTTTAATAGATAAATAAATTTATATATATATATATATATATATATATATATATATATATATATATATATATATTTTGCGGGTGTTAATCAAATAGGAGCCACCCTTGTAACTTTTGAACGGGTCGTTGGATTTTCTTCAAGTTTTAATGGGTTATATTAGAGCCAGTTGGGGATTTTTTTACATAAAAAACAATATGACCGACTTCCGGTTTCACCGGAAATGACAAAAACGCTGAAAATTTAAATGGAAAAACCTGTATATTTTTACATGTGATTCTACGACTTCAAATATATACACTTCATCTGCCAAATGTCAACTCAAACGCCATTTTACTTTGAGAGAGTCGGCTTCAGGAGCGTGTGTGTTAATAAAAATTAGAAAATTAAAAATTACTGCTTTATTTAGGAACTAAGTAGTTTACTATACATATCGTTTTACTAGTACTTGAAAGAGCTATTTAATATACAGGGTGGCCCATATATGTTTTTATTGGGAACAGTGAGTTTAGGTAAAAAACCGTAATTTTAAAATTTGATCATTAACAAACTTCACAAAAATTAATTATTAGGAAAAATCTATATTTTAGATGATGCCATAATGATCTAAAATTAAAAAAATGTTAAAAAGAATAAAATTAAAATGGCGTCTCAGTTTACATTTAACAGATGAAGTGGATGTATTTGAATCCCTTGAATCCAAATATGTAAAAATATACAGGGTGTTCCATTATATTTTCAGCTTTTGCCTCATTTCCGGTGAAACCGGATGTCGGTCATATTGTTTTTTTATGTAAAAAATCCCAAACTGTCACTAATATAACCCACCAAAATTTGAACAAAATCTAACGACCGTTCAAATTTTACAGTCGTTATATATATATATATATATATATATATATATATATATATATATATATATATATATATATATATATATACACTGTTCTCGCCAGGAAAGGATCGCCCTACGTCATTAGTTTATGAACCTAGCTATCCAAATTGTGTATACTGCCATCACACAAATGAAAAGAGAAATAAAACACATGTTGGTATTACTTAATATGCATTTTAACTCTAATTTGACTAACGACCTAATTAGATCACATAACCTCCCTGTATCCGTTTACTCATTGCACTCTTGCTTTTTTCCACTTTTCCTACATTTTCATTATTCATTATCTCCACATTTTCACAACAGTTCTTTTCATAACTCTTTCCTTTGTGACTTTAACTTTATCATTTCAAATGTTTTACTTTGCGTGCGAAACATTGTAGCAGTAATGACTGAAAGAGGTAAAGCTTAGCATATACAAGCGCAGCAGTTTGTATTAAATTTACTGGAATATTTTGAAAGGGAGGAAGAAAATGGAGGTCCCTTAGTATCACTATCTTGCATTCAAGAGGTAGGCAATATTTACTTTTATTCGCTATTGTAACCGCAGAATTACAGAGTGTGGCAAATGCTCTGGCTATATCTGTGGTCACATTGAAGAATATCAAGTCTCGCAGCAGATCGAATCAGATTTTATCCAGTCCAGGTAAAAAATGACCTCGTAAAAAAATCGAATCGAACGATCTGTCAGAGATATCGAAAATGTGCATTGGGAATACATTGTACAACATGTACGCACTAAGTGAGTACAATCTCACGTATACATATTCCCATATCTGAAATGCTTTATTTACAGAAAAATATGTCGCAGTTGGAGCTCTAAATGGTGAACTCCGTGATAGTCATATTTTATTAAGTGATAGAAGGTTAAATCGTTCATTACACACAGGATTCAAGTTCAAAAAACCAATCGTAAAGCTTTATTGGAAAAAAAATATAGCACAAAGGTAAAATCATTTTCTCAAACGATACAATCAAGAGATCAATTGACCTAGTCGAAGACAAATAATATTTATGGATGAAATGTGGATCTACTCAAAAGGAAATCCAGGCAAGTCGTGGCAAGATGAAGACGTAAAGAGTGTACGGAAACTTCAGTGTTATGATGGTATAAACGCTTTATTGCTATGCATGCAGGTTGCATGACAGGATTTATAGACAATGCATCCCTATTATTTGCTTCAAAATCATTAAAAGAACATTACCATGGTGAAATGAACACAGATCTGTTTAAAAAATGGCTTATTGGGCATTTGTTAAATTTAGAAGAGTCGTCATTAATTATATGGACAATGCACCGTACCACTCGAAAAGGTACCTGGATAAAGTCTAACGTGATTTCATAGTTAACTCACAAAAATATTAGTTATGAATCCACACTATTTAAAACTGAACTTTGTTCACTAATTAGTATCGGCAAATAGAGAAAAGGTATGAGGTAGATGAAATAATTAGAAACTGTGGACATGAAGTGTTACCATTGCCACCGCATCATTGTGATTTTAATGCAATTAAAGTTATATGGGCACATCCAAAAGGGTAACACTACGATAAACACATAGGAAGGTATGGCCATAAAGACGAGAAGGTTATTGCAATGTGGAACGAAGCATTATAGCAATGTAACCAAACCGTGTGGTCGAATTATCTGCAGCATACAGAGAATATTACAAAGCAGTGGTACAAACCTGAAAAAATGTTGGACATTACAGTTAATGGGATTGTGATTAAAGTGAGGAATTGTCCTGGACTTTCTGATACGTATAGTTACTAAAAATTTCGTACTTTAAGTTTATTGCTCCGACATAATAGTTTAGGTAATTGAAATGGATGTGTTAATTTTTGTAATATAATTACTCTGTGCATATATTGAATTTTAAATAAATTACACTAAAATATGTCAGGGCATTAGATTTCATCTTAATTATTTATTTGGCATGATATAGGTCATCATGTATGGTTTGATTAATTACTATTTAATAAGAGCTGTTCTAAGATCTACTAAACACACAACACACACACACAAATATATATATATATATATATATATATATATATATATATATATATATATATATATATATATATATATATATATATATATATATATATATATATATATATATATATATATATATATATATACAGGGTGGCGCATTAGTGTGACAAGTCCCATATCTTCTTTATTTAAAGAGATACAAAAAAAAATTAAATACAAAAGTTGTAAGATATGTTCTGGTGCATATTCCAAAAATATTTTTACTTATACAGGGTAGATCATAAAAGCTTAGAAGTAATTTTAATTTTTTTCTTAAATAGAAAACCCTATATATTATTACATATTTAGATTCTACATACAATTTTAGACACATTTTATGTATAATGTCCTATATCTAAGTCTAACCGTTCTTGACAGATTTCAAATTCTTTGTCAAAAAAATGACGTTTGCAGGCCAAAACATAGGTGGAAATCTTTTCTAAACGAAGCTTTTATCAATCAGTTATGGTTGGTTTCCTTGGAAATGGGGACCTACTCTAATGGGCTGTATTGATATTTTTGTAATACATTCATACAGGATGATCAAAAATGGACAATAAAAAGTCATTTTTGTTAATGGAAACCCCTATTTTTTTAATTCTATCTTATTTAGCATTAAAAATAAGGGTGACTTGGTATAAGAGTGTATATTCCAAAAAATTGTAGTTTTTGAAATAATGACAATTTAACATTTTTTTATTGTAAAAAGGCTATACGGCTTTCAAGTTTTGTTGTTAGTTGCCCGTGACGGCGAGGCATGGCATATAAAAATAATAGAGATCATCAGAAACGTCATTATTTATTGCCTGTTGATAATTTGTGTGATGCATTAGTGTATTTTATAGCAAATTGACTTAAAACTTGAATTAAAATTGTAAATATTGAATTTTTCGCAAGCCGAGATGGTTGATATGATTTTTGTTTTGGGAGCTAGTGATAAGAATGCGCTCTTAGCAAGAAGACTGTATCAACAACGGTTTCCAGAGAGACGGAAACCTGAAAGAAGGGCATTTGAAAAGCTTTTGGAGCGTTTTGAAAGAACTGGCAATGTGTTATATGAAAAAATACTAGGGAAAAACGTGCACAGAGTGAGGAAAATCAATTAAATGTACTATTAACAGTTACCGAAAATCCATATAGTGGACAACGACCCATCTCTCAGCAGGTTGGTGTTGAACGACGTACGGTACAGCGGATATGAAGTCTTAAAAAATGCACCCCTATCACATTCAACTACTTCAAGGGTTGGCTCCTGAAGATTATCAAAGACGACTGGAATTTTGTCAATGGGCTCAAAACAAGATAAACCAACAAAGAAATTTTGTTCATTTGATTTTATTTACAGATGAGGCCACATTTCACAGAAACGGAAGTGTAAACAGACACAATTTTCATTACTATTCTACCGAAAATCCACATTTTGTAAGATATACCTCTCAAACTAGATGGTCTTTAAATGTTTGGGGAGGAGTTGTCGGTAATCACGTAATTGGACCGTATTTTTTTTATCAATGAGTAACAGGGGAAGTATACTTAAACTTTCTGCAAAACCATCTACCTACTTTGTTGCGTCAAGTGCCACAGGATACGCAACAATAAATGTGGTTTCTTCATGATGGATATCCAGAATGTTGGATTGGGAGGGGAGGGTCTGTTGCTTGGCCTGCTAGATCCCCAGATCTTGCTAAAATGGACTTTAGCATATGGGGGTACGTCAAAGAGCAGGTTTATAAAGTACCGCCTACAACAAAGGAAGACATGAAGATTAGGATTAGAAACTGTTTTCAAAACATTAGTGTTGAAATGTGTAGAAATTTAAGCAGCGAATTTGAGAGACGTATTGCATTGTGTATTCAGAAAAGAGGCGGACATTTCGAACAACTTATTAGGTAGTACGTATTTGACGTGTTTCTAGTACTTTTATCTGGATAATTAGTTACAGGTTTAGTTACATTAGTGGTGTTAAGTTTATGATTAGGATTAGGACATAATTTGTTGAGTCAAAAAAATATTGTCTTTACTTTAAGTTCGTTTAATAAAATAATTATTTACATGGGGTTCAATAAATTGTAATATTTCGATCTGAAGTGCTCGATTTTTTTCGTTTCGCCGCGCCCCGCCGTCACGGCCAACTAACAACAAAACTTGAAAGCCGTATAGCCTCTTTACAATAAAAAAATGTTAAATTGTCATTATTTCAAAAACTACAATTTTTGGAATATACACTCTTATACAAAGTCACCCTTATTTTTAATGCTAAATAAGATAGAATTAAAAAATAGGGGTTTCCATTTAAAAAAATGACTTTATAGGTTTTTTGAATCTACTTTATTGTCCATTTTTGATCACCCTGTATGAATGTATTACAAAATATCAATACAGCCCATTAGAGTAGGTCCCCATTTCCAAGGAAACCAACCATAACTAATTGATAAAGGCTTCGTTTAGAAAAGATTTCCACCTATGTTTTGGCTAAACGTCATTTTGACAAAAATTTGAAATTTGTCAAAACGGTTAGACTTAGGTATAGGACATTATACATAAAATGTGTCTAAAATTGTATGTAGAATCTAAATATGTAATAATATATATGGTTTTCTATTAAAAAAAATTTTAAATTACTTCTAAGCTTTTATGATCTACCCTGTATAATTAAAAATATTTTTGGAATGTGCACCAGAACATATCTTACAACTTTTGTATTTAATTTTTTTTTGTATCTCTTTAAATAAAGGAGATATGGGACTTTGTCACACTAATGCGCCATATATATATATATATATATATATATATATATATATATATATATATATATATATATATATATATATATATATAGAACATTTCTAATTTGAGCAACAAAAACTTGTCGACACTACCATTTTGTACATTTATTCATTATGGAGAGAATTTACGTTTTCTTTTAATGTACTACTGCTTAACATTTATTTATGCCATAAGAAAATCTTATACCCAGTATACTATACATAATATAAACTTTATTTAGCTAAAAAAAATTTCTATACAAACTCATATCTAGAAAAAATCTTACACACATATATTCCTATTGCCTTATTTTCAGTTTAAATCTATTTACATTTGTACTACTATTAATATATTTGGTAACATTATATTTTTTTAATGCCTTAAAAAATAATTAATTCTGACTTTTTTTTATTTTTTGTATAAAATTTATTTTTATTATTATTATTATTTTACTATTATTACTGATCAAAATGCTTGACTATTTCATCAAATATTGCGGCATTAAACCATATTTAATTTTATGGATGAATATAAGAGCCTTCATTTCACAAAAATCTTCAGTTTTGATCCAATTTAACGCTCTTAGCATGGTGTCGATGCTTGTGTATTTTATTGCACTTTAGTATCACTCGCATTGCACGCTTTTTCAATATTTGTAGTCTTTTTACATCACTTTTATTTGCCAAATACAGAATTGTGTCAGCATAAAGGAAATGTGGAAGAATGATACAATTATGCACTGTCTCTCTTGACAGTGTTCTGTTGAATGTATGGACCCATACATTATAACCTACAAAAACCATTAAGATAAAATATCTGCTAGAGCTCTATTTATTGCTCACCGTGATGATTAATACGTCAATTATACTGAACAATTTTCTTAGATTTTTATAAAATAAACGTTTTCTTTTACGGTGTTAATTTTACAGCATTTAGAATTTAGAATCATAATTATGGAAACTTGTAACTTTACTACCGCCATCTCGGAAAAGAAATTATAATATTAACTGGTACTATTGTAAGTGATGGCGCAGGTATGTTCTTTGTCGTCATTATTTAGAGTAATTTTTGAATGATTGCAAGACGAATTCACATGTTTTTCAATAATATTTCAAATTAAAGATTTGGGATAATTATTTTTAACAAATGCCGAAATAATAATAATAATAATAATAATAATAATAATAATAATAATAATAGTAATATTAATAAATAACAATGTTTCTGAGTACGCATGTCATTCCAAACGTTTTTTATCTTTTCGTTTAATAGCGAATACTTGGATATCTATATGGAATAACAATAATATTTAAAATTGATACTTTCTACTATACTTTTAAGATTATTAGAAGAATGCTCGAAATAAATTTAACTTGATAGTCTACTTTAATTTTGGAAAAAATTGAGTAATGAGATTGATTAAAAAGAGGATAAAAGAACTGCAGTAATTTTTTAAGCGTTAAATATTTTAGTGTTATTACATTTTTAGAACATTGTCACATTTTCACGAATTTTAACGTCATATATAATGATTTAAAATTTAATTTATTAACGAGTTTTGCGTATATGTTAATGGTCTAAATTACATTTCATAGATTTGAAGTTTTTCTTTATTTGGAGTAGTACTAACGTATGTATTGTATTACAGCTCATATAAGTAAACAAACCACCTCTTGTAATATTTAATAAGAAATATGTCGGTGGTGATTACTTCATTCGTTTATCGTTTACACGTAATGTTAAAGCCTGTGTTTTTGAACCACTGATGCACGCACGCTGACTGCTACCCACTACTCTATTTATTTAATTACCATTACCTTAGCGCAAAACTGGTTGCGTTATTGGTACGCTATTATTTTGAAAATATAACTAAGTAAAAAATTTAACCCTAATTCACATAAAGTTTAAAAATGCTGTTCAGAATAATGTACAGGGTGTCCCAACGGTAGAGTAAAGTAAGTTTATGCTTAACTAGAATTATTTGTGTAAATATTGTATGGACCATGGGGTAGAGGTAAGAAGTGTGCATTTTTTTAAAATATTGGAAGTTATACAGGGTGTGCCAGAAAAGCAGGACGTGAAAAAGTATGATTTTTTTAAACAGAACAACCCGTATTTGATTTTAGTTTTTAATTCTACGTGTCCATACAAACATATTTTGTCATACAAAAGATTGGCTGAAAGTTTTTAGTTGTTGAGATATTCGCGTTTAAAGATTATTATGGTCATTTTCGTGGGGTTGATGAATGGGCAATTGTTCCGTTATTTCACAATAAAAAAAATTGATATTTCGTGTGATAAATGAGTGATATACTAACGTTTAGACCGAGTAGTATTTCTAATTTTCTCAACAGGGTGTTTGTTATAACCATTCAAATTTGAAAATTCTCAAATTAAAAAAATCAGTTTTTTAATTGCACACCTATATATTTTATTTCATTTTATTCGGGATTAAAAATCTATCATTTTGTCAAATATATCCTATATCTATCTTTGATAGTTTTCGAGGAATTTCGATTTTTCTCACTAGCTACGTTACATACGATACTATAACATTATTGTGGATCGTGGTAGCCATGGAAAACAATTGCGACGAAATAAAACAAACCACCTAAGCGAGAATATTAACAGTTTTTATTAATGAGAAACAGTAATTCAATAATTATTCAACATTGCGTCTTAGTAAATGCTCAAATAGACGGCCTTCTTGCTGAATACACATATTGAGCCTTTTCTCATGTTCTCACTTCGGATAACATAAGATCACTGTGCGACAAGCTTCGAATTCTATTTTCATGTCCTCCTTGTTGTAGGTTTAATAATATACACCGATCTTTTATGTATCCCCATAGGAAAAATCCAGTGGAGTTAAATCGCATGACCTGTGGCATAATATAAAGCCATTACGTCCTATCCATTTCTCCGGGTATTGCTGGTTCAAGAATTTTACGTCCTGATAAAATGTGGAGGTGCACCATCCTGTTGCAACCACATATTTAGTCGTCCTTCTAAATTGATATCCTCAGAAACACAGGCAATTCTTCACGTAAGAAATGCAAATAGCTGCGGACCGTTAATGGATCATCAAAAAATAGGGACCGATAATTTGGTCATTAAGTATACCACACCACACATTTAGTGACCAATAATTTTGGTTTTGAACTTTCGTAGCCAAAATGGATTATCAATGGCGTAATAGTGCATATTATGCCGATTTACAGCCATTACTTTTAAACGTCGCCTCATCGGAAAACATTATGGAGCACAAAAGTTGTTATTTAATTGCAGCCGTTGATTAATGATATTGCAGAATTCAATTCGTCTTGCAAAATCCTCTTCTCGCAATTCTTGATGAAGCTCAATGTGATAGGGATGGTACTTATACTTCAGCGTTGTTCGATTCACGTTTGATTTGGAGGTATCACATATCGTCGCTAATGTTCTAGAACTCACTTGGGGATTTTTTGAATATTTAATAATATTTCAAGTTCTTTTCTTCATTAGCTGCCCTCTTATTAACAACTTTACGTTTGAAGTATTTAACACTACCGCTAGAATCAAATCTATCCATCAAATTTTCCAAGCCAACAGTAGTAGGTATTCGACGTTCAGGATATTTCATTTTGTAGATTCGTTGTGCCAATAAAGGGTTTTTTTCAGCCTCGCCCAACACATATATCATATCAATTAATTCATTTGTCGAATAATCCATAATTGATACAAGAATTGATAACAAGTTAAATGCGAAAACGACAAATTTAATATGTGTTTATTTTGACAAGTAGGAAACCTTTGTATCTTAGTAACGCAATTATTATTTTCCATGGCTACCAAGATCCATGCAATGCAATGTTATCGAAAATAAAGTAGCTAGTGTGAAAAAATCGAAATTACTCCAAACTATCAAAGGGATAGGATATATTTGACAAAAATGATAGATTTTTTAATCCCGAATAAAATGAAATAAAAATGTGTGTGCAATTAAAAAAACTGATTTTTTAATTTGAAAATTTTCAAATTTGAATGGTTATAACAAACACCCTGTTGAGAAAATTAGAAATACTACTAGGTCTAAACTTAGTATAATATCACTCATTTTCACACGAAATATCAATTTTTTATTTGAAATAACGGAACAATTGCCCATTCATCAACCCCACGAAAATGACCATAATAATCTTTAAACGCGAATATCTCAACAACTAAAAACTTTCAGCCAATCTTTTGTATGACAAAATATGTTTGTATGGACATGTAGAATTAAAACTAAAATCAAATACGGGTGTTCTATTTAAAAATTATACTTTTTCACGTCCTGCTTTTCTGGCACACCTGTATAACTTCCAATATTTTAAAAAAATGCACACTTCTTACCTCTACCCCATGGTCCATACAATATTTACACAAATAATTCTAGTTAAGCATAAACTTACTTTACTCTATCGTTGGGGCACCCTGTATTCAGCGCATGCCTGATTGAGCTTAACTTATACGAGTATGGTAATAATAACAGTGAATTAGATACTTACTGAGGTCCACCGAAAAAGAGATCGAAGTCCCGAAATTCTAATCGCACCCTTTGCCCAGGTGTACCTAGGAACTGGTATGTACAAATAATATCCTTTGGATAGGCACCTGGATACGTAGGAGACATTATAAGTCCAGTTGGTTTAACTGCTCCTTTGATAAGAAAACTACAAGGTGTATTCGCTACCGGTACGCCCACTTCGTATTCAGCTGAGAAAGAAAAAAATCTTATTAAACATCCGTATTAAACATATTGTTACATTTTTATTTTTATTATGGAAAAACTGAAAAATCCTAGACATCTGTGTATAAATTAGTCCCGCAATAAATCTCTACTACGTAAGAAAATAATGTCTACCGTAAATTTGCAAAATCTAATGGAAAACAGAAATATAATTCTACGTGTTAGACACTGATAAATTTCTAAATTACGTCACTAAACAATACTTGGAGCCTAAATATATTTATCATATTATGGAAAATACAATGTTATGACGAAAAGAAGATTATTCATACGAATTGGTTTAATATAGAGTTCTCCAAGTTTCACAACACCTTGTGCACATTTTGACATACAGCTAAACATGTTCAGATAATTCAATTTAGATGGTAACGTCGTCACCGTCAATTTGTGTAACATTTTCGTGTTTTACCTTACTCTAACTGAAAAACCTTGTAAAGTGGAAGTGTGTAAAAGTAACTGTTTTCGGAATATTTTAGGTTACCTCACGGTTCCAGGTCAAATGTTTAGAAGACACTTTATTTGCATGCATATAACTGTAGAATCGATGCAGTGCCCCATCTTGTTGTAACCGAATGTTGTTATTATAGAGAAAAAACGATTTGTTTTTGTAGAAACTTGAAATACTGGTCATCATTGTGGTTACCTTCAGTACAAAAAGACTAACACGGTAACTAAAGGTTTAGCTTCTGTGATGTTAGAAAATGGATTTCAATAATGAAATTTACATTGATGTCGGACCGGTTTCATTAAAAGAACCACATATCTCTTCCATATCCAAGCATAACTAGAAGGATCATTCGTGCATTTTACTCTAACGCGAACTGCTACAAAATTTTTGACAATTGTTATTGACGACAATAATAGCTGATTTACATGTCTTTCAAAGTATAATAGTTTTGTTAACAAGTTTGTCAAGCAACTAAAATATGCATTCAATTCTATTTTAGAAAACCCTAATGTTGTCATAACTTAAAATGACGTAATCATGGAATGTTTAGCTACACTTTAAAATGTGCACAAGGTTTTGTGGTGCAACGTTTATTGAAAACATTTTTAATACAAAGTAAACCTGGAAAATTAACATTTATATAGAGACAATGTTCCATTTATGTTCATTGTAGTGTCCAACATAATTTGTATAAATTTTTATACAATTCTACATAGTACCAACTACAGTAAGAAATAAAATTAATGATAAATGATAACAATAAAACAAAGAGTACTGTTCTACGTTATTTACGTTTAGCTAAATTCAGACAATGACGTAAAAGTTAACAAAACCTCGAATAGACTATTACTCATGCGTTTAACTAATTAACAATAGGAAATCCTAAAACTTACAATCATTAATAAAGGAATATCTGCCACCGAAGAGATCAGGCGTTGAGCCGTTCTTATCCGTGTAAAAGCTGAGGGCGATGGCGCGATAAAGCGAAATCCGACGTCTTGGTGAGATGGGTCCACAGTAACGCCCTCCGAATGGGGAATTGATCAACTCTGCGGGATCCGGCTGCACCACCTCAGAGTACACGTCCATGTACTCGTGAATACAGCTACATAAAATTTATATCAGAACTGTTTTTTTCTTTAAAAGAAAAATTATAACATACAAAGAGAGAAGAAATGTGCATGAATTAGAAATCATGCTTGGAATTAACTATACCCTAGTAATATACATTCTTCAGTTTTTGATAGTGTCAACCTTTCTTGGAGGTTAAATATTAGATTGTGTAGAAGCCATGCAAAAACGCAATAACTAAACAAGCGTGCGTGTTTATTACTTAATTCAGAAATTCTATCTTTATTTATATTTGTACTACATTACATCCAATTAGGCCTTGTTTAATTTATGTCTTACGAGCGGTACGTTTCTTTACTATGTCTTACGTTGTAATTTAAAAACTTATTTACTTGTAGTGCACGATACGTATCATTTACTTGTCTAAATTATAACACTGATAAAACGTGTTGCTATATAGCTACACTGTATGTACTACATTTTAATGATAGTTGCTGAATGAAGTAATGAAAAGCAATTAGAAAGTAGGAAGGTTTTGAGGAAACTAAACCACTTTAGTTTGAAAATATGGTATCAATCTTTTAACTATTTATCATTTCAATGGAAGACAAAAAGCTCAATAAAGAGTTCCTTGATTTAGTGTTTGTTATTGAATACTTAGTAAAGCTAACTATCGCTATACTGCCCCTTAGAACGAATTTAATTTATAGGAAAGGTAGGCAAAGATTTGTTTATGGGATTATTTGCCCGATGTCTGTATGTAAAAGAAAATTTTCATTTTTTACTGCTTAAAGAGCGTAATTATTACAATACATTGAAAACAGAATGCATACATTTATCTTATATTAACTTTAACGGTACACGTTAAAATTACAATTCCTTTTGTTAGATTTGTTATGTTTGGCTAGATCTTTAAATCATATGTCAAGTTTTTGGTTCTAAATAATTATACCATTTTTGAATTAAAGTTTTTCAGAACTTTATGCCGACACGGCAATATTATTAAATTTTGTTTTTTGATTGTGTCATTTTTCACTATTAGCTTTCGTTCGTTAGAGGGCGTTTAATAATATTCAATATATTAAAAGTGTAACTGTTAATCGTTATTACAATAAGATAATATTTAAAAGTTTTCACATACATGTACCTAATTATTATTGCGATTATGTTTTCTAAATTCGAACGACACCTTAATTGATGCGTAAATCTGTCAGTACTCACGACCATAACAGTCATTATTATCTAAACGTGTATGTTTTATATCTTCAAATACACTATTTTCTATAAATAACGCAAATAAGAAATATATGTCTGAACAGGCTGATTATAGCAGCATCTACAACTCAATCCTACCGTACGATTGGTCTTTACTTCAATCATTTACATCAGTTAAAATAATTACAGTGGAAATACAATGTAGCACGTTTCACATAATTTTAAATGTTAGTGTGATTGGTTCTTCTGCATACAATCTTGTAAAATATGTTACATTTCTGTTACAACCTCATACACATAAAAAACCCCATTATATTAAGAATTCTAGCGACTTCATTGAAAAAATGCAAGGAGGGTGGTATAATGGTCAGTGTTGATGATGTTTCACTTTTTCAAAGATCCCCCTAAAGAAAGCCATTACATATATTGATCATATTTGTCCAAAGGATATAACAATTCTTTTTCAACACTGTCTGACTTATTTCCAGTGGAATAACAAATCCGATGAACAGCTTGATGATGTAGCAAATGGGTAGCCCTCTTGGTACTGTTATAGCTAATCTTTAGTGGAAAGTTTTTAAACATTAGCGTTGAAAAATGCGCCTAAAGAACCTTTAGTTTGGTATAAATACATAGATGATACATTTTTTATTTGGAGAAGCACTACGAATTTTTAATTCTTATAAATGGTATACATCCACTCGGTTTACTATGGAAACAGAAGCTAATAGAAGTTTATTATTTCTAGACTAATATCTAAAAATAATAATTCACTATCTTTTAAAGTTTACAGAAAGCCGACACACACTGGTCGATACCTCCATAAATTATCCAACCACTACGCACGTCAAAAGATTGGTATAATTAAATCTTCAGTGGATCGACCAAATCGAATTTGTGATCCTGAATTTTTGAAATATGAATATAAATATTTAACAAAATCGTTACAAGCTAATGGATATTCATTTAATGATAATAATGTTATTACATCTATGAGACACAACCACAAAGAAAAACCAGTACTTAATGTTGGTACTAATTTTCTTCCTTTTACAACTTATGTTACAGACAGAACAAAAAACAATCCTATTCAACCATCAGTAGGTCTGTTTTTAAACCTACAAGAAAAGTTAAAGGACATTTAGACATTTAGAGTCACCTAAAGATGTTGCAAATCTATTATCATCTTCCGGAGTGTATAATTGATTTTCTTTATGTGGAAAAGTGTACATTGGAAGCACAAAACGTAACTTTGATATAAGACGTAAAAATCATATGGGATTTTGCAGATTAGTCAGAGAAGTCTGCGGTAGCTGAACATGCTTTGAATAATTTAAATCATGACATTCAATTTGATAATATGGATATATTCACAACAGTCCAATAACTTTAATAGGCAAGACGAAAATCTCTGCTTAAATAGGTGGCACCTTATAATTAAAAAAGGCACAATGGTACGTCTTAATTTTAATTTCATCTTTTGGTATATTTAGGTTTTGTACTGTGCTTTTCTTAGACCGTGAAGTAAATGCTTTACCAATTATATGTTAAATTACCACAGGACAATAATTTGACATATGAGTATGTAGTTGAAATTAAAATTGAAATTCAAAATTATGTAGAACGTACCACATTGTGTGTTCACGGTAAAATAACACATTTATTAACAAATTTATTTCTTTATTAGATTTGAGTGGATTTCTAATTGTTGTCAAGTTTCTATTTGAGGATGCTTTTATCAATTTCAAATTAAATCCCTTCACAACTTTACACTTACATAATAATTTGATTAAATTTTGTTTACTCTTTGATTATAACATTTTTCACTGTTAGCCCTTGACCGTTAGATGGTGTTCTGATTGAATGTTTAATTTATTAAGAATCTGGTTATTCTTTACTAAAGTTGTATTCCACAGTTGGCTTTATACGTTTATCAAAACTGTTATACTAATAGCTGGCTTATGTTTGCGTCCTCAATTTTCATATTTCAAAAATTTGTAGCAACATCTTATACATTTCTAAAAGATTTTATTGCCACTGAGGACGATAACTGTAAGTGTTATCGAAACGTTTAGATTTGTGTAGACAAATACAAAAATGCACCATTAAAAATCCAGAAAGCTTAGTGTTTTAAATAGTTTTGGAATTTTATTGATTCTAGAAAGAGTTCATCCAGAATTCCAAGAACTGTGAAGCTTAATGGCGCGGTGGTTCCACGCCGTCCATTAATAGGGATCCTTCAAATTGCATCGTATACCAAAGAGCATAATCCAATTGAATGTAATTACTATCTTGATTCAACGCAACTGTTAAGATTGGGTCTGGTGAAGAACTTAGGAGTTTACTTTGGTAACAGATTTTCATCTTCAGACCATACTGATGTAAATATCTACTACACGTACTTGTACAAGCTTTCTAAATATAATTGCACACGAAGCATTAACATCCGTACAAGGCAACGAGACAAGCTTTAGTTGCTGTGAGGAGTGGGATTAGTGTCATGGAAGCCGCGAAACGTTACAACGTTCCCTGGTCAACCTTAATTTATTATTCAAGTGGGAAGAGCCCCGTTGAGAGGAAACTGGGTCCAGGGACGAGAATGTCCTATAGTAAAGTGGAATTTATTATCGTCTGTCGAAAATATTGTTCGGGAAATGGATATACCAAATCCATTTACTAATGGCAAACCTGGCAAGAAGTGGTTAAATTTATTTTTAAAGACACTCCCCGCAATTGCCTAGCGTGTTGTTGAAAACTAACCACTTCTCGAGCTGCTGTGGCAGAAAGTAATTTAAGGAATTGGTGAACCAAATCCTTATTAACTGAAGATATTTTAAACGATTCCGATGGAGTTTTCAACACAGATGAATCTGCTTTCAGGTTATGTCCGAAATCAGACTAGAAATGAGTGGCCGGACGCTGATTGTTTTTCCTTACGTGAAATAACCTGCTGAAATTACTAAGACTGTTCCACCTAAGTGGACTATTAGGAAACCTGATAAGCGCGGGATGAGTGCACAAAACTTTTATGAGTATATTGTGAAATCATTCCATCCTTGACTAGTGTCTTCTATCCAACTGCAATTGTTGCTTTTTCTCGATGGCCACTCAAGTCACTTGACGTTGTATTTAAACAAATTTTGTTCAGATAATGGGATCACTCTTGTTTCGCTGTATCCAAATGCCACCCACATATTAAGCCACTTCTGTATTTCAAGCACTGAAGATTGGGTAGACAAAACAATTCATTCATGGAAAATGCAGAACGTTTATCAACATTTAATGAAATATAATTTTGCACCCTTGTTAGAGCACATAAAGTATAAATAATTACCTGTGAAAAGTTGTATTAATCAATGGGTTTCGATTATGTGGACTACATCCATTCATTAAAATGCTGTAGAATAAGTTACCTGTGAAAACTTGTATTAATCAATGGCAAATCTAGTTTATCTAGATTAGTGAATAGCATCCATTCAATGTAAATCAGATGAAAGTGGGTAGGTGAAAATGAAGAGCTTATAGTGTCCAAATCTATTACGGATAACTATTAAATATTCAATTGAATCTGTGCAACGATGCAAATCACTTTCTAGACTACCAACGACCTAATACATCACGAACATTGAATAACGCTGAAATCACAACTAAAAATGAAATGCTGACAACTGAATATAGTCCCCAAGGATGCAGTACTGATTCTATTACATATTATTCAACTGCCCAAACATGCGATTACAATTCAAATTAGACTATCTACAGCTAAACAGAACATTGCAAAAGTGATTTCACACTAACAACAAATGTATCTAGAAGTCCTCGACTCCGCTTTAAAGAAGTTCTGTTTTGGCATGGAATTACTCCCAACAGCAAATACAATATGGGCAAATAGACATGACAGTTCAAAATACGCAAACGTGGTCTCATCAAAACACTTGTACAAGAAGTACTCCTTTGAGAAAATGAATTATGGCCTGAAAAAGAATAACGCAAAAGAAAATTGAAAAGAGACGAGCAGAGAGAGAACAAAAGAAATTACACAAATTGGAACCAGCAAAGGTTATTTTCAGTGATATTGAGTCAGTTGATGCATCAGTTGGTTGAAAGTTACAATGAGACTCTTGAAGAAGTGAAGGAAAGTTTCAGAAATGGGGAAGAGGAAGAATCAATACAAAAATGTACTGCAAAGTTACAAATCGGGAATTGGGCCTCGGTTGAATTATTAGCAAAAACAGCAACATTGGTTAATTACTGTCATAAAAGATATTCACATTAAATTCTTGAAAGACAATAGATTCTTTCCAGTTAGTGAATGAAACCGTTTCAGGATCATATTGTGGAAGTTAGGAAGCAATTCAAAATACTAAGCAATGTGTATCTGTTTCGAAAGTTACGAAATCAAATTGGAATGATCGGTTGAATTATTAGCTTAAAAAAATTTAAGAAGTATTGGTATAATTTAAGAATATAAAAGGTTTATAATTTCACACAATTAATTGATTCGGTTGAACACAAAACTATATATCTATCCATTTATGTGGCCGTACCATCAGGTATCAATCAATATCAAGGGAGGGTCTATTTGAAAGCAACTAAATTAATTAATCACAAATACACGAACTGGCAGCCTTAAATTTATTCCATGGTAGTAGAAAATGAACATTTAACGTTTAAGTGGGGCTTTAAAGATTAATCAAATTTGTGACTTGTTAGATCCACACAATACATCAAATCTTCAAATAAAATTTAGGAGATAGGTGCATTGCATTAGTGCAATTGAAGAAATTAAAAGAGGAAGTTTCAAAATTATTTACACAACAGATTTTTGGCCTAAATTCATGGATTGACACATACACATATTATATAGCAATCTCTATTTACATGTTGCCTACCATCAGGTATTCAAATTCACTTATAACAAGGGTAGTCTAATTTATAGATAGAGCTAACCAACACTCAAATTAATTATCACAGAGGATTTACACGAGAGTAGGTGCATTGAATTAATTCGCATCGGACTTGAAAAAGAAGATGAATTATAAGAGTAGGTATCAAAATGCAGGCATTTAAACATTTAAGAAAATTTTGACACTCAGATTTCATTGTTAGAGGATCCACACAATGAAATCAAACAAGCAAATGTAGAAATTGGAGATTGTGCGTGAACCATCATAGTACAATTCGAAGAAATTCAAGAGGAGATTGGAGACAAAGCTCTAAAAGATGATTGCCAACATAGCAGAATTTTTCAAATGTAACTATGTTAATCATTAATCAGATTTTAAAATACGTCTTCCAACAGTGCATGTAAGATCCAATTACAAGCATATTTACAGTGGTCTTATAACAGACTTCATGCTATATTTGTAAATAGCATCTTTTAAGAAATCCTTAACCAAGCACACAAATAACTTCATTTTAAAATTTGCATCACAGATGTAACAAAAGGTGCATGTTGTAGCAAAATATGATGATTCGTTCATGTACCCAAGTCTATCAATTCCAAGAACCAATAATTACTAAGTAGTCGACAAGACAGTCAGGATTTGCAGGCAATGTTATTAAAGATAAGAATTACCATGAGACACTTTTCAAGAACAGGATTAATTGATTTAGTTTCACTTTTACAAGACTAATGAGTAGAGTATCAGAAACAAATGTGAATGATATAATTGTGCTACTTCTGAAATTCAGGCTTACAATTAACTTTCTTTAAAGGAATGGGAGACATTAATTGTAACGGAAAAGTGTCACAGTTGCCAACATATGGCTAGAAAATAATTTAAACGTGATTCATAACGTTAGATGAAATTAGACAAGATATCAAATCGTACTTTCAAAAGCATGATAAGATCTGAATTGAATTAAGGCATAGTTTTACAGCAGGCTCAATTCCAATTTCATTTCGATATTAGTAAATCAGGCTTTATAAAGAAATGTTTTAAATAGAAATTAAAGAATCTTTCATGTTTGAAAATACTTAGGTCCAATGTGATTAACAAAAGTGTAGCATGTTGATGAAAAGGATGGAGACGTTCATGATAACTTCCAAGTTCAGATATAATTACAGCTTTTAAACCAAACAAGAACAATGTCAGCTCAAGATTTGAGCATGTTATTAAAGATATAGATATTACCATGAACTCGAAGACACATTTCTTCAGATACAGATTAATTCATTTATTGAACGATTTTAATAAACTGACGAAGTCAGTTAGCTAGATGCATGACATACTTTAAAATGAAGTCTAACTCGAATATAACGGTATTTTGATCAGGCCTGCCAATTCGGCATTTTGTAAAAGCATTTTGTAAGGAAATGTTCACAGTTCAAAGATTGTTGAAATTTAATAATTTCTTTCAAAGTGCTTCATAACGGTACCATGAGAAAATTAGCACATGAAAATAGTCATTTCAAAACGCAAATTCGATGGATAGGATTAAGGTATTGTTTCACGTTACTAGGCAGGACAACAACAGCTCCTTTTAAGTGAGTATTGAAGCGAGTATTATGAACCAGGTTAAAGTTTCTGTGTTGAAGATTGAGGGACATTTATATGGAAGACGAATCTTAAGGTGTCAATGAAAAGCAAAGAATGTGCATTTACGACTACTTACAAACAATTTTTGCATGGAAAGGGAATAGTCTAAATTTTAAAAAAAATTTTAAATTAAGACAAAAAGAATTCTTGGCAATAGATTTAAATCACATGAAGGTTTTGAAAATGACGATATTCAGTCATGCACATGTATTTTAAAGGTAATCATAAGGTTTTAGATCGCCTCCAATGGATTCTTAAAGTACTTGTAAAGTCCAGTTCAAAGAATTTAATTTAATTTTCTTTCACATGCTTTAACGTCACACATTAGAAAATAACGTAGAGATAGAAGTTTAAAACATCATATTCGATTATTTATGTTTACGTTCAAGGAAAACTTTCGCGTAGTTTTTAACAGTTTTCCTGAAATGATTTCAGTAGCTTCGAATTAGTCTTTTTGCGAGTCTGAGGTCTCAGAATGAAAAAATTGGAGAACAAATTTTAGATGCTGTTTGAATACAATGGCAGAATCCAGAAGTCTCACCCGACTAGATGTGGAATTACACTATGTGCAAGAGATCAACTTTGGGCTATTTGGAACTCATGCAGTCAAACATATGAAAACGCACAGTATTGTCTTGTATTGCACAAATTTTGGATCCGTTAGGTCTAGTAGGCCCAGGAATCACATTAGCTTAGGTTAATTTTATAAATATTGCGGTCATTAGGCCTAGGTTGGGAATTTTTTGTGCCCAATGAAGAATTTGCTATGTGGTCAGCATTATATACCCAGCTACAAGCACTAAATAGCTTAAAGGTTCCAAGAAAAGCAACCAATTTTCAATTTACAGATTCTACTGAATTACAATTACATGGATTTTCAGATGCCACCAGAAGGCATATGGAGGCATATATGTAAGAACAACAGACAAGTTGGAAAGTATTCAGTAGAATTATTAGTATCTAAAAGTAGAGTCGCTCCTTTAAAGACAATTACATTGCCTAGGTTAGAACTTTGCACTGCACTTCTATTATCACAACTTATGTGTAAAATCAAACCCTGCATAAAACGTATTGACTTCATATACTTGTGGATGGATTTCACTATCGTTTTCCATTGGATTGTTGTGAGTCCTAGCACCTGGAAACCCTTCGTAGCAAATCGAGTCTCAGAAATTCAAACAAATTCCAACATTTCAGACTGGAGACAATCTCGCAGACATTATTTCCAGAGGCATGTTACCCGAAAATTTATGCTATAATGAGTTGTAGTGGAATGGACATAGTTGGTTGCGAAGAGACACTAGTTTTTGGCCAACAGGCAGTCATAAAATAAATTCACACAAAATCTCAATTGAAAAACGTGACGAACCAATCAAATCCCTATACACCACCACACAAAGCACAAACGAAAATTTGTTTAATAATGTTTCTTCAATCATCAAATTATGTCGTATTGTAGCATATTGCTTACTTTTTAAGAATAAAAAGAAAGGACGGCTCACAGCATTGAGCTTGACCGTGCTCTTAGATGTTTGATCAACATTGTACAAGCACAAATTTTTCCAGAAGAAATAAAATCGTTACAGCAGACTGGTCAAGTCAATAAAAACAGTGAATTAATTCGATTAATGTGTTTCTTGGATGAAAGGGAATTATACGGGTAGGTGGCCGAATTGAAAATACAAATTTACCCTTTGATCATAAACATCCAATTGTATTACCCAGTTCACACAATTTTACGGATACATTAATACGCGATGAACATAAGAGACTGCTACATGCTGGACCACAAAGCTATTCTAGGAGCACTTAGAACCATAATGGCCATTTTGTGGGAGAAATGCAGTAAATAAAATCACTCGAAAATGTATTACCTGTTTTAGGTATGCGAACAGAAATTTCCATTAATGGAAATCTTCCAAAACATCGCATTATCAATACAGACCATTTTTGAATATAGGCATCGATTATGCAGATCAAGTAACAATAAAAAAAACGCCGTCGTGGCGGAGTAAACACTTATTTAAGTTTTCTGCAATGTTTTTGTTTTTGAATTTCCACAAAGGCAATTCACTTAGAGTTAGTATCGAGTTTTCCATCCGAATTTTTTTTGTCTACGTTAAAACGATTTATTGGGCCTCAAATATATACTCCGACAATGCAACCAATCTTGTAAAAGCTAATAAGATTCGTAAGAAGTTAAATAGTTTATTCTCCCATGAATTCTGGGATAATGTACATGATTACACTGCGAACAATAATATCTTTGGCATTTTATTTCCACTAAATCACCCACGTTCGGTGGTCTTTGGGAAGCAGCAGTCGAATCAATCAAATATCATTTGAAGCGAATAACTGGAAATGCAGTGTTCACATATGAAGAGTACTACACATTTTTAGTACAGATAGAAGAATGGTTAAATTCGTGCTCTTTAACACCAATGTCAAATGATCCCAATGCTCTTTCGGTGCTCACCCCTGCTCATTTCCTTATTGGGGAACCGTTATGTTCTATTCCAGAACAACGATATATTGACATACCCGTAAATCTATTGTCAGGTTGGAAGCATATTGCCATTTGTTACAACGCTCGTCATCAGAATATTTAAATCATTTACAAACTCGTACAAAATGGAAGCATTCAACGAAAAACTACAACAAGGACACTTACTGGCGTACTCGCTGTTGTTATTGTTCCTCCTTTTATCAAAACTACGATCAAAATAACGCTCATTTTGATCATTATTTTATTCTGTTACTCTCGTTTTGTACGTTCCATGTACCATCTTAATCTTTTTGACAGTATCTGTATTCGTTGTTTTAAGGTATCAAGAAATTCTTCATTATAAACGATTTTTTGTACACCATTAATTTATTAAAATCTTGTAATTCGTGGCAATCTGTAACATCATCAATTATTTTAAATATTTTCATATCGTCAGCGGGGAGAAGACAATCTAAAGTCATGCTACCGCAAATATAATTAAGAATAAATAATAAAAAGGAATAGCAATGGTCCAAGGTTTGAAGATTGTGGGACTCTATTTATAGCGATATGTTCATTAAATTTTACTCCACGGTGCCCTACTACTTGTTTTCTCCCATCTAAATACGATGTGATGACGTTGACAATGTTACTACTTGTGCCTGTATTTTTTCATTTTTCTAGCCGTTTTTCATTACCGAATACAGTCGAAGGCTTTAGTAAAATCTTTATAATTAACGACCAATTGTTTATTCGAATACGACGCTTCAAAAACGATCTATATAAAGTTACATAAATTAGTTTTTTTAGAACGACGTTTTGGCATAAAAGAATGCTGATGAAACGACATGTTTGACGAAATGACATTAAATAAACTGCTGGATAATTGAAGCGGACCACAAAAAAAAAATTGGTTTGTTACTTGATGTATATTTATTATTAGTTTAGCTTTTTATTTGGTAACGTCAGTGTAGCTGCCTTTAAAACTGATTGCATTTTGCAATTGTTTTTCGTTGCTAAGCTCTAAGAAACGTCAATTTATTTGTTTCATTAAAACGTACAATGCTGCGCCATTAATTTTGGTTACTTTAAGCTTGGTGCAGATTGGTTTATTCTAAGTTTTTAGTTTTTATTACTGTGCTTGTGATACAAAACATCTTTTAAAGTGCCAAATAACAGACTAAGCGAAGACAATTTAAATACTGCATTGCGTGTGGTTGCAAACGGTGATTTACAACGAAAAGTTGGTAGATTTTTTAATATGCCCATAGTATAGCAGGGTACTAAAAAGGTACAACGAAACTGGCATTGTTGGTTTTCGGCATGGAGGAGGCCGCCAAAGAAAAACTACACCCGCTGAGAACCAATATTTACGATTAACCGCACGGTGATGGGGGGGGGGGGGGATGAGGGAGCACAATCTAAAAGCCAGAAATCGCGCTATTTGTCAAATGTTGAATGGGCAGCAACGTGTTACTCGTAGAAGGTGGGCAGAGAGGTTCATCGGAATTGGAATGCACGCCACTGGAGTAGGTGTATGGTTACCGATGAGTTCAGATTTCGTTTGTACCATTCTGGCGGATGTATTTTAGTGTGGCGTGGACCAAATAAGCGTTACAACGACCAATATATGGCTCCTCAGGTACCTTTTGGCGGTGGTAGCGTAACTGTTTGGGGTGGGATCGTTTTAAATGGGCGCACCAAGCTGATTGTTTTGATTGGAGAAACAATGAATGCTACCGTTTATATAAATCGATGTATTCTACTTATTTACTAATTTTATTTACATGGACGTCAATGCTCGTCCCCATCGTGCAGCACTGGTGAACACCATCGTGCAGCACTGGTGAACACCATCTTTCAAAATAGTCAAATTGAGAGAATGGATTGGCCTGCCTGCTCGGCGGATTACAATCCCATAGAAAATATGTGGGACATGTTGCAAGGTCAATTATCCAACCGGCCAAATGCTACAAATACACTAAATGGACTTGCAAATACATTATTAGAGGAGTGGGAGCAATTGCCGCAGCACCTCATCAACAATTTAATATTAAGCATTCCAAGGAGATATTTAGCAGTTTGTCGTGCACGTGGAGGCCCTGTACGCTATTAAGTAAAAAGAACTTTTAAATTTCGTTTCTCTTCCAAACTGAAAAATTAATTGGTTTGAAATTAAGAGTAAATTCAACTTCTTTATTTCTAAGTATTGTTGTTTTTGGGTTGTGTTCCATCAAAGTTTTAGGTGTTACAGTTATAAATTATTGAAAAATACGTGAAAACAATACTTTAAGGGTAATATAGTGTATTATTGTCAAGAAATGTGTTAATAAAAAGTTTTTTTCGCTATTTTTATGGCCCATTTCAATTGTACAGCAGTTTATTTAGTTGTAAAGTACACTTTTGAAAACTTGACATAGAGCTCAGAATAGGGCGTGGTCTATAATTAGAAATATTGTTTTTGTCCCCTGATTTAGAAACTGGAACAATTCTAATTCCTCTTTCAGGCTGCTACCAAACAACCTGTTTTTAACATTTAAATTTAATTAAGAAGAATAACTCAAGATAACCACAGTTTAAGAATGATGAGATTGTAAAAAAAAAGTGTAGAGTTTTGTAGTAATACGATTTTATTCCATTAGTTGACGTACATTTCGGGAATATGGACATATCATTGTTATTCCCTTCTTCAGCACCTTAAATATTTTTCATTCCTTGGGACAATATTTGAAAAGTAATCTCCAAAGAACTTATATAGTATTTATGTTATACTATTAATTATACCTTACCGAAACAGTAAAACTAGTACTTAAATTATTAAAATATGTGAGGAAAACTTAAAATATATAACAGTCTGGTACACCTATGGGTAACCTTTTATCTTCTGTTATTGCCAATTTAGTAATGGAACATATTGAAAATAAAATTCTAGATAACCAATTATGGTACAATCAACTTAATTTTTACAAAATAGTGTCCCAAAATTGCTGGGACACAGAGCTACCACCTGTAGTAGAGATCAAAATAAGTCAATTGGATCAATTTATTTATATATCAAGATGTACCGTTTGCCCGTGAGAAGAGTTCAAAGCTTACATAAAAAAACACATTTTGGTACGCTGTTAAGAAATGAGTAAAACAAATTGAAGGAAATTTGACAAAAGTGCTTTTTAGAGTATTACTGTCCTTTCGGTAATCAAAGAATCCCAAAAGAAATTGTAGAAGAGTTAAAACCACCTTCATCCCCTGATATTTTTTTCAGAACATTCTTATGGGTGGTAATACGGTTCTCAATTTTTGACTGATTAATTATCTTTATTTCGTTACTGTTGTAAAAATTTCGTATTCCGCATAGTTTCGAAGGGAAAGTGTTTTCTTAAATACTGCTAACAGATACTCCTAGTACAATTTTAATAAAATTGTAATACAAAACTTAATTGGCAGTAAGCAAGAAATTTTGTCTGATTTATCCGACGGCTTGCTTAATCTTCATTGAAACATGTTCTTCATGCAAGGCGGTGCACCTCCTTATTTTACATATGCAGTAAGAGAATATCTAAACGAACAATTTCCTGGTAGATGGATTGGTAGGGACAAGAAGCGCCTATTCAATGGCCTCCGTAGTCTCCAGATTTAAATCCGTGCGACTTTATCTGGGGAGCGTTAAAACAAAATTGTGCGAGGTTCAAATTAATACTTCCGAACAGCTGTGGAACAGAATCCAAAATGCCGTAAACGCACTACGAGAAAAGACGATGTCCTAATAAGGGTGCATTTCAATTTTTACATCGAATTAACCTCTATATTGATGAAGGTGGCCGTCATATTGAACATTTATTATAAAAAACGTTTTGTCTTTGTTTTGACTGCCGTCTAAATTTTGTATTACAATTTTATTAAACTTGTACTAGGAATATCTGTTAACAGTATTTAATACAACTTTTCTCCTTCGAAACTATGCGGAATGCGAAATTTTACAAAAGTAACGAAATGAAGATAATTAATCAGTCTTCTCGCTAAAACAAAATTAAGAACCTTATTACCACCTCTAAGAAAGTTTTGAAAATAATATCAGGGGATGAGGTGGTTTTAACCTTTCTACAATTTCTTCTGGGTTTCTTTGATTACCGAAGGATAATAATCCTCTAAAATGCACTTTTGTCAAATTTCATTCAATTTGTTTCACTGATTTCTGAACAGCGTACAAAAATGTGTTTTTATGTAAACTTTGAACTGTTCTCATGGGCAAACGATACATTTTGGTGTATAAATAACTTAGGTCTAATCGACTTATTTTGACCTCTACTAAACGTGGTAGCTCTGTGTCCCAGCAATTTTGGGACACCCTGTATATTTGGATGATTGTATACTACTGGTGGATCCAAATTATATTGACCTTTTAGTTACACATTTCAACAATTATCACCATCGTATACAATTTACTGTGGAATTCAAAAACAACCAAAAATTAATTTCTTAGATCTTACCTTAATTAATAATGGCAATAAAATTATCACTAATTAGTACACTAAATCAGGTTCGTCTGAAACCTTAATTTTCAATCTTTGAATTATATAAATTTTAAAATAAATATCATATATTAGTCGACCGTGCTGTTATACTGTCATATCCGCAATTTAGACCTGATAAAAGTAAGAAATGCTTTAATTAAAAATAATTTTCCACCACAGTTCATTAACAAACATTTAAAAAAAAAAATACATTGGATCTACAGTAAATTAAACTCCTTACAACGCAAATTAGAAAAATTATTCCTGATAAAACACATTATAAAAATCACATAACTTTAAAAATTTTCAGACTCTTAATGCCCTTTACTCTAAACTCAAAACTAGGATAGTACCAATTGTTGATAAATGTAACTTAATGTTCAAAAACGATTGTAGACATTGCTATAAACCATACATTGGTCAAACTTCACAATTATTTAAAAACGAATCTCACAACATATGTATTCTATTAAAATAAACGTAATGATACAGCTTTTAGTAATCACCACCTCAATTTTGGCCTTTCTTTTGACATCGACAGCAAAGAAATTTTAGTCTATGAAAACCATTAACATAAAAGACTATCGAAATGATTTACTCCCAAAAATTTGATAATGCCAATCATAACACTGACGTTAATAATCTAAGTAGCATTTACTTTAACTTAATTAAAACAAATAATTTTAGGTAATTTAACGTTTAGAAGATTTAACGTTACAATGTTGGTAACCCTCACTTGTAATAGTTACATCACTGTACCTTATGAAGAACTTTCATTTTATATTTGACAGCAGTAATTTTAATACACCATTCATTTATTAATAGGAAAATTCTTTAATTATTTCCAGGGTTGTAACATGGTTGCAAAATCAATTGATTTTCTCACACATCCTTATTTGGGTAGAAACTGTTACACAACGTGACGCTAACAGGTCTGTACAAAATGTTAGGACAAATTCCTGAGACTAAAATATGGATCTAGCCCAATTCACCTTAGTCCAAAATTGATAGTTTCCGACATACAGGAGTTATTATCATTTTAAACTCTTTTTAAATATCTATCTTAATAATAACAGCATTTGCATGTAATTTGATACCTAAAGGTTTTCTATGATGAGAAATTCAAATTTGATGATAGTTTTGATGTATATTCTAGAGGCCGCCACCAGTAGCCCTTTGTCTACTTAACGTTCATAACGTTTTCTGCTTCCGTATATCAAACTTCTGGTCAAAATTCTTATTCCCTGATATGTTTCCTTCACAAAGATATACCTTGTAGGTATCGCTTCGACCAGTCATTTCTATGATAATCGAATTTAAATGTTTCATTGCGTACTAAAATTCATAATAGCAACGACTAAACATTATTAAGTACGCGGGAATGACCGAAATGATATTAGTTTATGGTTATTGACAAGGAAACGGCCGGGAATCGGTCAGAGTATACCAAGAAAGATTTCCAAATAAACGCTTTCCAAACCATCCGAGTCCGAGCACCAGACACATTGGTTTGAAATGTGGCGTTTCTAAGGATATGGTTAACAGAATTTTAAGAGAACAGCTGTTATATCCATTTCACCTCAAACAATACAAGATGTTTTACCTAATGACCGAATTAAAATTACGCTTCTGTCTCTGTTATTAATGAAAAGACGAAAACTGATCCAAATTTTCATAGAAAAATTTTATTCACCGATAAGTGCTGTTTTACAAAAAGTGTGTGGCAAATTTACATAATGAATCCATTTATGCTGACGAGAACCATGCAATAAAGGTTGTGCAGTATCAACGTAAATTTAAAATTAACGTGTGGACAGGAATTATTGCCATCTTACCATCTCGCTTAAGTGGCTTAAATTTCCTAGAACCTTTAGTAAATTTGCCAAATTTATTTGATAAACTTCCACTAGTTGTTAGGCAAAATATGTGTTTCATGCACGACGGTGCACCACCACATTTCACACTAAATCTCAGAAATCACTTAAATGAGAATTTTCGGAATCGATGGAGGAGATAATGCTCCTGCAAATTGGCCACCTCGTGTAATACCATGGATTACTTTTTATGGGAAACACTTAAAGAGATGGTATATTCTAAAACAAAAAACGCCGAAGAGGAATTGTGGACGCGAATACAAAATTCAGTAAACATTTTACGGTTAGATGCAGAGATGATGGATAGGGTACAGTTCAGTTTTCTCCGTAGAATCAATCTTTGTGTACATAAAAAAGGCGGTCTCCTTCAACATTTACTTAGAACTTCATTAACCAATTTGTAATTTAAGAAAAGTTTGCTGTTTTGGTGGTTTGTTATTGGTTTTATTGCTACTTGTTCTTTACCAGTTCATTCTTACATTCCTATGTTGTTATGTTGTTCTGTAAAATTCTGTTGTTTGCCGGTTTGTCCGCAAACACGCTCCAAACTTCTTAGACCAGTGCTAAGCCTGGATAAAGTGTGAAGGAGGTCTATGATGAATTTTAGTACGCAATGAAACATTTGAATTCTTTTATCACAGAAACGGCTGCTCAAAGCGACATCTACAGGGTATAGATTTTTTGAAGGAAACCTATCAGGGAATAAGAATTTCTGACTAGAAATTAGATATACCTAGGCAGAAAAAAGTCATGGAACTTTAAATGTAGACAAAGGACTGCTGGTGTCGCCCTCTGAAAGATACATCAGAACTATCGTCAAATCTGAATTTCTTACCATAGAAAACATCTAGGTATCAAATTTCATACAAATCTTATTATTAAGATAGATATTTAAAAAAGAGTTTAAAAAAATAATAACTTTGACACCCTGTATTTCGGAAACTATCAACTTCAAATTTGGACTAAAGTAAATTGGGCTAGATTCTCACATTTAAGTCTCAGAAATTTGTTCTAGTATTTTTTACAGAACTTTTGGATACACCCTGTGTAATTTAAGTATCCCTGCATATTTTAATAATTTAAGTACTGGTTTCACTCTTCCGGTAAGGTATAATTAATAGTTAGTATAAAATAATTACTATGTAAGTTCTTTGTAGATTACTTTTCAAATATTGGAAAAATATTTAATGTTCTGAAGAAGGGAATAACAGTGGTCACTGTAAATCTATATTCCCGAAACGTACAACTAATGGAATAAAATTGTATTATAACAAACGCTACATTTTTGTGTTACATCATTTCTGAACTGTGGTTCCATGGATTTTTCTACTTAATTAAATCTAAATGTCTACTACACACTTACTGTTCCTCTTCGAAATAGTCCCCTATATGTGCTTTGTTTTTACAAATTTATATTCGCCTGTTTGAGTATTCGTGTATAATAGGATTAAGTGCGCATGTTTCAAATTCAATATTATCTTAGCTCTCAAAAAAATGCGAGAGTTCGCCATTCTCAAACATGGAAGCCGTTATATTTTCGTTCTTCAAAGGTGTAAAAATGTGTGGACATGTTAAATTAAGTAATAAAGAAGCAGTACAATTAAATGATTTTAGTACAATCGAATCTGATGAATCCGACTTCGAAAATTATGGAAGATGAAAACTGTATTGACAGTGGCAGTGAAGACGATGCTTCAGACATGACGAAACCAGCAAAAATACATTGTTTTTATTACTTTTCTATAAATAAAAAAAATGGTTTTTCAAATTTTAGTAGATCACGCTTTATACGTACGAGGAGAATAAAAGGTTTCAGATGGTATAACTGTCCGAGAGAAAAGTTATTATGTTCATTGTGCGTATATATCATTTTATCCACTTATTTAATTCAGCACAGCTAAGCCGCATGGAAATTGCTAACTCAACAGTGACAGGGTTAAGTATACAAACATTTTATTAGTTATGTAACTTCACAATGCATATCAGGTTGTACGAAGTTTATACACGTAATTTAGTAATTTTTTATTGATTGTTATGGTGTACAGTGCATCCCATTTTGGTTGAGACATCCAAGTATCTCAGTTGTTGTTGAAGATAGAACCTTGCGGTTTTCGCGGTCCTGTGCCACCTTTTTGTGAAACTCAAGATGTCCTGAACGGATTTTTCCTAACTTCTTTCGTTCATAAGTTACAGAGCGTTTTTGAAAATTCACACTTTTTGGACCCCCTCCATATCTACGAAGTTGCTCAGCGATAATGTCAAATTGAAAACTTATCTAATAGAGAATTTTATGTAGAGTTCAGTAGCGCACTCAATTGTTTTTTTCGGGGTATGGTTATGGAGATATGACTCAAACTAATGATTTTTTCAATGAAACACCCTGTATTTTATCACTTCATTAAATTCCTTATTTTTTTTCCTTCAAAATGATATATAATATATAAACAAATTCTTCAAAAATGCTCCAAAATCACTAAAACATTGATTTTTAATAGTAGGCTATGGATTTTTCATACAAAAATAGTTCAAATTGAAGAAATATTACTTGTGAATTTTCCATGAAAGGAACAAGAGCAATACTAACACTAACTCACTAACAAAACACAAAACGTAGATAACTTATAGCAACAAATAAATAGTAATAAAAAGTTCATAATGTAGAATAAGCAACTAATTAAATATTTACTCATACTATTTCATTTCGAAATTATTCGGTAACTTATTCATGGAATTGTTCAAATTGATGTCCATTTTCCCTAACACACAATTGACACAATTTCTTAATACGTCTTAGTGCATTTAAAATTATGAAAGGCCGATTTTGTAAATTCTGGAAAACTGCCTCTGTTGTTGCGCGAAGTTCTTCAATGTTATTGTGCCTCTTACCGTATGTTTTATTTTTCAAAAAACCCCACAAAAAAAAGTCCAACACTGACAAATCAGGTGACCTTGCAGGCCACCTAATGGGTCCATTTGTTCCAATCCAATGGTCCTGGAAAGTTTCTTCTAAAAACGGCACAATGAACCTCGAATTGTGGGCAGGGGCACCGTCTTGTTGCAAGTAAATAGCATTAAGATAGGCGAGGGGAACATTCTCCAGGAATTCTGGTATTACTTCTTCAAAAATTGCCAAGTGCCTATTCGCGTTGAGAGCCCCTTCAAAAATGCGGTATTTTATTGATGTCCCCAATAAGAAACAGGCTACATTAAAACCAAATCGACCCTGTTGTTGTTGCTCAAAAATTAGGTGTTGGTTTTCATCATACCAGTGCCTTGTATTTTGCCTGTTAAATAAACCGGAACTGTTTATATGGGCTTCGTCTGACCATATGACTTTACTCGCAAAATTATTGTCCTTTCGAGTTTGGTTCAAAAACCAATTAAGAAACTCACATGCCTCGCTGCATCACCAGGGTATAAATGCTCGACAATATTCACTTTGTAGGGTTTCAATTTGTGTTTTTTTTTAATCCTTTGTACCCGTGATCGGGGAACGCCAGTGTCATTTTCAACTTCCTACAAGAAGTCTGAGGAGAGACATGGACGCTGGCTAAGACATTTATTTCATCCACTTCATTATTTTCCTTGTTATACGTATTGGGTCGGGGTGTAGAATACGCACCATAATTTAGTAGATTATTCTTCCGTCGAAATATCGTTGCTCGACTAGGTTGACGCCTCTCTGGATACCTAACGTTTTAAAAACAATGTGTCATGTAATGTCTTATTGTAAATTACTAGTTTACCTGTTTAAATATAATTCTAATGCTTCGTCAACATTTTCATAGCATTGATTGAAACATTGTATGATATCATACTTTTCGTTGTTCTGAAAAAATCTTTCAGCCATTATAAAATTTCACAAATTATAAAAATCGCCAAACACAAACACAATAAAACGCATCAAAATTTATCATCATGACAGCAGATGTGTTGTGATTTCTCCACAGTCACTTGATAAAACAATACTTCAAAAGTCAACAACAGTGTTTGTAGCATCCATGACCTACTATAAAAAATCACAAATAATAATCCCTGTAGTAAAACTTTGAAATCCATGGTACTCTATTAAAATTCAATGTTTCAATGTTTGGAGCATTTTTGAAAACTTCATGTTTATGTATTATATATCATTTAGAAGGAACAAAAATAAGTAATTTAATGAGATAATAAAATACAGGGTGTTGCATTGAAAAAATCATAAGTTTGAGTCTTATCTCCATAACGATACCCCGAAAAAGAAATTGAGTGCGCCCCTGGATTCTACGTAAAATTCTCTATGGGACAAGTTTTCAATTTGACATTATCGCTGAGAAACTTCTATAATTTATAAACGAAAGAAGTTAGGCAAAATCCGTTCAGGCCATCTTGAGTTTCACAAAAAAGTGGCACAGGACCGCGGAAACCGCAAGATTCTATCTTCAACGACAACCGAGATATCTGGCTGTCTCAACCAAAGTGGGATGCACTGTACTGGCTGTCCCAAATTCGAGGGCAAACATGTGGATCTCGCTTATTATAAGAGATAGGATATAGGTTTAAACTCGGCACTTTTGTTAAATTCGATGCCGAGTAATAATCTGAAAAGAAATTTGAGCTAACTCGAATGGATTTGGTTTTATGCTCAAAAAACTAAAAATTTCGAATTTTATTTTTCGCGTTTGGCTGCCTTATTATTAGGAATTTTCAAAATTCGATTAAACATTGTTAAGGCAACTTTTTACGCACAATACTAATACGGTATTAAAAATATTATGCGACGTTTTGTTTATTCTGAACCATCATCAGGTTTATTTTTTCTTATCGGGGTTAAGACATATTTTATGGCGTTGGATGGAGAATGTTATGCTGATTTTAGCAATATATAACACTTCATGGTTTGATCGACTGCGAACTAAAATACTCTTAAATTAAAGCTAAATATTAAATTATCACGATACCCATGAATCAAACAAAACTCAGGAGTTGGCTTTTGTCATGTCATTTTCTAATTGTAAAAAGGGTAATAACTGCAAGATCCTTCGTGTTAGTGCTTTAAAATTTGCAAGTTTCTTTAGAGTGTTTTCAAATTCAGAAAAACGAGACATGATAAGGCTATTTTATAGCTGCAATAGAAATAGTATCAGAGCAGAACAAAGATATTTAGAGGAATATCCGGAGAAGCAGCAACCTAAACAGAGATGTTTTTTAAAATTAGACCAAAATTTGCGAGAATTTGGATGTTTTCAGAAACCTCGAAATGCATATGGTAGCAGACTAGACAGTGAAGCCGAAGAAGAAATATTACATCAGGTACCATTTGTTAGTATTATACTAATTATAAGAATTTCCACTCACTTCACTGCTAATTTCAGCAGACATTTTTTTTGGAGAGTTATGACTTTATGTTATCCATCTTAGGTTCAAGAAAATCCTTCAACATCTACCAGAGAAATAGAGCAAACTATTGAAGTGCCAAAAACGACAGTTTGGCGAGTGGTAAAGCAGCACCGTTATAAACCATTTAAGTTACACGTTAGTCAAACTCTTCGGCCTGGGGACGATATGAGACGGTTGGATTTTTGTAACCAACTTTATACCAAAATGCTGGAAAATCGCAACTTTCTCAATCAAATAATTTAGACGGATGAGTGCAATTTTTCCACTAATGGAATGTTTAATCGTAATAACGAGCACTACTGGTCCGTTGAAAATCCACGAATTAACAGGCAAATGCGAGGACAAGGCCACCGGTCCTTTAATGTGTGGGTTGGAATCTGGAAGGATAGGCTCCTTGGGCCTATTATTTACGAAGGTATCCTATCGTCTCAACGCTACCTCGCATTTCTAACAAACGAAATATCAGACCTTTTGGATGATGTTCCGCTAAACGAAAGATGGACTCTCTGGTGGCAAATGGACGGAGCTCCTCCTCATAATGCTGCGATAATAAGTGAATATCTTAACGGCGAATTTCCTGATAAATGGATGGGAAACAGGGGACCACTTAGGTGGCCAGCAAGAAGTTCAGATTTAACCCCTTTAGATTACTTCCTCTGGGGCTATTTAAAAAATATGATTTATAAGACGCCACCTCAAAATATAGAAGAACTCCAGAATAGGGTTGTTAATGAACTTCGTCAAATTCCCAGGCGAATCATTCAACGAAGCGTAAACAATTGTAGAAGAAGAATTCGTTACTGTATTCAAGAAGGAGGAAACTTGTTCGAACGTTTATTATAATAATTTTTGTTTGTTTTTCTGTGTAATTACCTATCGATAAATTTGCATTGTCGCTATTATGACCGTGTTACATAGACCTACTTGTTTGAGTTGTTTGTTAATGTTTTTTTTAAATCGTTTAACTGTTTTTATATTTTTTTAGATGATCTAACGAGTTTAACAAATTAAATAAGTAGAACTACTGTAATTATTCCTTGCTGGATCCAAGAAGGCGAAATCTTGTTCTTCGTATTTTTCTCATTATTTTAGTTCGCAGTCGATCAAACCATAAAGTGTTATATATAGCTAAAATCAGCATAACATTCTCCATCCAACGACATAAAAATATATCTTAACCCCCATAAGAAAAAATAAACATGATGATGGTTCAGAATAAACGAAACGTCACAAAATATTTTTAATACTGCATTAGTATTGTTCGTAAAAAGGTGCCTTAATAATGTTTAATCGAATTTTGAAAATTCCTAATAATAAGGTGGCCAAACGCGAAAAACGAAAATCGAAATTTTTAGTTTTTTGAGCATAAAACCAAATCCATTAGCTCAAATTTATTTTTAGATTATTAGTCGGCATCGAATTTAGCAAAAGTGCCGAGTTTAAACCTATATCCTATCTTTTATAATAAGCGAGATCCTCATGCTTGCCCTCGAATTTGGGACAGCCTGTACATGACGTCTGAAGTTTTAAGTGTCTTTTGTGAATTTGTTTAAAAATTTATGTCTTTTGTGTGATTTACCTTGTGAAATTAATCATTCTCATACTCAACATTGAAATACTCGTGCCATCAAAATTATTGAATTTTGAATAATGTTTCTGTACTTACATCGTGATTTAATGATCTAAAACATATTCTTATGACTGTAGTCAAAGATATTACCTAAGTAAACATGTATTCTGGAGTTCACCATTTAATACTTTTGTAGAAGGTGAATTTGACACTACTGAAAATTACACCTTTGCATAAAGAAATTTTTATCTTTCCTACTCGCTTTTATATTTTTATTTACACGTATTAAATGTTTTCACACAATGTACATTGTAAATTTGAGTAAAGCTAAATAATTTGAAATGAGACGATTTCTTAATAAAAGTAATTTCAGAACTGAATTTCGCTCGCGTGAAGAAAATAGAGTTTTTCTGGCTAAATTTTCCTCTGCCTTTCTTCTGTTATCGTTAGTTCTACGATTTACTGTGAGTTTTTAAAAGGTCAGACATCTATTACCAATTATATATTCTATGAAAGCGCTGCCTTAACCATTTACTTCGTACAAGTGCTTCTATCGATTCACATTGTTAGTTGATAATGGCTAACTATAATTTCAATTACAATTTATATCGACAAAGAAATGAACTTTTAACATTCAAATCTTTACTTCCTTTACTTTTACAATTTCCCTTCCCTACTAAAGAAAATTAAATGCGCCCATGTTAAACATTATAATTACTGTTTTTTTGTTAGGGAAGCGAAACGGTAATAGTAATTAACGTATCTATAGTACATCCCAGTATATCAGAGAGTAATAAGTCATCTGGACAGCGACTGGTCAGTGGCGTACTTATTGAAGGCGTATACTGTAAGGTCTGTAAAAGATGTATACTTTTCAGTTTCTTATGTATATTTTAAAAAAATATACTTGTAATTGTAGTTATGACCTATTAATACCTACAAAATGAAAAAAATGAACTAATTTGATATCTAAGTCTTTGTCTAACTAACCTTAACGTTTTTTTATCAAACCAAAGAATGTTTGTTAACTATGATTTAATCTGTTTCAAGTTTCAGCAGAGAAACCGTTCGTGACGTCATTATCATGTTTTTGTCATTTAATAAGAAATGAAGCCACATATCTATCTTTGTTAGTTACGTACAAGTTATTTGAGATTAAAGTAATGCAAACGTCATCTTTACTGAAGCAGGCAATACATTACTGTACAGGATAGCGAGGATTGTCCGAAATTCCAAGAACATTACACCGCTAACTAACTATATTTAAAATAGACATAGGACTCATTTAATAGGGGACGCATTATTATGTAATTAACACATTTGTTATTTCAAAATAAGTTCTTTTAAATGCTCAGTTATTTTCCAGTTTTGGTTGAAAACAGTGGTGAAAATGGCACGTACCGATTTTTATCCAGTAAAACGTTTAAAGCTTAGTTCGCTCTCTCGGAATGCAAAAAATATCATTCTGAATGTACATAATGACTTAAAAGTATCAAGTATGTAATAGAAATGTGACCTAATATGACGACAGTCATATTAAAACTTTCACGCCTTTCAATTTTTTGATAATTAATCTACAATTTATAATACACTGATATCCCAACCGCACATCTATGACTTGTCTCATCTTCAGACTTAAGTCGAATTTTAAAGGGTCGTCTTCTGTTTGCCGTTTATCTGAACCATCTTGATTTAACACAATGTTTTGCAAGCGGCACATTTACAGCATCTTTGTTTAAACTAGCTCGGTTTGCTACTGATTTATTATTCTCTGATATTCTGGGACATACTTTAGTGTGGTAACCTAGCGGTATCATTTGAACATAGCGCTTTCTTCTTTTTTTTTTTTTTGTTAGTATGCTCATGCTTATGGTTAGTAATTACTTATTTTAGCTTATATATATATATATATATATATATATATATATATATATATATATATATATATATATATCTTATTGTAGACTGTTCAGGAGTCCTACTCCTCTTCAGCGCTGGTCATTCTCTTGTTGTTGGTGTTGCGCTGTTTTTTGTTATTGTATTGTGTACAATCATGAGGTGCGGTAATTTTTGGTAATAAAAAAAAAAGAAAAAAAGGTGTTTAGTTTTATGCATTTGAATTTTCAATACTGTGTGGTTAGGTTTAAGTGTGCGTGTAGTTTCGTGCGTTGTGCAGTGTGATTAATTAAATCGTTGGCCGGTGTCATGCTGGGTCGTCATTGGATAGCCGGGGGGATGCGGAGGGCATATGGGGTACTATCGAGCGCTTCTTCAACCTCCTCAGGGAGGTGGTCGAGGAGTTGTGTAAGGATTGCGGGAGGATATTTAAATTTTAATTTGGGTTTTTTCGAGGGAATTTGGGAAAGCGGTAGTTGTAAGGAGTGGTAAGGATTCCTTTGGTTGGAATAGTGTTGCCGAAAATTCTTTTATAGGCAGTTTTTGGATAGTTTGTGATTGGGGTATATTGCGTGTAGGTGAGGTCATTAGGGTACCTGAAGGGTAACCTGTGTATTCGTAAATTCGGAGTTCACAGGAGGCGATTGAGGAAAGTGATGGGGTTAATGTTGTAATAGGAGCTCGAAATCCATAACAGGGCGGATGTGTTTAATGTGTAGAATGTTTAGGGTAACAACCTCTGATTTACAAGCTATAGGTTTCGCGGTTTCTAATCCTGTTTAGTACTCTTTTTACATGGGGACAAGTGAGGGTTCTAGTGAAGAGGATTCCTAGGTAGGTGATTTCATCTTGGAGGGTGAGCCTTTCTTGGTTAAGTGAGGAGACGTTTCTGGAGGCAAGGTTGGGAACTTATCCTCTGTGTAGTGAGGATGCCGGAAAAGGATTGTTTGGGTTTTGGTGGGATTGACAGAGACTCTCCACTGGTTCCCAGTTAGAAGTTCCGTAGGGTTTTGGATATGAGGCGTGAGGCGTTTCGTTTATTAACCGCCCAAAAGGCGGTGTCATCCGCGAACTGCGCAACGACTACTCGGTTGGGTAACTTCGGGAACATCGGATGCAAAGATGGTGTAGATAGGCTAAAGCAGAACCTTGCGGAATGCCTGCTGTTGGTTAAAAGGATCGGAGAAGGTTTTCCCTCTTTAAGAACTGACCGATTGGTCAGGTACGAGAATAGGAGTTTGGGAAGGGGTCGGGTATGTTGAGGTTTCGGATCTTTGGCGTGCCAGACCCTGTCAAATTGCTTAATATCCAGAAACCAGCCAGATTGCATTGCTTGTTATTTAATGCTCTGGTGGTATCTGTAAGCAGCTTCAACAAGGGATTGTGACATATTGGGAAGCCGAATTGGCTGTTAGTAAGGAAATCGTTGAATTCAAGGTGGTCCCTGAGTCGCCTGGCTAGAATCTACTCAAAGCATTTTCCGAGGCAGCTCAGGAGGAGATTGGTCTGTAGGAGGAGGTAAATGCTGGGGTTTAGGTATCATGACGGTGGAGGTCGATTTCCAGTCCGTCGGAAAGTACGATAGGGTAAGGCATTTATTGTAAATAGTGGAAAGTAAACGGAGGGCTGGGTTGGGTAGGTGGCGGAGAATTTTACGGTTTAGGCCGTCATGACCTGGGGCAGAATTTTTACCTTTTTTAAAATATGAGCTAACCTGGTCGGGCGTGATAGGGGCGTAAAAAGGACTCTCGTTATCGAGTAGGGTTTCGGGAAGGTTAAGGGTACGGAAATCTTCAAGGCGACTCTCAAGGAGTGCCTTGAATTGGTTATTAAATTGGGGGTCATCTGGGGATCGGAAAATGGATTGGAGGTGGCGACCAAAGCAATCGGCCTTTCCTTGGTCGGAGGAGATTACGTTGCCCTGAAGGTCGGTTAAGTGGGATTTGGGGTTTACTTTTCTTCTGGTCAGTATATCAAACTGTTGCCAGAAGAGTTTACCGTTTCTATA
This sequence comes from Vesta saturnalis, assembly GCA_036346205.1. NCBI lineage: Eukaryota > Metazoa > Arthropoda > Insecta > Coleoptera > Lampyridae > Vesta > Vesta saturnalis. The sequence continues at coordinate 5,513,354 of JARFJB010000307.1, forward strand.
GTCAAGCTGGGAGGTGGCTGCGGTCCAGGAGTTTTCGGAGTGTTTATTGGTTTCTAGCCTGATTAAGGCGTTAAGGCGATTGTATTCGGTCTTGTGCCGTGGGGGCGGTTTTCGAGAAATGTCGATGTTTTTTAATGGGACAGAGTTATCGACCGCTTCCGCAATAACGGAGGTTAGGTCTCTAATGGCTCTCTCGAGATCTTGGGTCGTTTGAAGATTAGGTGTGGGAAGGTTGTTGGAGATGTGTTCGGAAAACACATTCCAGTCTGCTTTTGAAAAATCTTTAATGACTGTGTATTGAGGGGGTGAAGGGGAGCTGGACAAAATGAAGATTTGACCAGTAGGGGAATGTGATCTGATGTGATCGTGGTGCCTAAAAAACACTCACGATCGAAATAGTAGGCTATGGGTTCGGAGACTATGATGTGGTCTGTTATTGAGGCACCTAAGTGCTCGAAGTAGGTTGGCTGTATGTTGGCGATTCGCAGGAGCGGCAACTGCAACAGAGCAGATGATAGTCTGTTACCGTTGCCATTCGTTGCGGTGTCACCAAATTGGGTGTGGCGAGCATTGAAATCACCTAGGATTACTGCGTTGGGGAGGCTAGAGGCATAGAGTAGAAGGGCATCGGATAGATAATTGTGGCCTGGCGGGTTATAATATGATATAAATATTATAGGCGTGGGAAAGTGCACCGTCACAGCAACGCATTCGAGATGCTGTAGGTGCGCAAGAAGTTGAAAAGGAGTGGATGGGAAGCAGTTTTTGATTAAGAGGGCGGTTCCGTGGTGGCTATTGTTTAGGAATGAGTGATACGTGTTGAAATTGAGTGAACATCGGGGTGTGAGCTTTGTTTCTGTGATGGAAAGGATGTGTATGTTGTGTGTGTGTAGAAAGTGTTTTATTAAGGGGCGTTTCCGACGAACGCCCCTGGCATTAATCCTCCATTGGAAGAAGGTTTGGGATAGCGAGTCTATGGTCCGAACAACCCTTTCTCGCCGGTTGGGAAACATGCTGGTAAGGGCGTGGGTAAGAACTTGCAAGAAGTCTATATTGAATAGCTATGATTGGGTATCGGGAGAAGGTTTGAGGTGTGCTGTGTCTTCCGAGTCGGACTCTTCGGAAGACAGGATAGGATCGAGGGATGCCATCATCGACGGGGAACTGGGAGGTTCCCGTCGCTTCCGGTACTGGAAGGAATAGGTGGGATGCGCGTCCCCGCAGTTGTTACACTTTGGGTTGGCGGCGGATTTACATGACGAGGATCTGTGACTTTCGCCACAGTTAGGACAGCGGATGGTACGGGAGGGACACTCCTCAGAAGTGTGTCCCACCTGCGTGCAGGTGGAGCAGTACTTCGGGAGGGGTTGCGGGATGAGGGAGGGTTCGCAACGGTAGTGTCGCCCGAACATGACGACACCGCGTGCGAGGAGGTATTCTATGGTGGCTTGGGAAGAGGTAATAACTCGGATGAGGGATGTAGGTGTGTTCATCGCCTTAGAGGTGATGCGAACGGCCTTCCTCACATGCGGAAGATCGATCGCACCCAGGATCTCTTCGACTAGCATGTCCTTATCTACGTGACGAATCACGCAGGAAAAGGAGGGGGGTATAGGATTGGAAATGGATGGACGGGGACCGGACAGTTGGGATAGGGACAAAGCGCAAGAGAGCGCTCCAATTTATATGAAAAATGTTCAAGATTGTTACCACTCTAGATGCGTTCATTAGTTTATCGTTAATTGACGCATTAATTTACAAAAACAAATAATAAATGCGTATACTGATTTATAATTTCCGAAAATATTTCATCAATTTCTCATGTTGTTTTCAACAACGTGTATTCAATAATAAATAAGCATAACCATTTGAAACGCGAAATGGGTAATGTCTAATTATTTGTTTATGCACCCAGTGCATGTGTGTTAATGGTGCCTTAACATACACAGGTATGCATTAATGTCAAATAGGATTTAATATGTCATTGAACGATAAAAGTATGTGCCCTAATTTTATACTCAATTAAATCTATGAATATTACCGCAACATTAGTTAATACATTTGCGAATATCTTCTTAAACGGTTAAGTAGCAACAAGAGCAGTAAGATCTATTATTAATTTTTGTACTAAAATTTGTAGCAAAAAAGGTTCAGGGCTTAACTACATGAAACTTTGTATGCAAAATAATACGAAATTCAAATGCAATCAAAACTTTAGTCTTACGCAATTTCCGGACACCTTGGATAAAAACTTTACCTTTGTGCTTCTTTCTAACAATACCTTCAGGCATACAAAGTGCTCAAAAACATAATTTGTTAAATTTATATTATTTAACCTTGCGCGTGGAATTCCATATTCAATAGCAATAATGTTTTTTAAACACAATCTAATTCCACAATTTTTTTTATAATTACTTATTTGTCTACGTGTTTCAATACAACATGTATCATTATCAAGAGAAACTGTATAAGTAAAATAACAAACAAGTAAACAACATAGTTGATGTAAATCATAATTCTATATTTAAAATATTTGTTATAGGTGAGTTTATAAGATCAACCTGTTCGTTCATTAAATGTTCTTTCTGTTTATGTTTACAAATTTGGAATGCTTCGAAAAAATCTAATTTGTGTTTTTTGTTACAAAAATGAATTATTTACTATTAAATCTTTGGCATAATTTGAGTTGCCTTTATGGTTATATTTGTAATGTCTAATATATTCTTTGTATCTAATATCAAAGTGTTTGTCCAATAGGAACTCAATTACTGAATGTGTAGTTCAGTTTATAAATACCCGATTATAAGTACAACTTAGTAAATAATTGTTTTTTTGTTAAATCGACACTTTAGTTAATCAAGAGTACGAATATCTATCAAAAACATTTACCCAGTTAACACAGAACTAATAGAAAATAAACACGTATCATTTTCATAACTTGGAAAAATGTCAGAAAAAGTAGCTCACATATTCCAAAAGAATTAGCTTCCAAAGCTAATACCGATGATCGTAAAATTTTATTTAATACGAAAGACTCAATCAACGACATTTTGAGGTCTGGTAGTTTGTATTGGACAAACACTTAGGGACTTTGATATTAGACACAATTAACACTTTAGATGTTTTGGAAGCATTCGAAATTTATAAACATTAACAGAAAGTACCTTTAATGAACGAACGCGTTGATCTTATGTAATCATAATTATAATTTACATCAAGTTTGCTGTTTTATCTTAAGGATTTGTTACCATAACTACTTGTTTCTTATTTTACTTATATATTTTCTATTGATAATAATGCATCTTGCACGTAGAGAAATAAATAATTATAAAAAATAAGTTGTGGAATTATATTATATTTAAAATATTATTGCTATATAGAAAGAAATAGGTAAATACAATTACTCTATAGAGCTTTAGTATTGCTTCTGGTATTGAAAAATGCATACATTTCTGTAAATATTAAACAGTGTAGAAGAGAATCTGTCGAAAGACGTTTTATTTGATTAACCATTAATCGGTAGGTCAAAAATAGAGATACAATTACCCATTGACGTACCATGTTCTTGTTTGAAAGGTTACTAATTTTGAAAAAGATTTGTGCCATTCTTTATTGTTAATTAAAAAAATCCTTCTATTTGTTCATCATCCAAATTGTTCTGCCTGAAAACATAAATTAGTTTGAGACACTCGGAAACAATCAACTAGACAACTAATAGGACAATAGATTCTTTCCAGAAACAATGTGTTGTATAGTATTACCTGATCATAGCTATGCAATATATTCTACAAGATTGGATTCTATATTCTAATAAAATTCTTCCTAGTTGAAGTAATGATTTTAGGAAGATCATTGGTAATGACTGAATAAGGAGGCCCCTTCGACTATCTTAGCTTGAAAGTTGACTATTTCCTGTCTCAGTTTACACCTTGCGATATCTTATTTCTAGGAGATTTCGACGTTCTTAAATCTAACTAGCTTCAATTTTCATCAACTACTAATCCTGCTGGCCATAGTGTAGAAGCATTTGCTATATAACCCTAACCGTACTCTAATATCTTCTAGACCTCTTTCTTATATCAAACCCGCTTTCTTATAAAGCTTCAGTTCTTTCCCTACTAAGCCAGCTAAGTAGAGTGATACCTTTGCAACCTTTTCATGGCGCAAATACTGTTATCAGTCGTCCTCAGCTTCGGACATTGCTCTTTCAGTATCTGAAGTCATCCTCATGGGCATGAAGTTATACATTACCAAAAAACAAAATTGAATAGGTCATGTGGGTTTCTAGCCATCATTGAAGAAGGCTTGTCAAAAATAAATGTTATACCCAATGGAAATCTAGCAAGACGGCGGAGAGTCGTTTAGAATACGTTGGTGTTAGGAACATCTGCAAAAGTTTTATCACTAAAGCTAAGAAGCTGTTTAAACAACGAAAATGCAATGAACTAAATCTCCTTTAGGGAGTACTAAATTTATATCCTTAGCTAAAGCCATAGTAAAAACTTAGGTACATCTTCATTTTCCCCCACAACTTTTTGACTTTTTTTTTATTTGTTTGCATCAAACTTCTGTCTTAATGCATCAGTAGGCCTGATCCCAATAAGGCGACGGCCCAGACGGTATATCAGCTATTGTCTTAAAGAAATGTTTCCCCGAACTAGTACCAATCGTATTTAAGCTCTATGCCTTTTGTGGACTTTTCTTCATCATGGAAGCAAATGTTATATATTCCCAAAAAATACCGATCATTGGTACTGACGACCAATTTACCATCACTTCATTTTGTCTAAAGTCATTGAAAAAGCCATCAATCAGCAACTAATCTCTTTCCTTGAATCTAACAAACCCAGGAAAAGGAAAAGGCCACGTATTTCATTCCCTCCCCAAGGGGGAGGGTGGACTGTTCGATTTTTCTGAGCTCCTTTACCCACAATCACGGATTCCCAGCATACATGCATACATTACGTATACATGCATGGTAGGATTAAGGATGGGTGGGGGCAGTAGAGGATCGGAAGGGACGGAGTTAGGGTTCTGAGGGGGAAAATAATACCGGAACATTCGCCTAAGTAGCCGCACATGGTGTGCATGTACGCAGTGACCATGCCGCTACATGTATATGAGGAAAACCCCCTGAAAAAAACCTCATGCAAGGTAGACGGTAACGGGAATCGAACCCATTACATCCCGAATGCAAAGCAGGTCATGTCAACACTACGCTACCAGCTCGGTTAACAAACCCAAGTTTGGAATAATACGTTAGAAAAATCTGGCGAAGTAGTTGTAGTCGCTTTATATATCTCAAAAGCGTTTGACCAAGTTTGACATAAGTGCTTACTTGCCAAATTCACCGCGTTTTCGTTAACTTATGCGCTCATCAACCTATTAGCTTGTAAATTACCCCTCCTTAACTCCTGGCATACAGTCCCTCGAGCATAGAAGAATCGTTTCAATTATTTCATTAGAATTTGTGCTACGAATTGCATTCCTTGATAGCATCTCGGGCTACCTTTTCTAGGAATATTCGGTACGCTCATTGACATCATCAATCTCTCTCTCTATTCAGCGTCCATTGCCCATAGGTGGATATACGCCTCCTCCATTTCCCTCCATTTGCTTCTATCCTGTGCCACGTTTATCCATCCCCTTCCTGTTACCTTCCTGATGTCATCGTACCATCTTAGCTTGGGCCTTCCTGGGTTTCGCTTTTCTCCCCATAGTTTCCATTCTGTCGTTTTTCTGGCCCATTTTTCCTTCTCCATCCTCGCTATGTGACCGGCCCATCTCCATTTTGCTTGTATTATTTTGTTTTTGACATCTTCCATTTTCGTTCTTTCTTTAATCCATTTTATCGGCTTCTTATCTGTCAGTTTTATGTTGAGAATTGCTCTTTCCTTGTGTCGTTCGGTGGTTTGCATCTTTCTCATGGTCTTCTTTGTTATTGCCCATGATTCAACTCCGTATATTAGAACCGGTATTACACATTGGTTTAGTAGTTTTATCTTCATGTGTGTTTTAAATCTTTTTTCTTTACTCTCTAATATGTGTTTCAATCTTCCGTAAGCTGTCCAAGCGAGTCTTATGCGTCTATTTACATCTGACATTTGCATGTTTCTGTCTACTCGTAGGTTTTGTCCCAGGTTCCATTTCTTCTATAGTTTCTCCATTTATCGTAATTGGATCGTCTTCTTGATTTGATGATCTCTTTATTATTTTTGTTTTTGTCATATTCATAATTAGTCCTATTTCCTTTGATTTTCTGTTTAGTTCTTCCATCATTTCCTGCATTTCTAGTCGGTTTTCTGCAATAAGCACTACATCATCTGCGTATCTTAATGTATTTAGTTTTCTTCCTTCTATATTGATGCCATGGTTCTCCCAGTTTAGGTTTTTGAATATGTCCTCCATTGCCAGTATGAAGAGCTTTGGCGATATGGAGTCTCCCTGTCTTATTCCTCTTCAGATTTTTATTTTCTCTGTTTCTGAATGTAGTTTCACAGTGCTTGTTGCTTCTTTGTAAATATTCTCAATAAGTTCTATATATCTGGAGTCGACTCTGCTGTTTTATAATGAGTTTTTAATTGCCCATATTTCTATCGAGTCGAATGCCTTGCTGTAATCTATAAAATATTCAATACAAATGTCGTACCAAACAGGCACAATCACATTCTTCTACACGGATTCTAAACTGTGAAATTACCTTCCTAGTTCATGTTTTCCTCTCTCTTATGCCATGAAAAAATTAAGGTAGACGTACATAGGCATCTCTGGGCAATTCGATATCCACCTATCCATCCTCGTAAGTGTGCCTGAGTGTTTTAGGACGTTAGGCTAAACTCAGCCTGTTCTGTACCGCAATATAATGCCTCATATTTGTATAATATAATCAATTTTTACTTTGCTGCATAAATTCATCTACACTAAACAGAAATTGTCACACATAACGGATAATAGTAGGTTATTATGTAACACGTGTATGTTCATTATTAATGAGTTCAAGTTGATCGAAATGTTGATCTACGTCGATCTACGTCGAACGCAATATACCTACTATCTTATCTTCAACCTTCACATAAGTAACTTTCGAAGTGGTGACTGATGATGAGTGTCCACCATTCTCACATGTTGTTTCTATCTGAAATTTTCAATCAAAATCACATTGTCCTAGCCCCATTATTAGTTTCAACTTCTCATTATTAGGTGGAAATGAATAATGACGCATGGCCTATGTGATTTAAAATATACAAATAAAAAACACCTCAAACTATCGAAATTGATAGTAATAATGACAAGTTTATTAGTATTTTGAAGATAAATAATATTCTATAAGAATCGAGTTTATAAATGCGTATTGCTAGGCATTATCGCTGTGTATTGCATTAAAATATTCAGAAAAATTTAATTAAAGTTTACACTTTTTCAGAAACCTCCAAACTAATTGCATATTTTCATTAATTCAGGCTAACCTAATTTATAAACAAACTCATTCTCGTTCATTAACCTAAACATTAAACACAAACGTCTAAAGTGACATTAACTATTAATTTAATTTGTTAAACAAAAGAATTATCCTGGTTTTTAAAACTTAGATTTTTAATATTATACGAATTAAGGTTTAAACCAACACTATTAACGTTTGTTTGGGCTCAAACCTTATTGAGATGCTTTTGATGTGTACCTCACATAAGAGAAACGTGTGTTTTTTAAATGCTTCTCTTTACTTACAGTGTGGGAATTTCAATTCGTATGAAACAATTTTTAGAAAATACGTAAGCATAACCTTTGCATGTTATTCTTCATTTCGAGATAATTATGGATAATTATTCTTAACGAAAACCACCCTAAAATAAAAATTGCATACATACGTATAAAATATTGATGTAATGAAGTACTAGATTCTATATTATAAACGTAGGTTTAGCGCGTATAATTAATTAGAGCTTTATTGCACGTTTTACGACTACTATATTGATTTCCATTCAACAATCTAGCTAACATTCGTATTTGCATGCAGTTAGAGCGAAGAAAGTACTGATTATCATATTTCATAAAGAATTTAATATGAAGTTACGTAAAAAGCTTATCAATCACAACTTGTGTATTGTCAACAATAAATTTGAAAGTTATATAAACGTACACGTGCACAATTAAAGCAATATAAATGTGAGAAAAAAGCTTCATGCAAAGAAAAGGAGAGAAAAAGGAAAACTGATAGTTTGTGGTACTCACGCAGGGAGTTCTCCGGTTGCCCCACTGTGGCAACATAAGAACAATCAGTCAACACCTGCAGTAGCCTTTTTTACGTGCACAAGTACTTGAGTAATAACCACCTCTAATAATTACTCTTATGTTTACATTTACTAGGACTCTAATAATTGGTTAATTGATAAATGCTATATTTTAAAAAAAATGACTGTATAAAACATACTAAAACGAATTAAATATTTAAACGGAATTCGTTCACCTCTAAAAGTGAATATTTTAACAGGGTGAGCTTTGATGGATCTGAAAACAAAATAAAAGTATTTTCGCTTTGAAAGCTTAACATTACCGATGGAGTTGAAATTGCTTAACTAAATGTTCAAATCACGAAATACAATTTGATATACACTGAAAGCACTCTAAATTATATGTTCATTATTCATACAATACAATGAACTACGTATGCATTTAACTTGTAATAGCTATAATACAGCAGTAATTTTATATACAGGGTTATTACAAATGATGTTCATGATTTCAAGTGCACATAAATCTAGTTTTATTTATCATACAAAAAAATAAAATGGTTACATTTTAAGAAAAACTTAAAAAGTTTCATCCCAGGTGCCAAGAATTATAAATGTTCCATATGGGAACCCCTTGTGATACGACAGATGATTATGCGTGTAATCAAGCACTTGCCATACTTTGTTAAGAGTGTTCAGGTCGATTGTTTCGATAGCTCTGGTAATCCGTTGTTGGATCTCAGGTATGCTTTCTGGTGGTGTATGAAAAAACCACAGGGGGTGATGTTCGGAGATCTTGGAGGCCAGTTCAAGAGTGCACCATCACTTGGACCTGCACGGCCGATTCATCTGCCAGGCAGCCGATTTTGAAGTTTAGGGATTCTTGTTCTAATTTCGGTAGAAGCCATTCCGTCATCATGTCCAAGATTTATTCCATTTATTGTTTGTCCAACAAAGAAGTGCTCGATGTAGGTGTGTGGGTTCTCCGAACCCCATATTATGACATTATGTCTGTTCACGGTACCACACAAGTGGGATGTGGCTTCATCACTAAAGACTAAACATTTTACACAGTTTTAATTTTCCATCAATGCCTACATGTTCTCACAAAAAGAAAGTTGGTTTTAATGTTTGAACAAGCTGAAGTTTGTAAGGCTTGAAATTTATACGTTTACGTAAAATTTTCCAAACTGTTGACTGTGGTATACCAAGCTGTTTGCTGCATTTAACAGTAGATTTCTGTGGACTACGCGTAAAACTTTCCCTTACCTGCTCTACAGCGTCATTGCTTACAGACTGATTTCTTTTCACAAATGCACCAATTTCTCTTAAAATTCAAGTACCACTTGTGACTGCTAGGAGGATCTTCATTAAATTTGGTTCTAAAGTAACGTTGCACACTAATAACTGATTGGTTGATGTGAAAATCCAACACATAAAATGCTTTCCTGTCTTCAAATTCAGCCATTACACAATTGACAACAATTGACTTTAACAAATAGCTGACACGTACTTAAATCAATGTAAACAAAACTTTATGAGTTTTTCTTTCCAGTGGTACCAACTGAAATGGTCTTAAAACAGATTAATCCAGTAATATTTATAATTGTAATAACCCTGTAAATAAGATAGCATTAGTACTCTCAAAACTGTTATTTACCTATACTGTCGTTTTATAAACATGAAATTAAGATTCATCCAACAATTAAAATTAGATTCAACGTCAGAGTATAGTGTAAATTTAATAAAAATTCAGGAATTCAAATTATGTACAAAATTTACAAATTAAAAATATGTACATAAAGAATAATCTAATATTTCTTCGCATTTCCCAAATTATTCGTTAAGCAAATTACAAGACATGAAATTGTAAACTTTCACCATTATTACAAAATAATTAAAATACTTGCTTTATTGAGTTCTTTAATGGTGTATTTTTATATTTACATTTTACATAAATCTATACGCTTCGATAACAACTACAGTTATCGTCCTAAGTTGTGCTTTATGAATTATTTAAGACGGTAGAATAAATTTATGAGATATGAAGAATTTGAAAATGCAAACATAAGTCTGCTATAAATATATAAATTTGATAAACGTAAAAGCCAACTATGGAATATAATTTTAGTAAAAAATAACTCGATCTTTATAAAATTAAACATTATTAAATTGCCGTAAAGATGACAAATCAGAAAACCCTCCAACGGTCGAAGGGTAACAGTGATGAATGTCATAATCAAAGACCAAATTTAACAAAATTTAATCAAATTATGACCTAGGCAAACCAAAATCTAAAATTAAAATGAACTTTTTTTAACTATAAGATGTCTAAACCTATTTAAATGGAGACCTTCGTCTTGTCAATTGAAGTTATTAGGATGTTTATTTTTCTCAATAGCTCCACGTTGTAAACGAACATAACAATGAGTTCGTCTTGACAGTATTTTCATATTATCAAATTGAATGTTATGATTTAAATGATTTAAATCATGCTCAGCTACAGCAGGTTTCTCAGGTTGACCTAATCTACAAAATTTTACAATATTCTTTACGTGTTGCATCAAAGCTACGTTTTGTGGTTCCAAAGTATACCACAAGAACAAGATAACATACATTCCGGAGGATTATAATGGGTTTGAAATACCTTTAGGTGACTTTAAATGTTCTTGTAGGTTTAAAAACAGTGCTAAAGCCATAGTTAATTAGGATGTTTTAAATATATATACAGGTTGTCCGCGGAGTGCGAGAAAGGAGGATATCTCCTTACACAATAGGGATAGAAAAAAAGTTTAAATACAAAAGTTTTTTAGTAATCAAATCCGCGTTTAAAGAAAGTATTTTCGTTTATACAGGGTGTCTCATATGAACTGGGGAGAATGCAACTTCATTTTTTTAAATAGGACACCCTGTATTTTATTACATTTTCTGATTTTTCTATAAATTCTGAATCGGTTTTATTAAGGTCTATTATCATCTAAAATTAATAATTTTTGAGATATTTAATATTTTTAAAAAAATCACGATTTTCAGGTGTGTTACGAGCACGATCCGCAGCGAACATTTACCTGATTCTCGTCCTCGGGGATTTAAAAGAAAATATTGTGCAGGCTACTAGTGCATGGACACACTTACTTTGTGTTCCTATAAAAATTTGAAAAGATTATACAGGGTGTTGGTAAAACAATTCACAAGATCATAATCTTCAAAACACAAAATCTCAATTTTTTTTAATGGAATGGCATGTTTTTTTACGGAAAAATATTCATTAAGTAAAAAGATAACTTTTTTATAAAGCATGTCCTGTACCTATCTTTCATAGTTATTGAGTTACTTTAGTTTTTAAAATCTATTTTTTAAAATACACACCTTAATTTCAAAAATTTATATTAGCTGGCCACGGTTGTCATGGAAACATTAAAAAACAAATGTTTGACACTGATAGTTGAGCAATATTGAAAAATGAGAAAAATAATTTTATTCGCGTAAAACTTCGTTAACTCTATCTAGTAATATTAATAACAAGTAAACAAAAGATTCAAAAAACAATTTAAGTTAGATATTTTTAAAACAATATAACTAAAAATCATAAAATATCATAAAATAACTAAAAATATTGTTCTATGTGTCTGCCCCGTGATGTTCCTCACACAAACGAATTCTTTCAACAAAAGAATTGCTTACTTTTTGAAGCACATCTCTATTTATGCCTTCAAAAACATTTCTTATTCTTTCTTTCATGTTTTCCTTTGTTGTGGGAGGTATTTGGTGAACTTGATTTTTTACAAATCCCCACAACAAAAATCAATTTTTGTAAGATCCGGATATCTAGATGGCCAAGAAATTGGCCTTCTCCTGCCAATCCATTTATTTGGAAATTACAAATTTAGATGATTACGCACAATACCTCTAAAATGGCAGGCGCTCCATCCAATTGAATCCACAATTGCCGTAAAACTTGAAGCGGTAAATTATCAAGGTAATCTTGCAAATCATTTTCCAAAAAAATTCCCAAAATTCTTGTTCCAAGAATACCGGCCCATACGTTAAGTATCCATCTATGTTGATGGTCTAGTGGCATCAAATATCTTGGATTTATATCACTATAGTAATGGAAATTATGACGATTTACAAATCCATCTTTGTGGAAGGTAACTTCGTCAGTAAACAATACGTAATCAAAGAAGTCCTGTTTTTCCTCTATTTTATTTAATGCCCAAAGGCAGAAATTTCTCCTGTTTATAAAATCCTGATCCGTTCATTCTTGTACTACTTGGATGTGGTATCGATAAAATTTTTGCTTGCGAATTATTTTATTTATCGTTGATTTTACGATATTGTTGTTCAGTGCGATTTGCTTGCAAGAACCTTGCGTATTTTCCACGACGGCTTGCATGACATGTAACTGAGCTTCCTCGTTTGATGCTATGGTTGACGTACGTCATTTGATTCATAATTGATGTTTCCATTCCTTTCGAACCTGTCCTTGGGCCTTTCAAATGCCAAGCGATTTAGATGTCTTTCTGTATTTGGAAATGTTTGAGCGTAAATTCTACTCGCTAATAAACAATTTCCGTCGGATGCGTCAATGCACTGAATCATTTGTATCAATTCTTCTTTTGAGAAATTCATTTTAGTATTTAAATATTGTTCAAATTGAATTTTTAAACTGTCAGTGTCAAACAAACATTTGTTTATTAAAGTTTCCTTGACAACCATGGCCAACTAATATAAATTTTTGAAAGTGAGGTGTGTATTTTAAAAAATCGGAACTGTGGTTACCTAGACTTTCTCGTATACTAACGCAATTATAGTAGAGTGAAATAAAAATAGGTGTCTGTTAAAACACTTTTAAATAAGGGAAAATGAAAATCAAGACGTTTGTGCTCAAGCGCATAAGCGATCGTTAAAACCAATAGAATATTTCACAAGATCTGTTTCCTTGACTCAAATCGGGTAAGGTAAAGTACCACTTCCGGTACACTAATTTTGTTCAAACATAATATTTAAGGGTGTCACCTAATATAACTTACCCGTGCCAAATTCGAAATAGATACGTTCATACTTTAGAGTAGTAGTGTGACACAAAACTATTAAGGTAAAGTGCCACTTCCGGTACACAGATTTTGATGAAACGCTATATTTAGATGTGTCGCCTAATATAACTTACTTCTGCTAAAATTGAAACAGATACGTTGATATTTTGGAGTGGTTTATTTGAAGCGTGACACAAATGTGTTAAGGTAAAGTGCCTTTTTCGGTCCCCGGATCTATCCCAAAATTTGACAAAGATCTACGATTTTGAAATAAGGCGACCATGCAATTGTCTAGCTCAAGGCGTACGAACGCTATCGTGTTTACATACAGACTCACATACACACACAGCTGTTTTTCCAAAAATGCTTTTTTCGGACTCAGGGACTTCAAAAACGTCCAGAACCATCAAAATCTCGAGGTCGATTTTTTTTACAATTACAATACCTTCTCTATACTACGTATACGAGAAAGTAAAAATAGATTTTAAAAACTAAAATAACTCAATAACTATGAAAGATAGGTACAGGATATTTAATTATTATAAGTATTTGTTATGAACGAATAAGTTCAATGGTAAATATGTTAATTATTATAATTTTATTAATACTAATAAAGTTAATGGTAGATTTGAACCTACGACTTAAAAGTGCAGGTCGTAGGTTCAAATCTCAAACTTTTATTAATATTAATAAATAATAATTTTAAAGGTATGATAAGTTTATACAAGTTACACTTAATCAACAGTTTTTCGTAAAAAAACATGTCATTCCATTTAAAATAATTGAAATTTTGTGTTTTGAAGATTATGATTGTGAATATATATATATATATATATATATATATATATATATATATATATATATATATATATATATATATATATATATATATATCATATTAAAATAACCTGCAAAATATTTTCGTTTAAGGATATCAAATAAAGTATGCCCTTTGTCAACTACGTGAAAATCGCGATTTTTAAAAACATTAAATATCTCAAAACTATTAATTCTAGATGATAATAGACCTTAATAAAACCGATTCAGAATTTATAGAAAATTCAGAAAATGTAATAAAATACAGGGTATCTGTCCTATTTAAAAAAATGAAGTTGCATGGTCCCCTGTATAAACGAAAATATTTTCCTTAAATGTGGATTTGATTACTGAAAAACGTCTGTATTTAAACTTTTTTTCTATCCCTACTGTGTAAGGAGTATCCTCCGTTGTCGCACTCCGGTCACCCATATATATATATATATATATATATATATATATATATATATATATATATATATATATATATATATATATATATATAAATATCAGGTATCCCCATGATTTGGGGTTGGAAGATTACGCCTTTACTGTTGATTTAATACAAAATCTTATCAGATTATTGTAGTCAACAACGAGGAGCACCTTGTAAAAATATTTTTGTATATACAGGTTGTCCCATTTTCGAGTACCATACTAAACTTGTGTTTTTAATTAATGGAATACCCTGTATATTTTTATATGTTTGAATTCTATGTTAAATGCTGAGCAAAATGATATAAGATACTATTGGTCTGCGACTAACGGTTATTGACATTTCTATGTAAAAAAAATAGTCAATTAAGTAGGTTCCTGTTCCGCCAACTTGAAAGATATCGGAGTGAAATTTTGGGATTTGTTTTAAAATCTATCTAGTTTTAACTTCCACATTCCGATTGCAGACTCTTTTCTTTGCATATACAGGGTGGTCTATTTTGTTCAATGTTATTTTACTCATTTTTTTAGAATTGCACACCCTGTATTTTATTACAGAATTGAATAGCATTCTTTCCGGACTTTCAATAGATACTACTTATTACTACCTATTCCTAAGTGTTTTTGAATTATTTAGTTATAAAGTTGAAAATTGTAAACATTTTGTGTTTATGTTGAATTTGTCTTAATATAAAATAAAGACAAGTTCATAATTCAATGAAAAACAAAAATGAAACAATGCTAATTGCTATAAAACCGTGAATCTATAGGTCCTCTCCTCTCCTCTCCTCTCCTCTCCTCTCCTCTCCTCTCCTCTCCTCCCTCTCCTCTCCTCTCCCTCTCCCTCTCCTCTCCCTCCCTCCCTCTCCTCCTCTCCTCTCCTCTCCCTCTCCTCTCCCTCCCTCTCCCTCTCCTCTCCCCTCCTCTCCTCTCCTCTCTCCCTCTCCTCTCCCTCTCCTCTCCCTCTCCTCTCCTCTCCTCTCCTCTCCCTCTCCTCTCCCTCTCCTCTCCTCTCCCTCTCCTCTCCCTCTCCTCTCCCTCTCCTCTCCCTCTCCCTCTCCCTCTCCCTCTCCTCTCCTCTCCTCTCCCTCTCCCTCTCCCTCTCCCTCTCCCTCTCCCTCTCCCTCTCCCTCTCCCTCTCCTCTCCTCTCTCTCCCTCTCCCTCTCCCTCTCCTCTCCTCCTCTCCCTCTCCTCTATCCGTCTCCGTCTCCCTCTCCCTGTCCCTCTCCTCTCCTATTCCTCTCCTCTGCCTCTCCTTCTCTCTCTCCACTCGCTCTCCCTCTACTTCATCTGCGTTGTCTAAGACATTTGCACCACTTGCAGCGTCAGCATCATCTACATATATTACGTCGTTATCTACGTCATTTGGCACATCTTTGTAATCGTTATCTATGCCATATATCGTCTGTGCCATTTTCGTTACGTCATCTATGGGATCTAAGTTATCTACGTCGTCTACATCATCTAGGTCGTCTGAGCCATTTGGTTATCTACGTATGGGGACATTTTGATTTCGTTTAAAATAAATAAAAGTATCCTTTGATACTTCCATTTACATGTTCTTAAAACCCCAACGTCGTCGTGTGAAAATTTGTAAGCAGCAGATGCGGCCGCTGTAGAATGCAAGCCGAAGAAATGCTTATATGAGCAGACGGGCACGTGTTATCGCGTCTGCTATTTGCTACACATTCTAATTTGATTTTTAACTGTCATGTACTGGTCATTGTAAATACCAGACGAATCGTCCCGACATGTCGGGTACATACCAGCGCCGAAAACTTCCTGAGTGGCTAATGTGTCGGGTGTTTACGAATATTCGTCAGGCGTTCGAACGGGTTCCTCGTCTGTACCCGTTCGACTAACCCTCCACCCAGACTCGTAGTTTTTAAATAATTTCTTACCTCTCTAAAATAATTTGGTGACATAACACATTATTCGGGATATAAAGATGGAGCTCATGTGGATTTCGTGTAACCGCATTATCAATAATTGAACTTGCTGACATTGATATAAATTCTGATAAAAATTATCTTATAACATCTTGACTTTACTGGCAATAATTTAAGGTTCAGACTGATTTCAAAGCCTGTAAACACTGAAGTTACTTATAATGACTCATACGATAAATAATTGAGCGTTTATTGGTATCATACGCGGTGTTATGTTATTTATACCAGTTAGGGAGGAATGAAGTTTTGTTAAATTGTAGTGGATCCGTCAAGCAATAAAATTACTCTAATTAGAATGATCGAGCTTTGCGCATTGATGATTTAACCCGTTAAATATACACTGGGCAAAAATCATCCATAAAATCTAGCTGTCTATTAATCAATAAGTAATTTTACAAGTAATATTAGTAAATCAAAAGAAAGCAAACAAAGAAACGGTTCAAAATACAGACAGCAAGGTGCCATGAAATCGATTTATAAAGCGTACAAAATTATAAAGTCAAACGTTAAATTAACGGTAAAATTAAAGTCCAGGTTAACTACACATAAAAACAATAAAAACAAACAGTGTAACCGTACAACAATAAAAACAAACAGTGTAACCGTACACAACTGAAATCAATATCAAAATTAAATCATTGCATCAATCATATTGACACATAATATTAATACTATTAAAAAAAAAGTAATCAGGTAAAAAAAAAGTAATCAGGTAACCGTAACAATAAAATGAAGTACATAAGCAAGAATAAAAAATGCCGAACAAGTAATTTGCACGCTACCATTGTATCGTGAATAAAATCAGCTTTTCACCTAATACATATATAGATTCGTGCAATGGACATAAATTACTTGTAAAATAAATCAGTAGTTAAACAAATTAATTCTAAATAAGCAAACTAAATCAAGTACTACTAACAACTACCAAAAATCATTAAAAAACTGCGCAAGGGATGGTCAATAAACTACTCTGCAAGCTGTGGGGCGACAGCTTGAGTGACTGCGATAGGGCCGGTGGCTTCTCTTTTTCATAACTCACGGTCATCTACACATCGCTTTACTTAAACGAAAACTGTTAATTTAACAGCTATAAAGTGGTAAATAACCAGCTTGCAATTACATTCGAGGTTGAGATCTCGATCCGAAAAGGTCAACTTTAGACAAGACTAGCCAGTCTATTTAAAAAAAGATAACGACGTTTTCACGATGTTGGAGCCAGGCTACAACAGGCGCTCCTACCAGCAGTTCCTGGAGGAGCGGGCAGCTCGGGGAGAGCCGCTGTCACCAACGACGTCTCAGGAGTTCCGGATACCGCCAGCGATACCGTCACTGCTCGAGCTACCGTTCGAGAGAGCGAGCAGTGACGCGCTACCTGCCGCCACCGCACAGAAGAAGAGGCCGCAAAGAAGACGCGACCGCCACCGTTAGAAGGCATCACCCACCCTAGAAGACACGCCGTCTACCACCGCCGAAGAAGAGGCCCGCCCGGATCTATCAGCCCCGATGACTTCGTGCTGCAAAGAAGAAGCCGAGGAAGACCCGAAGGTTGGCCGTCTATGCCGCCGTCCACGGACAACGGATTCCAGGCCCTGGAACCTACACCGACAGCCCTGCAGCAATGGAGCAGACGACGAAAGAGGACACCAGGAGAAGGTGTCCCGGTAATCCTTCGTCAGAAGGAAAACTGGATCGCGTTCTCCCGAGAAATGGATCGCCTTCACGAGGGCCAAGGCCTTCAGCGAAGGAATCCGGATTCAGCCTGTCTCACTCCAGGACCGAGATAGGCTGATTAGGTATGGATAGGTGTGGTACTCCGTATCACACCTATCAGGCAAAGACGAGCGATTTGCTAAGATGGTGATACGCGGCGTGCCCGTAGAGCTGTCCGAGGTCGACGTTAGCTCAGAGCTAAAAGAGCAAGGTGTTAATGCCTCTCTGTTTTTAGGATGAAGCAGCGAGGACGCCCGATCCCCTCGTGATGGTGGAGTTTCCGTCCGAGGAGATGCGTGCTGCATCTCCCGGATCTGAGTCACCGTCGAGGATTTGCAGCGGAAATCCGGCATCGGGCAGTGTCACCGGTGTCAAGATTTCCGTCACGCCAGCGTTGCTGCAGGGCGGCAGCACGCTGTGTCAAGTGCGCCGAGTTCACCACAGCAGTGAATGCACAAAACCCCGTACAGACCGGGCAAGTGTGTTAACTGCGGTGGGGACCACCCGCCAGCAGGGGATGCCCAAAGTTCCTCGACCTCCGCAACGGAAGAAAACGGAAGTACATCAGTGACCGAAGAGGACACCGCCGACGGCGGCGCTCTTCAACCCGGACCGGCGTCAGTTACGCCCGAGCGACAGCAGGCAAGGTTGAGAAGGCAAAGTACCGAGAACGGCTCCCGCCGCTGTCCCGCCTGCCCAACCCGCCTTAGGGTTCGACGCCATATTGGGCCTCCTCGGAGGTGTCGATATGGAGAAGGCCCTACCTGTCATCCGTAAGGTGGCAGCGGCGCTCGTTCAGGCGCAAACTGCGATGAACCTGTGGGGAGTGATCATCTCTCACGGTTCAGAGGTGGTTGTCCTTTTCGGGTAATCATACAAAGGTTCGGAGCGAAGTCTGGTGCCCCAAATAAGTATACAGTATCGACAATTTAATTTATTCTGTTCTGTTCAAACCGACAATGTTTCACACAACTAACACATGTTTCTATTTATTTCAGATACGCAGGCATCAGCAACCAGCCACAACCGAGCGACAACAGGACAGTCCACACAACATACTCCAATACAAACGACCAACAATGCAAAGCACAACACTGTCAACAGGCAATCCACACGACCCACAACCCAACAACTTCGCAATCCACGCGCTGAAGAGGAAGAAGATTCCTGAGCAGCGCACCATCAATACAACACAATACACATTTATTATTATATTTAGTTTTAAGTATATAATGTATTATAAAATGAATTGTCAATCTCTAAAAATTTTAATAAACTTTATTGAACTTGAACTTTGCTTGTAATTATCGAGTTGGAGCTCGAAAAATGTTTTCGTCATCTAGTCACATGTTAAATAATCCCCAAACGCCATTAATAATTGTTAAAATAAATAAATTTAGGTTATTAAATCACGTTTTTCCTCGTGTTGAGTTCTGGACAAAGGCTGGTAATAACCAACAACAGGTGCTAGCGCTGGCTATTTGAACAAATTTCACCGTAATAATTGGAAACTGAATCCTTTAACTTGTTAACTGATTTGTCACTGTCACCGCGAACACCGATAATATAATGGAAGCTTCTTAAAGTCAAGGCGGGTGGTTATTTATCGCTATAAATTTTTTACACAACTTATTATTAAAACCAACAAAAAAAAAGAGAACATTTTTGGGATTTTATCTTACTAAACCGGAAATAACAGATTATTATGTAAGACGTGTTAGTTGATCATCATTGAGCTCAAGTTTTGCAGTCGAGGCGCCCGTACTGAAAATATACATGTATTTCATTAGGACCATACACAGACTCGCTAAGAAGTTAATATGTTGTAGGTATCAGACGGAGAAAATAACATTATTTTAGTATCAACATGTAATCCAAGACAATTAATAGGTGTTATTGACGAAATTTGGTAGTATATCCCAGTCTACAGCGGTTATGATCAAACTAAATTGCGTGTCTATAGCGAAATCAGAGTTTTACCAGTTTTTGTTGAGCTGGAATTCAATACGGATGAGTGAAATAGCGAATACTTTAAGAATTAATCTTTGTTTTGATGGAAAGTGCAAAAGGGGCATATGTAATCATTCTTGCTTGTTGTTATAATTTATTAGCTCTCGAAAGCGGCCCTTTTTAGGAAAAAGGTGGAAGTCGGTCAGTATACTGTGTATATCAGGCAAATGGAATAAATTCGGTAATAAATAAAGGGGGCGTGTTCGAAAAAACACTAGGACACGTCAGTTGGTATTTTTATTTGCGCATTCTTTTCAATAAAAACTTTTTATACAGGGTGGGTCATGTAACAGTGGCCAATATCAACTTTCTTACTTTAAATGCTACACCTTATATATTATTCAATTTTTGTATTCTTCAGAAAATTCTAGACATATTCCATATACTATATATCCGATAACTACAACTGATTCGGAAATGTTAAGTGTTTATTGCAAAGCACGCTATACCGTTTATTTCTTGATAATGTAAAACAAGAAAAAACAATAATGGCAACGTAGGAGATGTTCAAAATGTTTACCGCGAACGTCTTGGCAAAACTTTAATCTCAAATAGAAATTTCTTCTAACGTTGCTCAACATCTTAAGCATGACCGATCTAATCGTAAGCGTTATTTGTCTTCTTGAGTTAGCTAAATCGAGGGGTTTAGTTTGTATACAATACTTTTGCCATATCCTCACAAGAAGTCTTACGACGTCAGGTCAAGGGTTAGTGCTGTTCATTCCATCGATCCTCGCCTCCCTATCCACCGATTTGGAAATATTCGGTTGAGGTACTACCGTCCATTGATTTGGTAACGGGTCGGTGCTCCATCTTGCTGAAACCACATCATAGTCGCTGGAACTTGTGGATCTGAGGGATCAAGGTATTACTTTGTGGAAGTTGGCACGACATTATTTTGGAGCAGTGCTAAATACTTATCGCCATCCAAATTGCCATCAATGGAAAAGGGACTTATCATATGATCTCCAACAATAACTGCCCAGACATTAACCTCGTCAGGGTATTACGTATGTTCTTCACTCATCCAGTAAGAATTTTCCCTAGACCAATGCGGCAATTTTGATATGACCATGAATTGTAAATGTGCACTCATCAGAAAACAAAACATGTTCTAACTGGATCACATTGTTATCTAACATTGCCATTATTTGTTCACAAAAATACGTTCTTATATCAAAATCGACTAGAAGGATGTGGGTTTTCCTCAAACTCAAGCATACGATCCAATTTAGTATTATCACTTATTGCATTGGCTGCTGCTTTTTTTATCTGCCTTACATGTCGAAACACCCGAAACTGCATTTCTATTTTACTAATTGTCTCTTGGGATATAGGCGACAAATTTGGAAATTTTTCATGAAATAAGCGAGCAACTCCTATTTGTGTCCGTCTGCTATCTCCATAACTAGTCATTCTAAATTGTTATTTAATGCATGTCTGTTAAATGAACCATTTTTTTGATATACAGTTAACGAAATTCAAACTACTATAACACTAACAACTACTCCCATACTGACAGACAACATTTTGCTAAAACCAGGAGTTTTAAACAAAAGTAAACAAAACCATTTATAACTTTTTTTTTATTTCATGTCAGTAAAAAGAAACGCTGAAATGGTTTTTGCCTACTTTCTTATTATCAAGACCTAAATGGGAAATAAGTATTGGGTGTGTTGTAGCGAATTTATATAATCAAATAATTTTCAGTAAATGTTAATTTTTCCAATAAATCTGAAAACACTTAGGGTCGGTTCTACAATGCAAGTATAAAGTCCGGAATAGTTAATCTCCCAACAATTTATACCTTTAGTTATGTTTGCATAATAAAAGAATAGTTATTCTGAGAATAACGTCTTGGTAGCTCTGGCGTACATATTTTAGTTCATTTTAACTGAACGATGTAAGCGCGGGAAACGCAATAACCCTTATATCTTTTGTGCTTGGACAGTTGCGTCGTGTTTATAAATTGTTTTATCAAGCGTTATTAATCAACATTTTGAAATGACGAAGAATGGGTGCACTAATTTTTCAAACGATGAAGTAGACGTGTTGGTGGGTTTAGTAGAGTTAAGTAAAGGAGTTGTGGGTTAGTTAACTTTGGTGAAGTGCCAAAGAATTTTGTAATTTAATCCGGGGAAGTAGCGTGGGGTATATTATACCCAACACTCTTCAAACGGCACTGTCCATTAACGTGCCGCTTCGGTTTATCGTAACCTTGTCTAGCTTCCTTTACGCATGTGTCTAATATACAAGTGCATCAATTCAGTCGTAGTTCAACCTTTGAGTGAGATACATCACGCGCAGTTTATTTTGTCGTGTCATACCCACCGTACTGATTACGCAACACTTGATAAACATCCATACCCCACCGTACCGATTGCGGAACAAATTGTTTTGTGACCTGTTTCGCTCAAGTAAATCTTTTCGGTTTTTTTATTACAAAAACTAGGTAAGATATTTGATAATTAATCGCAATATCAACAAGTAATAATGTATATTTTGTAGAAATGACTGAATATGAAACGGAACGAGCTTGATTATTGCGTTTATGGCAGGATGTGGAAAATGAAGATGACGATATTTTGGAATCTGCATCAGAAGCAGAAAGCGATAACGTAAGTCGCGATAGTGATTATAAAACTGATCAAGAAACGGATGATATAAAACCGAAGAAGATATTGTGCAAGTAAGTGCATATACTGGGAAGGACGGTACAAAATGGATGCCAAATAATGCAAGTTTGCGGGTAAGACAAAGGAAGGAGAACATAATTAACGCAACTTCCAGGTATTAAGCCATTACTTAAAGACATCAAAGACGCCGGTGCAATTTGGAGTTTATTTTTCAACAATACAATGATTTCCGATATTGTTAAATATACAAATGAAAAGTTATAGAAAAGCAAAACGTCTGACTCGTACTAGTACAAAGCATTTATCAAAACCAACAAATTTAGAAGAAATGAAAGCATTCATTGGAATTTTATACGTTGTAGGTCTATTGAAATCAGGAAAGCAAAGTATTAAAGACATGTGGGGTACAGATGGATTTGGAGTAGACATATTTCAAACTACGATGAGTGAAAAAAGATTTGGATTAATGTTACAATGCTTGCGTTTCGATGATAATCAATCTAGAGTCACACGAAAAGAGTTGGATAAATTAGCTCCAATTAGGGCCACATTTGATCAATTTGTGGAAAATTCTCAATCAATATGTATTCCCAGGGAATATGTTGCGATAGACGAACAATTGGAGGCTTTTAGGGGACAGTGCTCCTTTCACCAATACATACCCAATAACCAAGCAAGATATGGCATGGAAATATTTGCAGTTGTCGATGCAATAACATTTTATGTATTAAATCAAGAGGTATATGTGGGAAAGCAGCCACCAGGTCCATTTGAAGTCTCTAACAAACCAGAAGATATTGTAATAAGGTTGTGAAATTTTTTAAAAGCTACTCGCCGTAATATTACGTTCGACAATTGGTTCGCAAGTTACAATCTTGCTGTTATACTGCTAAATGAATACAAATTGACGTGCGTTTCTACAATTCGTAAAAACAAAGAGAAATTCCTCAGGTATTATTACAATGCAGAAATAGGATCATACATAGCTCTGAATTTGATTTTCAAAAGATGTAACCCTAGTCTCGTATATACCAAAGCAGGGTAAAATGTATTGCTGCTATCTACATTTCACCACGATAATGCAATAGATCCAAGCACCGGAGAGAAGAAAAAACCGGAGATTATTTCGTTCTACAATTTAACGAAGGGAGGAGTTGACGTTGTGGACGAGTTAGCCAACAATTATAATGTTGCTCGAAATAGCCGTAGATGTCCACTTACAATTTTCTTTCTCTTCTAAACACAGCATCTATATTTGCATTTGTAGCTTACAATGCAAACAACAATGCACCAGCAACTATAAATCGTCGAAAATTTATGAAGCAATTAATCTTCTCGTTGATTTTACCACATGTAAATACCAGACAAAATAATTCAAGACTGTCACTACACCTAAAAGAAAATTATCATCCATTACAGGAAGTGAGTCTGTCACGAACAAGCAAATATGCACCGGAAAAAACAGTTAAAATCAGGGAGATGTAAAATATACCAAAGGAGTAATGACCGAAAATCATTTTACACTTTCAACTCATGTAATAAATATACATGTTTGGAACATTATGTGATTACCTGTGACTCATGCTACAAAGACACGTCTGAATAGAATACAACATATTGTATAATATTATTATATTTAAAATTTAATATTTACCAACTATTACTTTGTTTTATAATGTTTTCAATAAGAGAATAAATTTCATTTCACTTCTATGAAAATATTTTTGTGTGGTAGTATCTTGTACTGAGGAATGTAAAAATATGCTGTAATACATAATCTTGTGTTTAACTATTGCAATTTAGTTAAATAATGAAGACTAAATAACGCTTATTTTCATACCCCACCGTACCAATCGCTTTACAATACTCCACCGTACTTCCGCCGGGTTAAACAATATTTCAGAATGTAAGAAAACTGACAGTGTCAAGTAGTCGCAAAGAAGCGGAGTGGCGACAAATTGAAAACAAATTTAATACAGTTTGTGGGACCCGAAGAACAGCAAAAATGTATTAAGGAGTATGCTAAACAGAAGCAAATGTTATGTAAAACAGGTGATGGGCAAGCTGTAGAAATTAAATTAGGCAGTATTGATAACCGAGTATTGCCTACAATTGGTGTAGGGGCAACAAGAACAGTGTCTCGGTATGATTACGGTTTTTGTGTTGAAAATTTGTTTTTGTTTTATGAATAATTTGGTAGTAGTGTAACTATGTTTGTTTTTTTTAATTGATGCAGATTTTATTAGTTAATTTTTGTTTTTCACTAATGAAATACCCAACAGCGAATCTGAAGCGTCAATCAATACTATAATCCTTTGGAAATTGTAGGAATGGTATGCACTAATAATTATGTACTTAGTACACAATATAAATCACAAATAATTACAACCTGACAACAGCTGGAACTAATGGAATCCACAGCAACTAGGGCAACCCATGGGCTAAGTTCTGCAAGTTCCAAAGCCCTCTACACCAGCCCTCTACACCAGCTGCAAGTTTGTATCTATAATTAAGACATACCAAAAATGTCAGGAGCAGAAGAAGTGCCTGTGGATAACACTCCAAAAAAACAATAAAACTCCATGTAATAATTTTCATTTAAAATTAATTTGGAATGATACTACTTTATCGTAACTTTTTTAGGTTGCGTTACCAAAACATCAAACCGTAAAAGGTTTAATAAAGTGGAGTTCACAGCAGCAAGACTACAAAAACCACTAGCTCAAAAAAAAAATCAGTTCATCGAATTTCAAACGACGTTGTTGAAGGAAGAGGCAGATAGAAAGGCACGATTTCTGACTGAAAAACGTAGTTTAGAAATACAAATATTGGAGGCAGAGTTAGCAAATAAAGCAAACTTTGAACAAAATCTTATTTATTGCTTTCTATGTTTTACTTCCTTACAACAAATTACTAAAATGATTATTTATTAATGAAGTACGGATTCTATTATTTTCAATGCCTACTTTCTGATTTTGTACATCATGTAAGACATCCTCCACTTCAATTTCATTAGGTGGCTCACCCTCGTGTTCTTGTAATGCAATATTTTGGAGCATAGCGGTTGCAACAATAATTGCTTGTGAATGTTCCAGAGACACACGCATACCCATAGAAAGAATGGGAAATCTTCGTTTACACACACTGTATAATCTTTCCACACAGTTTCGTGTACGGATATGAGATTCGTTAAAAAGGTTTTCAGCTGGTGTATTTGTTTGTTCCAAAGGTGTAATTAAATAATTTGTATTGGCGTTTCGACTATCTCCCAAAATTATCGAAGTTCCAAATTCGTTATTTTGTAGTATTCCTTTTATCCTGCTATTATTAAAAATGGTTTGATCATGCGATGACCCCGACCACCGAGCAACAATGTTTGTTATTCGTAATTTTGCATCACAAATTGTTTGGGCGTTCCAAGAAAAATATCCCTTTGGGTTTCGATATGTTTCTCCCTCAACTCCATGTGGAGAGTTAATTCGAACGCGGGTGCAATCATTCGCACCAATCACATGTGGAAATCTTGCAATGCTATAAAAATCTTCTTTTACAATTTATTTTTCTGCATGTGTTTCAGGAAATTTAATGTATCAGTTACTTGAATTATAATGTTGCATGCAGAACGTTTTGCTTTTTCCTGCGTAATCTCCAGCTGCAATTAGCATGTGGCATAAAATCGCAAGGCTTAAAATAATTTGGTTGCCGGAGCTATTACATTGTTACGATCTGTTGCAGATGTAATGTGCATCACAAAAGTTGGCTGTTGTATCCGAAAACGTTTGAAAAACTCAAAATCATCATATTATTCAAGATAACTGGTACTGTAAAAAATTCTATATGTTCAACTTTAAAATTAACCAGACGTTTATGAACTTACCGATTTTAAAAAACTTTTGGATTTCGATTTAAGACAATATCTTCGACAAATTTGTCTTCATCCGAATAAAAAATATTCAAATATAGTGGGTTAATTTTTTTGAAATAGGTACTTAAAAAAATTGAGAATAATAAAAATAATAGGTTATGTTCACGAACACAGCTGATAGGTACATAAAAACATCGTCGGCGGATGGCCAATAGAAAGCAAGAATAACTTCATCACAAGTATGTCTCTCCAAGTTGAGAGGGATAAAATATCCTACAGCTTATACCAAGAATAGAATTATTGTTCGGCAACTGTAGAACGCAACTGTTGTATAGCTTATTCATGGTATATACTTGCATTGTAGAATCGGCCCTTAATATTTCCAAAACAGTTGAAGATAGGTATAGGCATTGTACATGGAATATGTCTAAAATTGTCTGAAGAATCCAAAAATTGAATAATATACAGGGTGTTGTATTTAAAATAAGAAAGTTGGTATTGGCCACTATTACATGACACACCCTGTATAAAAAGTTTTATTGAAAAGAATGCGCAACTAAAGATACCAATTGATCTCTCCGAGCGTTTTTCGAACACGCCCCCATTTATTCATTACCGAATTGATTTTATTCCATTTGGCTAATACAGACTGTCTTTCTTTATTAGATTTCAAAAGCTAATAAATTATAACAAGAAGCAAGAAAGATTACGTGCTAAACACATGCCCTTTTTGAACTTTTCTTCAAAAGAAAAATTAATTATCCAAATATTTACTCATCCGTATTGAATTTCAGCGCAGCAAAAACTGACATTACTATGATTTCGCTGTAATTTGATCATAACCGTTGCAAACTGGGATATTCTACCAAATTTCGTGATAAACACGTTTTAGTTATCTTCGATTACGTGTTGATATTAAAATAATGAAATTTTTTCCGTCTGATGCCATTAACTTTTTAGCGAATCTGTGTACGTTCCTAATAA
This sequence comes from Vesta saturnalis, assembly GCA_036346205.1. Taxonomy (NCBI): domain Eukaryota; kingdom Metazoa; phylum Arthropoda; class Insecta; order Coleoptera; family Lampyridae; genus Vesta; species Vesta saturnalis. The sequence goes on from JARFJB010000307.1 coordinate 5,541,024, forward strand.
AAAAAATGTATATTTTCAGTACTTGAATACGTGCAAGTTTGAGAATTCACTTTTTAACTTAAATTAAAAGTTAACTAATTTCGAATTCAAATGTACGACAAGTAGTGAGGATTTACGGTGAGCCTTTCTGCTTTAAGTTAGCTTATACAATATCATGAAACCCCCCGAGATGCAAGAAACATCACTATTAGGAGCTTTGATATCTTGTTGAGACTAACAACAATTTTAGTTGTGACTTGAATATTGCAGTTATCGTTTAATTTAGGCCTTCCTAATTTCGGTGCCGTTTCTATTGCTGGAATCTCGACAATAGTTTCTGAAAGTACTTTCTACATGTGGCCTTTATAGACATGATCATTGAATATGCGGACAGTAACTATGCTAAATATGATAATTGATTTGATTTTGTCTTTCGAAGATTGTACCACTTGGCCCTTTGCATCTTTTGTTACTTTAGTGTTTTATGGTTAATTTCCAATTTGCTAAATAGTTATTAATAATACGAACGTTGATTTGAACACTAAAATGCAACCACGAGACGGCCCAAACAGATTTTATTCACATTCATTTCTTAGGTATTAAATTATGTAATTTTTATATATTTATGTAAACTTAGACCATTTGTTAAAAATTACAGTTACCGTGCTAAGTAAATGTTAATATCTTTAAGTTTTTTACGATAGGTACTAAAATAAATTTATGAAACATAAATCCTGCCATTAATAAATATAACAGTCTGATGAATGAACAAAGATTCCACAGTTGGCTTTATACGTTTATCAAGCTGTTAGATTAATAGCAGGCTTATACAGGGTGTCCCGTAAATAAGTACCGTAAATTAGAGCAATGGTAAATCGTTAGGAATTATTTAAAATACCTAAACACAATTTTTCTCTAACCTTGTTAGTTTGTGAGATACAGGCTGATAAAGGGTGCAGAAGAAATACACATTTTGTTGCATACCTTCTCGGGGGATAAAAATACACCTTTAAAATTTTTTATTGGTTATAGTCTCTTCAAAATACGTCAACAATATTAATTTTGTCAAATCCTAATAAGCCAGTGGCGTGGTACCAGGGGTTCGTAAACTTTTATTGTACCGTATTCTTTAAACACCCTGTATTTCGAGCTAAAGACTTGTGTCTGCAATTCTTCACTAAATGTTCTTCATAAAATGCACTCTTTGTTGAACTACCTACAACATTCCACTTTCAAGATTTTTAACTTTTATTGCAATAAGGCACTTTTTTACAGTGTACATTTTTTAAACAATAAACTTGCAGTAGTTGCAGATGTTTTCCAAATAATTTAAACGCATACGTTTCTTATGGGTTCAGAGTTCTATAATTAAAAAGAGTAATGGGAAATTTGTTCGTCTAATTTCATACAGTCAAATAAAACTAAATCCAAATTTTGTAAACTAAAAGCAGATCAACTCAAGAATAAACTTATTATTGAAACTATTTTGTATGTAATAGTTAACTCCATTAATAAACGTTGATATTTCATTAAATGTTCAAAATGACGTGCTTCAGCTTCAATACATTTTTGAATACGTTGGTGGTTGGTAATCTTCCTCAGCAAAAATCTATTAAGAGACAACTCTCTGCAAGCAGTTTCTATTCTCAATTCCCCCTCCGTATTGACTTGTGTCGAATATACTTTTTGGTTTAATATTCCCCACACGGCATAATCCATTGAATTACATTCAAGAGACCGTGCTGACCACTTGACCGGCCTATCCATTTTCCCGTAAATTTTTCATTTAACCATTCCCTAGCTTGCAGTGCAAAATATGGCAAGGCCCCATCGTGCATAAACCACATCTACAGTCTACGTTGATAAGGTAAATCATCCAGAATATCTATTAAATTATTCCTAAGAAAATTTGCATATCTAGGTCAATTTAAATATTCCGGTAGAATAAAAGGCCCGATAAACTGGTCCACAATTATTCCAGCCCAAACACTAATTTTAAACCTGTGCTGATTATGTGTAACTTTCACGGCATGCGGGTTTTCGTCAGACTAAATGTGCTCATTGTGGACATTAAAAATAGCACTTCGTGTAAATGTTACTTCGCCGGTAAATAATTCATTAAAACAAAAATCCCTATCCCTTCCTTGTCTAAGAAACATAATTCTACTCTAGGTTCAGAATCATTAGATTAGATCTTGCACCATTTGCAAATGATAAGGGTGCAACTGCATTTTGTTTTAAACTCTCTGATATTCTGGAAATTCCAGTTTGTAATGCGCATCTGCGAACTCTGATAGAAGTGGCGGCTTCTACTGTGTTAAAGACATTTACCTCATTTCTAACAGTCCGGGTTCTTCTGATCCTTCGACGGTTATTAGCTGCAGGTTTAAAACTTTCAGTTTCTCTTAAACGTCGATCCATAGCAATGAATGTTCGGCGATTAGAAATATTGCGGCCACGATAATTTTCGATATATCGTCTTACTGCACCTTCAGAATTACCGTGACATTCTAGTACTAAATGCATGTCAGCATATTCCGCAAAACTGTAAATCACCATGTTAATTACTAGTAGCATGTAATTAATAACTGGAAATATGAATACTCGTTAAATATTTTCACAAGTAATTATTCATTAGATGACATTGACAGCTTTAAGACAATGCATAGGTAACAATGCTTTTGAACAAAATTAAATTGTCTTCCCTTGCTATTAACAAGTTATAGCCATATTTAACGATTACAACCTGTATGAATTAATTTAAACGAAGATAAAGTGTGGAAAATATTTACAACCACTACAAAATTGTTTAAAAAAATTTACAATGTAAAAGTGTCTCATTGCAATAAAAAGCTAAAAATAATTGAGAATGGAGGGTAGTAGCAAGTTCAACAGAGAGTACCTTTTATGTAGAAAATTTAGTGAGGAATTACAGAAAAAAGTCTTTAGCTCGAAATACAGGGTGTTTCAAGAATATGGTACAGTAAAAGTTTACGAACCCCTGGTACCACGCCAGTGGCTTATTGAATTTGACAATATTAGTACTGTTGATGTGTTTTGAAGAGAGTATAACCTATACAAAATTTTAAATTTTTATGTTTATCCCCGAGAAGATATGCAATAAATTGTGTATTTCTTCTGCACCCTTTATCAGCCTGTATCTCACATACTAACATGGTTAGAGAAATATTGTGTTTATATATTTTAAACATTTCTTAACGATCTAAAAGTTCTTTAATTTACGGTACTTATTTACGGAACACCCTGTATTTGCGTTTTCAATTCTCACGTTTCATAAATTTAAATAATTCTTAAAGATATTAATTAACATTTACTGGGGATGATAACTGTAGTTGTTATCGAAACGTATAAATTTATGTAAAGGTAAATAAAAAAAAATATACTCTTTTATACCTAAAAGATAAATATTTTAAATACGTATGAAAATGATGAAAATGTATATTGTCGTATTTATTCGCATAGATTTGATTTATCTTAAATTACCAGAAATTATCAGATACCCATATTAATTTATGTCATGGTAACCGCACTTGTTGATTATTGCAGTATGAGCAGGACAGCCATCTTCTTGATACCAAATGTCATCAAAATTTATATTTAGACGTTGAACAGCTAGAACTATCTGGTTTCTCAACAGTTCTAAATATTTGTTCGCGTTTGTTTCCATTGATAAAAATATTGACCAATTATGGAATTGCCTAAAATTCCTGCCCACACATTAACTTTTTGGGGGTATTGTGTCCGGTAAAGAATACTAATGTGTTTGTTTTCCCGAGAGTAACCAACAGTGACAGACGGATTGTGATGGCCATGTAAGTTAAAAAAACACTCGTCGGTAAACAAAATATTTTCAATAAATCTTCCGTTTTCATTAGCCCAATTCATCATATCTTCACAAAATTCCACACGCTTTTGATGATCTTCAGAAAAATTTTCTTGTGTAGTTTGCAACTTATAGCAACGGTTTTATTCCTTTTCAAGATATAGCGAACTGTTCGTGGTTCAATATTCATTTCTTCAGCAATTTTTGTACGATTGCACGGGAAAATAGCTTCTGCTAAACTACACACTGCAATTTCTTGGAGTTCCCGCTCTTCGTTTAAGTAACGACCAGGATGCTCACCATCATTACTATCAGTGCTACTGCATTTTCTACAATCATTGAATCATCCACATCTTTCAAATTTACAAACAGTACGCATAATCGTACTCTCTGATGGAATTGGTCTGCTTTCAAAGGAAAAAGTAAACCTGCCCATTAATTCTTGTGCAGTGCTTCCTGAATAATACCACTTAATAATCTGTATTTTTTCTTCAGTGGAACACATGAGTATTGTGTCGGTCTTGCAACGACAGTGATTTTCAATCCTCGTTGACAGTAGCAATTAAATGTGTCACTGATACTAGCTCAAAAGACGCATGTATGGCATACGCGCTTTTAGTTTGTTGTGCATTCTATCTCACTTAGCACGTGAACTGATTATACTGTCTTTGTTTTACTTATTATAAGACAGACCCGCGATAATGTTTTTCCATACCTGTATATATATACAAGGTGATTCTAAAAAAGGTAGTCAAAATTTGGTATCTGATGCAGGATAGCAATGCAAACAAAAAAGTATCTATCAACTTGGGTTGTAAAACGCACCATTACGGATATACAGGGTGCTTAGTTTTCAATTTGATAAGTTAATTTATTTAATATTTCCGTTAGTTTTCAATAAATACCTTTTAAATTTGTAGCATTGCCTATAATTCTTATGCCGAATAACGTGATTTATCTAATTTCAATGTATCGTGCAGATGGCGCAAGTTGCCGCATATTTTTGTGGTTAATGATGACGTAACTTTTTCTAACAGAAAGTATCAGCTTTCCAAAGGCACGATTCGATTCTGCGATCCATATTGCATAAAAAAGGTATACCTTATTGAGCTCGCTATCTGTAACCATTTCCGAATAAAACTCAATTTCACATTTCAATTCTCAATTATTGGTATTATTACAATTCGGAGAAGTCAGTAGAATATTATCGAAATAAATGATTTTAAACAGATTTAACAGAAAATATGAATAAATTACCAATAATGATATTTCAATTCTCAAAGTGTCCTCCATTTTCCTGTACACTGTTGCAGTCTTCTCATAAGTGAAATACTACACGATGTAGTCTTTGCTCTTGTACTATTTAATTGAAAGCGTCTGCGATTCGCTGGCGCATTTCCTCAACAGTTTCAATCAACTGAGCATATACTATATTTTCACTTGTCCCCAAACATTGAAATCCATAGGATTGAGATCTGGTGACCTAGGGGCCAAATTAAAGGAGCCTCATTGCCTCGGCCTATCCATTGATTTGGAAAATTTTCGGATAGTCATATACGGTAGTAGATATCGAGTTTCATAAGTTGATTGAAACTGTTCAGGAACTGCGCCAGCGAATTGAAGACGCTTTCAATGAAATATACAAGACAAGACTAAATCGTAGTATTCATATGAGAAACAACATGCATACAGAAAATGGAGACACTTGAATTGAGAATATTAATCATATCGGTAATTTATTCATAATTTTCTGTTAAATCTGTTTATAATCATTAATTTCAATAATATTACTGACTTCCGAATTGAATAATACCAATAATCGAGAATTGAAATGAAATTGAGTTTATTCGAAATGGTTACAGATAGTGACTCAAAGTATACCTTGCAATATTATCGAGAATCCAATCGTTCCTGAACAGTTGATACAATTTGGAAAAAATTACGTAATTATTCAACCACAAAAATATGCAGCCATCTGCACGATACATTGAAATTAGATAAATCCGTTATTGGCATAAGAATTATGGTAATCTACAAATTTGAAAGCTATTTATTGAAAACTAACGGTAAATATTAAATAAAATAACTTACCAAATTAAAAACTAAACACCCTGTATCTCCGTAATGGTGCATTTTACGACAAGTTATAGGAACTTTTGTTTGCATTGTAGATTTACATTAAGAAATTTAAGAAAGTTACGTAAAATTAAATTTTCACTTGTAATCTCCTAGTGCTTGAATTATTTGCGGAAATTTTTCAAGTAACAAATGTTTTGAAAATTATTCCCAGTCGAAGACGAGGGATAATCTTCTCAAAACATTCGTAAACGAGAAGAAATTTCAGTAATTAATTAATTAATTAATGCAGTAAGAAAATATTCCAAGCTCATCCGTTGCTATTGACGAAGGCATATTTCCAATCAGACACCTTCCGTCGTTATTGACGACAGGATTCTTCAAAAATATCTATAAGATTGTTCTATAAAATTAATCGTTGTTCAAATATTGAGAAAATTTGAACTAACATAAATTCTACCTTAGGAATCTTTTGCCGCCAAATTATGTGTCGTATCAAAAAATTGCATAGAACATAGTAAACTGATATGGTTAAGGTCTATATGTTGGTATTTTTGTATCTTTGAAATATAGAGCTG